>CM041810.1:11240179-11535179 GCA_023376895.1 Aspiorhynchus laticeps | reverse complement strand
CACAAATACATATTTTAAAGTGCCCCTATTATGGATTTTTGACAATGACCTGTCATGCAGTGTGTAACACAGCTCTAAGTGAATGAAAACATCCTGCAAAGTTTTAAATCTGAAAGTGAACCGTGTATAAAGTTATTGTCTCTCAAAAGAAAGAGTCGACTCTGAATCATTGAAACGAGTCGTTTCTAAAACGAATCCCAAGCTGTTTCATGTTGACGTCAACATGAAACATTAGCATATTGATCGCCCACTTGTTGGTCTTTTCGGGTTGGTCTGAATGAAAATGCAAATTCATTTTTTGCCACTAGGTGCCGCTTTTGGAGCAGTAAAAATAGCGGTTTCCCCGGTAACGCTGTACCAAAGCAGCTGCGCTCACAAACACTGCTTTATCAGGCATTACAGGCATGATGAAATGAAAATTAAATCGACCAATCACAGCAGATTAGCGTCACGCAAAGGAGGGGTTTGGAAAAATGAATCGTTAAACTAATCGTTTGGGAGTCGTTGAGCAAATAAGGTAAAAATAAATGCATATTATAAGACAATGAAAGTGTTTTTTGACCTGCATGTATGCCAACCTGTTGTTGGGGACTCCCAAAACATTAACCTTTCATAACCCATAATAGGGACACTATAACAATATAGGTAACCAACCATTTGATGAGCCCCACTGAATTCCATACTATGGAAGTCAATGGGGACCAGCAGCTGTTTGGTAACCAACATTCTCCAAAATCTCTTCTTTTTTATGTTCAACAGCAGAAAGAAACTCGTACAGGTTTGGAACAACTTGAAGGTGAATAAATGATGACAGAATTTTCTTTTTTGGGTGAACTACGCATCACAATTCACCACCTACTCTTGCAGTTAAGCACTAACTTTTATCTCAACTCGTTTAATGACGTGCTGATGCCATACTGATGAGAGGCTACGGTAATGACATGCTCTAATTGATTATGAAAACTGTAAATGCAAAATAAATGTCATATTAAGGCGCTTACCCAGAAGACAACAAACAAATATCACATGACTTCCAGATAAGCAGTACACAGTGTCTCCACTGAGACGGTTTCAGATGCACCCCAGGATGGAAGTGAAGGTGTGTAAGCCGAGGGCTGCTCTGCAGGGTTACTCACCACAGCTGACGTGAGCACACATGGGTTAGGATTTGCGTAGAGGCTGAGTTGCATAATGAAAAAACAGCCAAAGTGTTCACCGGTGAGGGTCGTAGCAGTGGTTCAACCAGTGCAACTGATACTGACGGTTTTAGCGGAGCTGGTTTATTTTTAGTAAACTAACTGTGGCTTACAGCAGTCAGTCAAATCTATATACACCTTGTCTTTATAATGTTCATAGTTTTTCAACAATGACAATAAAATCAATTAATATAATAATAAAAAATAATAATAAACAGGTAATTTTGACTTCATATCTAACAATGTATATCTTGGAATTATAACCTTGAAATTGTAACTATATATCACAATGTGACTATATCTCGCAGTAGGATCTTTTGTTTCACTATCATGACTATCTCGCAATGTGACTTTATATATTACAATGTTATTTTATATCTCACAATTATGACTTTACATTTTGCTTTGAAATTGTGACTTTATACCTTGCAATATTTAATCCACATAATTTCAACTTCATTTCCCAATGTGACTTTAGCAGTTTTGCAATTATGCCCTTGAATTTGCATCTTTACATCTTGCAATGTGACTTTGTATCTTGCAATTAATTTTCTCCATATAATTTCATATTCACAATGTGACTTTATATCTTGCAACACTTTTTTCTGCATAATTTCAACTTTATATCTCACAAAGTGGCTACATTGTGCATTTACGATCTTGAACTCGTGACCTCATATCTTGCATTACTTTTTTCCACATAATTTCAACTTTATGTCTCACAATGTTACTTTATATTACATCATTTCTCATAAAGCGGGTTTCATAAAATTAGTGGGCCTATACAAACCACCTGTAGCAGCACACTCTCCTCTATGCACTAGACACTTTTCTTACACTGCTATGTGTACACAATCCCACAAAAGACTCAGCAATATATGTATGTTTACATGCTCATGCACTACAAATCATCTTGTACTGTTCCCCAGCCAGCTGCTGACTCCCAATGTTTCTCTCTGCACATGTACAGTATTTATGTGAAGCATTCGTATAGTTTGTATTTTTTATCTTTAGTTGTATAGGGTAAACATTTATATATAGTATACTTATAGTCAAAATCTGTCAGTAGGTTAGTTGTGTATAGGTTTATAGTGTTTTACTTCATTGTTTTATGTCTGTATTTATGTAGCACCGTGGTCCTGTGAGGCACGACATTTCGTTCCACTGTATGTCCCCACATGTAGCGGAATGACAATAAAGCTCAACTTGAACTTGAACTTGATAAAGGCTCTCTTTATTATTTGAAATTGTGACTTTATTTCTCATAGTTGTGGCTATATTTCTCATAGTATTTATTATTTTAAACTTTGTCGTTTACAGATTTTTTTTATTTTTTTTTTTCATTGGAACACAGTATGTTTATCAGAATGTACAGGTTGCTCATTTCCATACAATGGAAGTGAATGAATATTGTGGCTGTCAAGCTCCAAAAAAATGACAAAAAGCACTATAAAAGTGATCTAACTATATGACTTGTGCACTGTATTCCAAAACATCTGAAGCCATGTCATTCTACAAAACATCACCGTTTTTGTTCCAAGAAATAAAATAAATTTTGGGTGCATTATTGCTTTAAATCTCAGACCCTTGTGGCTCTAGAAAATGACCCTGAAATTATAGACTGGCTGACAAAATAATCAACAATCATACAGACCGCTGACACCAATTACCGTTTGTCTAATGTCAGAAAACATTAAAAAAAGAATACACTCGATAACACACCATCAAGAAAACATAAGAAAAAGACAAATTCAATTTGAGTAACTAAATTATCCATCACCCAGCTCAGAGTTTCCTTACTAATCTACAGTATAAAACCGCGATATGGGTTCACTCACCACTCATGGTTGCTCTGCAGTGGGTTAATGCTGGAGACTGGACTAAAGTGGTCACAGGTAAAGCTCAACTCGAGACAAACACACATGAAACCGTTCTTTATACGGCCTGACCTTCTCTCACCCTCCATGTGACCCCTTACTGAGTGACAGCAGAGGTACACAGCACACCTTTGGACCTGATCTAGGGCCAGTTTTCCCTCCATTGATCCCTGCTTGATGGTCTGATCACTGATCTTAAATCAGCATAAATACACACATCAACAAACACCCCAGGTGAGCACTACAAAGCTCTCCGCACCATAATCTCTCTACTTTCCAACAGTGAAGCAAAAGATCCGCCCTTGAACCAGAACCTCACCCACTCAGGAGAAAACAGAGGCTTGATAATGTGTTTGTGAACAGAACAAGTTGTTTTCTCTCTACAGGGTTTTTTAGGCACAGCATTAATGTTTGGATGTACATTTTAGCGAGACAAACAAACTAAAAGAACGAAATAAAGAAACCTGACAGTTTGATGCCTCATCCAAAGAGCTAGCTCAGTTAAATATTAGATTATAATTGAAATAAGGGTGTATTACACTTTGAATTTTAAAACAATAAAACACGACTTACCATGTAGTAGCAGCTCTTCTTGAATGTCTTCTCCAGTGAGCGTTCTGGGAAAGATACGCTATATTCTGCGCTCACAACGACTTCAGGAAACGGCGGAGAGCGTGATTTTTGCGTGGGAAGAGGAGGTTAAGGATAACGATCTTCTGCCCGACAGCGAAAAGAATCGACACGTTAATAAAGTCTCATTGGGGGAGGCGTTTAATACTGAGCGTATGCAGCGATAGATAATAACACCCGCTGAGCTGGATTCATCTAATGACTGGCTGCTCAATACCAGGGACGCGTTGTCATTTAACAGCGCCTGAAGTTATTACACGTGAAATATGATCTTCATTAAATGATAAATAAGTATGTATTTAAGATGAAAATGCTTTGTTGCATTGTAGTAGGCTACTCCATTGGCAAGAGACAAATATTAAGCGTATTTCATTACTATGACAACATGATTGCTCGCACTTGTTGCGGTCCAGCCTACTTGGATCTGTGCGCGCGCGCGCGTGTGTGTGTGTGTGTGTGACCTTCTGCTCCGATCTACCCACTCACCACCTACACACGTGTCTTAGGTCTGTATAACCTCATCTCGCTCTTTTCCTTGCAACTTTCCTCAAGGGATCTGCCATTTTTTGGAGCACATTTCTTAAGGGTTCGTTGAATTTTTATATTTTGTACATTTGCATTTCTAAAATGATGAAATGCCCAGGTTTCTTGTTGTGATTGTAACTTTATTTAAAGGTTACAAAAACGTGTCTTAGAAAGTTCCGTTAATTATAATTTTTACCCAAAATATAGGCTAACATTATTTGGCGTTTACTTTTAATTGTGAAAACGTTTTTTTTTTAGAACGGTCATCAAGTAGCTACAAATAACATCGTTCTGTTTTCTCTCAACATTATGAGAACGTTTATCAAATATTGAGATGAACGTTCCATAAACATTACTTTAAGAATGTTTCGTCCTAATATAACTTTTAAAAATCCTTAATGAAAGTTGTAAGAACGTTCCCTGACAACGTTTAGAAAAACATGTTTTGGTAAGACAATGTGAGAATACATACAATATATGCAAAGACATGCATCGAGCTCTGTGCTCTTCTTATGTCATAACCTGACATGGCAACTAATAAAAAATGTAGCCTAAATGGAGTTTGGCCTCATCCAATACTCAGTTTTACATAAAATAAAAAGTATGTTTGCATAGAAAACGGAGCACTGCTTTTATTTCAAATGTTTATGCATCCATTCTTCAGCGAGTGTAAACATGGCTTTAACATAAAACAGCGCATTCTGCATTTGTGAAAGGTGACAGCAGTAGATTGCATCACTATGGTAACACAATTGTCCTGCCAGAGTGTGGGTGGTATGCATACATGTTCTCCATTTAGCTACTGTAATTACACATTCAGCTGCTGAGAAACAGGCATGAAACGCATTAGACACAGTTCATATAATTATAAAAGGTTTGGGTTTACTATTGTAAAGTGTACAAATAAGCTAAGCAAGCAGTGACATTATTTTCACAGGAATAAATTACATTTTAAAATATATTCAATTGTAATATTTCAGAATATTACTGTTTTTATTGTAAGCTATTTTTGATCAAATAAACGCAGCCTTGGTGAGACTTCATTCAAATTATTTAAATATCATGTTTCCTTCTGACCTTTGACAAGTACTACAGTTGCAAAGTAAAGAAAAGTTAAAATATATAAATGATAAATATTTTTCTTCTGTTATAAAATTATCTGCATTATTTCTTCCCTCTGACTTGTTTGGCAGTTGGATGTCTTTTATTTTTGTGTCCAAAATGTTTTTTTTTTCTTATTGTAGGACAGATTAAATTCAGCTGAATTGATCGGAACATTATATTTTATTCATCTATAATTTTCTAAAATCTTGCATAATATTTTAATTATCAGTCTTTGTTCACTGAAGTATTTGCTGAATAAAAACATTTAATTTTCTGTATGCAGGTGGTTACATAAAATCTCAATGCATATTTGAAATCATTAGCAGACTGCTATTTGTTTACATATGAATACTGAACACTCAGGAAAAAAAGGGCAAAAGCTGTCACTGGGGCGGTACCTTATCAAAGGTACTCTTTTGTACTTTTTTTACCCCTAAAAATTGCATACTAGTGTCTTAAAGGTACATATTAATACCTAAAGAGAACATTAGTACCTTTTGAAAAGATATTGCCACTGTGATGGCTTTTGTACCTTTTTTTCTAAGAGTAAAGGAACACGTCATAGCTAATTCTGTTTTATTGTTATTTATATGATGAATTCTGTCTAATATGCACTAATATCACTCTCTCGCCTGTACCCTAGAATATGGAATGAGTGTTTGAAGACGTGTTGCCGTGTAATTATCGACAGCCTCACTTTTACAGCACTTTGTGAGTTGCATTATGAGCTACCTGGTTGTATGCTCACCTTTGCCGGCTAACATTAAAGAGATGAAAGTAGCCTGAAGTACAGAACTGCCTGGACAAACAGCAAAAGGTCAGGAAATAGATTTGTTGCTCTGAAATGTCACCATTTTCAAGCTTAATGTGAAGACAGACATTTACAGCCTGACAAAAGAGACTGATTAGACAGCATTGCTGAGACAGCAAACACTCCATTTAGATCATTAAAACACACAAAGCATGTGCAAGAAGATTCCTTTATTCGCTTATGTGAAAATATCCTCATACAATCAAACGCCAAAAAATCTGTATCAAAAAAATTTAAAAACAGGAAAAATGTGAAACAGTATTGCTAAATACAAAACTGCAGTGTTCTCAATTGTGCCAAATGCAGATTCATTTTCTATGGTCAGAGGATGATATTTTGATAGGCTAACATCGTGTTAATAAAATACAAAATCAAAGTTATAAGATGAAGAGCAACAAAAATTAAAAAAGGTCTCCCGGACTAGCAAAATTAGTGGTCATTAAAGTACAACTATATGCTGGCTTTTTCCCACATCACTTGATTTGATAATTAACAGGCGTATAAGTATGTGTACGTGTTAACACAATTCACTGTAGCCCTTGAGATCTATGAATGAAATGATAAAGAGTTCACAGACTCTGTGATACATTCAGAAGTATACGTGGTAAAGATAGTGTAGTATTTGGCACAAAGTGGAGCTAAATTGAAAGTAGTGTAGAAATTTATGGAATGCAAACCACAATCTTTAGGTTGTAATGAGAGCAATTATTCACACATACACTGATTCAGTTAGAGTTCAAGACATCAAAATCATCTTTAACAGAAGCCCTTGTTAGTCCATACTGAGTGTAAAGGTTTCTTGGCATCACTCTTTGGTTGAGGGAGGCTGTTTGTTTTTTATTAGTTAAAACATGCTCTGAACATGTGATTAACCAATAAGGACATTCAATTAGCTCAAATAAGCGCGTTTCAGATCTGCATTAGTGTTGTATCATGGACTGTCTGACTACGTCCTCCAGGGATTTTCTAGTGATGAGAAGCCGGACCACATCTTCATTCTTCTTGGTGAGTTTTTTTCGTGCCTGATCATGTGTCACCATGGTCATGTCCCAGCCATTCACCTGAAATTGACATTGAGTGCACAAAAACTACATTTTATATATATATATATATTTTTTTCTTTTCTTTTACATAATGCCAAATAAGTTCAGTCATGAAAAACTAGATGGCGCAGGCTAATAGGCTCTTTGCATGCAATTATCTAGCCGTCACATCAACAATTCATGGCACAAGCTTGTAGGGCAACAATACTTTTCAATACCAATTTTATGAAATCCGCTTTAAGATTACATTACCTAAAAAAAAAACTTAGGTTTTATTTTTTCAGTTTGTGGACGTTTTTACAGACTCAAAGCATACTTAAAGGGGGGGTACAATGCTGTTTCATGCATTCAGAGTTGTTTACACTGTTAAAGAGTTGGATTCTCATGCTAAGCATGGACAAAGTTTTAAAAAACAATTTGGACGTATAACAGTATTTCTGAGCCAAATATCTCACTTCCGGGTTCGTACAAGTTTCGGAGAGTTTTTTTTCGATCGTGGCTCTTGCTGACGTAAACGATGGTGGAACTCCTTATATGGGCATTTCTGCCGGAAGACCGTGCCAGTGCACACATCGACCAGAGCGAGAGCAAGAGCGCGCTAATCAACGCGCTTCATTCGGCTGCACTGCACGGGACTCGCTCGGGAAGAATGTCTCTAAAGTGTGTTTTTGGTTGTGAGGGAAAGATAACCTTGTTCAGCTTCCCGAAGAACCCAGCGTTACGTGAACAGTGGATGCAGTTTGTTTTTCCGGTGTGTTTGTTGACGAACGTTGTATAAACAAGGCCCAATTCGACGCTGGATTTGCACATCGTTTAATACTGAAAGATGGAGCGGTCCCAGCTATAAAAGATCCCGGTCATGATTCAGAACTGCAGACGGTAAGTGAAACGGCATCAAATGTCTGTGTTTTGTTCGAGATCGGCGCAAGTGCTCGTCACTCTTTAACTCCGCCCACAGCGCCTCAAGGAGCTCGGCTTTTTTCCAGAGAGAATCGTAAAGCTGTATCTTTCTTTTATAAATATGATAAAACTAAAGACTTTTTTGAGATATGAAGGATGCAATACTACTCTATAGGTACTCAAGATTAACATGAGATTGGGTGAAACTGTGTGTGTTATGTCCCCTTTAAGATTTTTAAATCACTCAGCAGTTCTTTAAAAAAAATTCATTTTTTTCTGCTTTTTCAGGAGACGGACAAGCATTCGTGAAATGCAGCCAAACTTTTGATCTTTTACACCTCTTTTAGGCTACGTTTTCATTTGTGTGTCTATGCATAGCTTAGACAGAATCATCATTTCTATTCATTTTCTGCTGATTTACGCGATCTAATGAGCATTAGCTGCTTCCAGTACTGTCTGCCTGCGTTTTCTCTTCTCAGAGGAAGCTTTCATATCTGCGTTCAAACCCAGAAAAACATTTCTACAGATGAAACATGAAGCTAATAAACAAAATTACGACAGTATATAATTTTTATGCGATTTTCATGAGATTCTGCCTATTTTTATAGCAATACAAGGTGTTAAAGGAACACTCCACTTTTTTTGAAAAAAGGCTCATTTTACACCTCCCCTAGAGTTAAACAGTTGAGTTTTACCGTTTTTGAATCCATTCAGCCGATCTCCGGGTCTGGCGGTAGCACTTTTAGCTTAGCTTAGCATAGATCATTGAATCTGATTAGACCATTAGCATCGCGCTCAAAAATGACCAAAGAGTTTCGATATTTTTCCTATTTAAAACTTGACTCTTCTGTAGTTAGATCATGTACTAAGACTGATGGAAAATGAAAAGTTGTGATTTTCTAGGCCGATATTACGCAGCGCCTGAAAGTAGTCCCCAGCCAAGTAACTAGTTATGATATAGCTGGGGACTACTTTCAGGCACTGCGTCATATTATTGCGCCTGCTGCACCCATGGTACGGCAGCAAAGTTCCTTGATTATTACGCCGGAATGAGAGTATAGTTCCTAGCCATATCAGCCTAGAGAATCGCAACTTTTCATTTTCAGTCAGTCTTAGTACACGATGTAACTACAGAAGAGTCAAGCTTTAAATAGGAAAAATATCGAAACTCTTTGGTCATTTTTGAGCGAGATGCTAACGGTCTAATCAGATTCAATGATCTATGCTAAGCGACGCTAAAAGTGCTACTGCCAGACCGGAGATCGGCTGAATGGATCCAAAAACGGTAAAACGCAACTGTTTAACTCTAGTGGAGTTGTAAAATGAGCTTATTTCCCAAAAAAGTGTTGTGTTCCTTTAACATGAGAAATACTAAGCAGGTGTAAAAGATATACAAGGCTACAAATAACTATTTCAGTGCCATTATATGGCCTAAACACACTTAGACAAGGAAATTTGGTACTGGAAGACAAACCATTTTTTGATATTCAACGGTATAAAGGCTATTTGGTCGGTGCCTAAAGAGTATCAAACTCGATACACGGCCCAAACAAGCTGATTCTTAAAAAGTCTGATTCAGAGTTTGCTGTAAGCAGGTCCTGCAGAGCACTGAGTTCCTCTGAAGCCCTCCACCCTCCCTCCTCCAGTTCACTGAATTGAGAACAGTACAGACACGTCCGACATGCTGAGAACTGTCTACAGAGGGTTTCATAAAGGGAGCAAAATGTGTGTTTCTGCTGTATTTGCTGAAAAGCATAGAGTATAAAAAAAATCTAATATATTGGAAACTAAACAGTTCTCCGATTGCAACTCAGCAGTAGTTCACTAGGCTAATAATTAAGGATGACACTAAATAAAGATGACACTAAATTTCCCTGTGTAGTTAACAACATTGAGAACTCTCTCATTTGGTACATTGCTATAATATTAGAGAGTAAAATTAAAAACCAAGCCCAAACTGTTACATGCAACTGCTATTTATTTTCAGATATAACTGAATATAACTGAAACTGAACTGTTTGTACGCAACTCAACTGCACATAAGATTGTCTTCATGACAGATTTATTCAAACATTAACAGTAAATTTAAGCTCTTCTCTAGTGTTTTTTATAGCTCGTTTACAAACTGAACACTTGGTAACTTTCCTGAGGTAAATGCAATGTTAAAGGGTTAGTTTACCCAAAACTTAAATTAAGTAGCCCTAACTTAAATTAAAGTGGAAGAGGTTCACGCGCCACGCTGCCACTTGAACTGAAGTGGCTAAAGCGTTTTGTCACGCCACATTTAAGGATGCCAAAACTGCATTTATTGTTTGAATTTTATGATAAAATGGACAGAATTTGATCACTGAGACTTTGTTTCTTATCAGAAGCAACACAGCACAAAGCTCTTTGCGGTTACTGAATGGGAGGCCCACTACAAATAATGTTTGTTGAAGGAACCTGACAACCTTGGCTTGAGCTACGGCCACATTTCAGTTGGTTCACTCAATATAAATTAGTATCAAAATCAGATGGAAAAAGTGAAAATTGAAAACTTAGAATATATTACATGAGTCATATTGACTACTTTTATGTTGCTTTTTGTTTTATTTTGATGCTTGACAGCCTCAATCCTCATTCACGTTCAAAAAAAAAAAGAGAAGACGACGTACAATTTAAAACATGTAAATGTAAAATAAGTAATTGACAGAATTTTCCTTTTTTTGGTGAACCACTGCTTTAAAGGGATAGTTCACTTTGAAATTAAAATTTGGTATCTGTCAGCTTACCCCAAGGGCATCCAAGATGTAGGTGTCTTTTTTTTCTTCAGTAGATCCAATTTTGATGTTTTTAGGTCAAACCGTTCTAGTCTGTCAGTCATATAATGGCAGGTATAGGTCACTGTCTCTATAAGAGGGAAAAAGAACATGCACAGAGAAATCCAAATTAAACAATTCCCCATCGTAACTACACATTGATGGCCTAATACACGAAACGAGCGATTTGTGTGAGAAAACGAACAGTATTTATATCGTTTTTTACCTCTTGTACACAACCATGTCCAAGTGATCTGAGTGCACACACACATCCGGTGTGTGACGTGTGTGCGCGCGTGCTCTGGCTCACACTGCATTCACACGGGGCGTCGGCGTCAACGCTTGACGGAGGGCGTGTCTGAAGCGTGGTGCTTTAAAAAATTATTTTAATTGTTTGACAGTATTATTATATACGGTTATGTATATTCCTTTTGGTACAAAATGATGGCTCTAATTTCGGAATGGCGCAAATATTATTCATGGACTAATCCTTCGTCATAGTAAGATTCCTTTTTTTTTTTTCTCGCCGGTGTCATGTCTCAAACTGTTCCTGGATCTGTTATTTTTTACATGGTTAGGTGGAAGTGACGCAGGGTGAGGAGGGTGGAGTTGCGGCATGTGTGTTTGGCTAGTTACAGATGAATGAAACGGATACATGGAGTGCTCGTATAGAAATACAATGCATGACAGCAAGCGGGTCTGCTTAAAAGAAGTCATCATTATCCTAGAGTAGACAGTTCAGAAACGACACGAGCGATGACAGTGCGCCAGGGCCGGCCCAAGCCTTTATGGGGCCCTAAGCAGAATTTTATTTGGGGGCCCCTCGGTGCCGCCAATATGACTGGTTATTGTCAAAGCTTGATTATTCACACACTATAAATCTAACACACCCATTATCAGTTTTGTTTGATGTAGCTGTGTTGCTTACATCATACCATTGTCTGCCTGGCATGTTTTTACCCTTCTGTGATTTTTAATTGTAACAGTTGCAAACTTACTAAGAGTGGTCGGGTGTTAATTTGCACTTTAACATTAAAGTGTTAAAGTATTAAGTGGCATACTTAATGTGGTGTGCTGAATAGCTAAATAAACCAGCAGGCAATGCATTTACAGAACAGAATGTTATTTTAACAATATAAATATTAATCGAAGTTGTACTTTTATTACTAGTCATACTTTTTTATAATAAATATTAAACACAGCAGAGAGCATCTTTACATATAAAACAACAACTCTTAATCTATATCTAGCTAATTGAGGCATGATATTGGAATATAATAGCAAAGACCCAAAATGTAGGCTAAGGTAAATAATGTTAAACTGTTATCAGTTTATGAAACAGAAGATTATTTTTATTACAAAAATTATATATATATATATATATTTTTTTTTTTTTTTTTTTTTTTTTTTATTCAGGAAAGTTATTTTTACGCAGAAGACAATAACTTTAATCTACAACTAAGTAAAATGTTATATTATAATATATTAAGATGTCTATTTGCTGATGTTTTGATGTTCAAACACGAACTTCCCTTAAACAAAAAGATACCCTACCTAGGCTATGCTGATTAACTGGAGGGTTGGGGTGGTCTGAGCTGTTCAGGGGTGCGTTTCCCAAAAGCAGCTGGTCGCAAGTTCTGTCGTTACCAATAGAGTTCAATGGAAATAACGATCATTGTTAGCTAACGATGGTTTTGAGAAACGCACCCCTGATTTGTGCCACAAAACCCCCATGTTGGATTTGTCCCCCCTTCACCCCCAAAACGCGATCGATTTTAACCCTTTGACGCACCGCGCTTTGGCTGGCGCTGAGCCAAAGAAAGACGAGCTCAGAAAAAAGAAAGACGCGTGCTCAGTGCTTTTCATATTTCATAACTGTTCAGTGTTTTCAACCTAATAAGACATTTAAATACAGACATTTAAATACACTTCAATTAAGTAAAAATACATTTAGTTTGTTAAATAGGCTACACACTGATTTCTATAGAAAGCGGCAATATATTCCTTTCAATTAACGTTAACGACAACGTGTTTTATTCCTATCAAATACACATTGTGTAGGTTACTATAAAGTTTACTATGTTTTTCTTCCAGCTAACTGGCCACTTACTTTCATGTATTTTGGGAGAAATAGGTGAATTTACATTATGTTAAACCAACAGATCCACACGGCAGCGTCTGGCGCATATTATCAACATGCTCATTATTGTGCCTGCATGACACCTGCTATGGGAATAATAAAATTATATGTATAGAATATTTAATTATTTAATATTGCACTTTCGTATAATTACCACTGTCCATTGACATTTCACGAGTTAAAATAAAATAAACTAATTTCATATAGGCTACTTGGGGGCCCTCTGGTGGCCACGGGCTCTGGCAGCCGCTTAGTTCGCTTATGCCTTGGGCCGGCTCTGCAGTGCGCGTCTTCCAACAAGAAAATACCACGAAGTTGCGTCAGCACCACGCTTCAGACACGCCCTCCGTCAAGCGTTGACGCCGACGCCCCGTGTGAATGCAGCGTGAGCCAGAGCGCGCGCACAAACACGTCACACACCAGATGTGTGTGCGCTCTCAGATCACTTGGACATGGTTGTGTACAAGAGGTAAAAAACGATATAAATACTGTTCGTTTTCTCACACAAACCGCTCATTTCGTGTCTTAGGCCATCAATGTGTTGTTACGATGGGGAATTGTTTAATTTGGATTTCTCTGTGCATGTACTTTTTCCCTCTTATAGAGACAGTGACCTATACCTGCCATTATATGACTGACAGACTAGAAAGGTTTGACCTAAAAACATCAAAATTGGATCTACTGAAGAAAAAAAGACACCTACATCTTGGATGCCCTTGGGGTAAGCTGATAGATACCAAATTTTAATTTCAAAGTGAACTATCCCTTTAAGTGTCACCAAATGAAAAAAAAAAATGATTCCACAGCGCCCTCTAGTGGAGATTTAGTAAAATCAGGAATAGTGTTGTTTTGTGACCTGGATAAAACTCTTCATCACTGTGAGAATGTCTCATAATACGGCTGACAGGTTTGGATCTCTCACCTGCATAATTTTGTCTCCCATCCTGAGACCAGCCACCTCTGCAGGTCCACCTTTAGATATGCGTGTGACATAGATTCCCTGTGACGTTAATAAAGTTAGAAGAGTCACTTCTGAATGACAGAGGAGGAAAAATGTCTCACTCTAAATAGAATTCAATTCACTAAACATGATTTTTCACCTTGTCTGCCTTGTCTTCGGAAAACGGATTCTGGCTTGAATCTTGGTCGATTCCCCCTCCAATGCTGAATCCTAATATTAAATTATCACCATCCCGTAGTTTGTGAATCTCAATCCGTTGCTGAAATACAGAGAGGAAAACACAAGACAGCTGACTTACAAGGCAGGCATAGTAAGTATATCCAAGTCAAAGTCAAAGTCTCCTTTATTGTCAATTCTGCCACATGTACGTACATACATACATACAGAGAATTGAAATTGCGTTACTCTTCTTTAAATATATATCTAAAAACGTAGTTATCTATATACATAGGCAGCATTTTTGAGAACAATGCACACTAGGTGCTGTCTAGGTAGGCGGGTAACTAGGATTTAAGACGCATCCTATGGCGCAGCTGTTTATGACCATATATGGCAGTCACTACCTGAACAAGAACAAACCACACCTACTTACTTCACACCTGAGTGACATCAGGACAGATTGAATATAATACAAAAGAACAATTAAACCCCAGTTAAATTCATCATTTAATATTAATTGGATCCCAAAAATGACTAGTAAGCGTTGTATAAATAGCATTTCATTTTAGGGAAGTAAAATGAACACTCTGGTTTTACTCTAGTTTACAAGTAAAACGTTTAGTTTCGTTATATGTTGTGCCCCACGATAATTTTCCATAATATAAATAAATAAACAAATAAATGGAATAATAAATAATTAACTATTGTTCACTTTGTTGGCCCCTGCTGGCTAACGTTAGCCTAGCATGCTAACCCTTTCCATTACATCAGCTGTTAGCTTAAACTCAAATAAACTTAACCAAACTATCCTGTCAGATTATTGTTGAGAATAAAAAACATTTTTAAATTAACCGGTTTCCCAGTCAAACGATATAAAATGAATCACTGTTGTTGTAAATACAATAAGCACCGCACACAAAGCTGAAAACACTGATGCTAGTGAAGCTTTCCATGCTAAAACTTTCTCACACTGAACGCAAACTCACCACAACAGCTGTGACAGGCTGACCGGGGATGAACGACATTTTCTGTTTGTTATATTCCCTGTTGGGGCTCTTGGGTGTTTAATTCAGTGATTTTAATAATTCGAGTGAGGGTGTTCGGTTCCTCCCCTTTGGCTGTGTGTCATGTTGGGGCTGGGCTGCGTTACAACACCCTGCCCTCAAGCAGTGTTGCCAGATTGGATGGACGATTTCCAGCCCAAAAGCTCACAAAAACCCGCCCAAAACTTTAACTGTCAAAATAATGTGATATAATGTAAATCAAGATTGATAAGATACATTTTTAACTCCTTATGAAATAATGACGACAAAATAATATAAATATAATGCTAGATAAATTTCCCATGGATCAAATCGGGGCAAATACATTAAGTTTCAAGTTCAAGTTTCAAGTTTCAAGTTTTATTTGTCACATACACGACTATACAGAGACTGTATAACCAGCAGTGAAATGAGAGTCGGGTCCGCTCCATGGACAGTGCAAATATTGAAAAAAACAACACAAGGGAAGTAAACATAAGATAAAATGAATGAAAAATAAGATATAAAGAATAAAATATAAAATATAAAAGAATGTGCATGACAGTAAGCTGTAGAATTAAATATTAATATAAGCATGACTGTACAGAGAGGAATGTGCAACAGGTTATACATGGTTGACATGAAGCAGCCAATCACAAAAAATAAAATAAATATAAAAATAAGATACGATTTACAGATACAGAACGTGTTGTGTGCAAGTGTGCAAGTGTGCAAAAGGGCAAATGACACTGACAGTTATGAGGTAGTTATGAGGTAGAGAGTAATGAGTGTGTGATTAGTGATTTGAAGTAAGTCAGATGATGTTAAGAGGCTGACTTTGAGTTCAGGAGCCTGATGGCCTTGGGGAAGAAACTCCTCCTGAGTCTCTCTGTTTTTGCCATCAGGCAGCGGAAGCGCTTACCAGATGGCAGCCTAGTGAAAAGACAGTTACCAGGGTGATTAGAGTCTTTGATGATTTTGTCAGCTCTGCCTCTGCAGCGTTTGATGTAGATGTCCTGCAGAGAGGGGAGAGCCGACCCAGAGATACGCTCAGCTAAGCGCACAACTCTCTGCAGGGCTTTGCAGTCTTGGCTGGAGCTGTTTCCATACCACACTGAGATGCACTGAGTCAAAACACTTTCTATGGTCCCTGCATAGAAAGTTTTCAGGATTGTTGGTGAGACCCTGAATTTTCTCAGCTGTCGCAGATGGTACAGTCTTTGCCTGGCTTTCTTGACCTGTGTTTGGATGTGTGTAGTCCAAGTCAGGTCCTCGGAGATGTTTACTCCGAGGTACTTGAAGCTGCTTACTCTCTCCACAGGGGTCCCGCTGATCACAAGAGGAGTGTAGGGCAGCAGGTGTCTCTTTCTGAAGTCCACAATCAGCTCTTTGGTTTTGCTCACGTTCAGAGAGAGACAGTTGTCCTGGCACCATGCTGTTAGTCTCTCCACCTCATCCAAGTATGCGGTCTCATCATTGTTGGAAATGAGGCCCAGAACCACAGTATCATCAGCAAATTTGATAATAGATGTGGATCTGTGAGAGGACACACAGTCATGTGTGTAGAGAGAGTATAGCAGGGGACTCAGAACGCAGCCCTGTGGGGCTCCTACGTTCAGGGTGATGGAGTTTGAGGTGTACTGGCCTACCTTCACCACTTGAGGTCTGCCGGTGAGGAAGTCTAGAATCCAGTCGCAGAGTGAGGTGTTTAGGCCGAGGCCTGTGAGTTTATTAGTCAGCTTGATGGGGACTATGGTGTTAAAAGCTGAGCTATAGTCTATGAATAGCAGTCTTGCATAGTTCCCATTGCTGCTATCAATGTGTGTGAGGGAGGAGTGGAGAATGTGAGAGATGGCATCATCAGTTGATCTATTGGGACGATAGGCAAACTGAAGAGGGTCCAAAGTAACAGGGATGGATGAGCTAATGTGTCTCTTAACAAGTCTCTCAAAAACCTTCATGACTATAGATGTGAGGGCCACTGGACGATAGTCATTCAGGCAGGAGGGTTTACTGTTCTTAGGCACAGGGATGATGATGGATTTTTTAAAGGAGGTGGGAACTACAGAGGTAGCAAGGGACTCGTTGAAGATAGAAGTGAACAAACCAGCAAGCTGATCAGCGCAGGACCTCAGGACACGGCCAGTAATCCCGTCAGGTCCAGCCGCTTTCCTGATGTTCACTCCCTTTAGTGCCCTCCGAACCTCGTCCTCCGACACGGTGATCACATGTGATTAAAGAGAACTACCAAATATGATTAAAATATGCAAGCAGACACTGTCAAACCTGCAATCAAGAAATTAACTGATACCATCGAAAAACACATGCATCATTTTCAACGTCAACAGTCGGAATTTAAATGCAAACAAGTGCTCAATATAAGTGATCAGAATAAGCAACGTAATTATAGGTATTTCACACTCGTTCATGCACACACCATGACAGTCAAAACTGTGCCATTCTGTATGATAATCCGACAATAAAAAAAAATAACAACAACAATAATGCTCTTACCTTCGTGTCGCTCTATAATTTCACACAGAACTAAGTCTTTCGTGAAGTTCATATTGAACATAATGTAGAACTTTACACAGTCAAAAATCGTTTGAAACGGTCCGCGTCTCCAGTAAACCCTAATCCACAAATTACACTGCCTCGTCTCGAAATAAACCAATATCCCGGAGTTATTAATTTACTCAAACAGTACTCTTGTGTGAACTGAGCAGAGCAGCATGTGTCCAGTGTGGCCAACTAATTTTCATAGAAAGTTGCTAAAGGAAGGTCGATTTGTTGCTAAAAGTTGCTAAATGACGTTATGATGTCATTGCGCGATGACGTCATTGCCTAATCAATTATTAAATTATTATTATTATTAAATTGAACAATTGCAAATAGCAGCTAACTCAATTCACGTGATGTGTGTACTGCTAGGCATCTGTGGTTTCTTCTTTTTGTGTAATTTGGATGGAAAATGTGTGCCTTTTTATTGCCTGAGTCACTTATCAAAAGTTGCTAAAAGTTGCCAAATAAATTTTAAAAATTGCTAAATTTGTTGCTAGGTGCTTTTGTAACAAATAGTTGCTAAGGTAGTCTGAAAAGTTGCTAAATTTAGCAACAAAATTGCTAAATTGGCAACACTGTGTGCAGCAAGTCGGGTGAGTAGCCCCAGAGTGCACCCTGGACGATGGGGCGGGGCGACACATTTGGGCGGGGCGACACGTGTCGCTCCGCCCACCCCCAATTCTATTGGTTTATAACATGGCAAATCTTATTGGTGTAGACCCGAGCATGCATTCCTTTGTGTACGATTTTGTAATTGATTTGGCCATATTACAGAAATATTATGTGCTAACTCTAGAATCATAGGCCTATCTTAATTATTATCTGTTTAGTAACCATGGTAATTTTAGTCAGATGAAGTCATCCTTTACAAATAAACTCTTGATGACGGCACCTCCGGGTTCTTCAGGCTGAATAGCCCTTCATTCATATTTCCTTGAGGATCGGCAGGCCGCGGATCAGCACTAAATTGGGATTTTATACGCAAATGATGATAATTTAGATGCATTTTAGAGATGGACAAACACGAACATAAGCGGCTGATTTTACGTTTTAAAGCACAACCGTTTTTGTTGTTTAAAGAGATGTTACGTTGCTCAATGCGTCACAGACTTGTAGGTTAATAAAATGTTTTCATGGCAAGCAGTGTTTCCTTGTTTATATCTTAATAAAATATTTGAGCCTATATTGATTCTCTTACAATTTTAAAGGTTCCTATAGTAAATGAGTGCCCATGACATCAGATATTAAAAATCCAATTTCTGTATCCACACCCTCATTATGTGCGTGTTCTAATCTGTGTACGAGATGAATTTAGATTCAGTTATTAACACTCGATCATTGTAGCCATATAGACCTGCATAACTATCGAATATTAAATCACTCAGAGCTGTAAATCTGTGGAATAGGTACATGAGCACTTTTAATGAGTAAAAGAGCCCTTCTCTGTGATTAATATTTTTTTTATTTATTAAAGACTATAATAACTAGGCCTACTAAAAATCCAAAATCAATATACTGTGATTCCTGGTTCTTTTTAAAGGACTGAGCCACAAAACCAGTAATTTAATTTGTGCATAGTCTATATAGCCTATAAAAGTATAAATAAAAATGTTGCAGAGAAAATTAACATTTATTGCTTAAATACGCACTAAAGCACATTAATAATAATATTTGCTGTAGGTCAGATTTAATAACAGCTGTTTTAGTAAACAAAAAACATTTAAAATAGGCCTATATGCAAAAAAAAATAATAATAATAATAAAAATTGTTTCAGCAAGGTTTTTATTCCCATTATCCACACATAAAACCTCAGTTCACGCTGATAGACTATTTGGTATTATTGTCTTATTTGTCACCGCAGTTGTTCTTTAAAATAAAACCATTTGCGGGTTTGTCTTACTGAACTACAGTGAATTATCATCGTAAGTTTTTGCTTATTAAGAATATGGCTACATATAAATATACATTATACAAAACAGCTAAATCTCAAACAGTGGATCATTTTTATCAACATCGCCCAAAACTGCTCAATATATCTGCTTCTGTGAAAAGTGCAATAATATCTGACTTCATTTAACGTGCAACCCACCTGTTGAGGACCACTATTTAAGTTCATCACACAGAAACATAATTAATATTTCTCATAGGTGAGGCTATTTATAGCATAGGTAGGTCTATATCATGGCCATGAATTAAGAATTTGTTCCCCGGATTTAATTCGTGAGCCGCTCATATTACAGCTCTGTTCTGCCCGAAGTACTCGGAGATGCGCCACCAAGCGATTGATACGGACTTAATCTAACTAATTCATCATAAGTTTAAAAAAAACACATTTGCTAATTGATTCTAACTAAAATCGCTGTTGTTAGCACTTAATATTTCTGTAGTACCGCCAAAAAGTGTAGATCATTCATACAAACGTATATAAAAGAATGCTCTTGCAAACGTCTACACCAATAAGCTCTGCTGTATTATAAACCAATGAAATTGGGGGTGGGCGGAGCGACACGTGTTGCCCCACCTTAATGTGTCGCCCCGCCCCATCGTCCAGGGTGCACTCTGGAGTACTTGGGTCAGGTAACGAACGAACACGCCCACTGCTAGAGCAGTTCTCATTCTCGAGTCAAGAACCGGTTGCAGCGGGATCACCGGTACACTGAATCGAGAACCGTTTCTTTCGGACACGTCCGATTTGAGAACCGATGAGCTGATGATACTGCGCATGCGTGATTCAGCGAACAGTGATTGCTATGACTGACAAGGCACATCTGAACCAAACTAGTTCTTTTGGACAACTGATTCATATGCTATATGGCGCGGGTAAACCGAGGACCTGAATGAGGGCGAAATGTAAGTTTATTTAATAACAAATAAATTGCAATGGATTATGTATAGTAAATGGATTGGTTTATGTGCTGATGACAACTAATTTATTCACTTTATATCTTCAAGACTTAAAGTGCCCCTATTATGGGTTATGAAAGGTTCATATTTTGGTTTTGGGAGTCCCCAACAACAGGTTGACATGCATTCAAGGTCAAAAAACACTTTCATATTCTGATAATATGCATTTATTTTTACCTTATTTGTTCAACGATTCATTTATCCAAACCCCTCCTTTGCGTGACGCTAATCTGCGGTGATTGGTCGATTTCATTTAAAGCAGGGTTTGTGAGCTTTTAACGCTCCAAAAGCGGCACCTAGTGGCAAAGAATGAATTTGCATATTCATTCAGACCAACGCGAAAATCAAGTTTTCAGGTTTGCGCGCGCGCAACAAGTGGGCGGGCAATATGCTAATAGGCGCATTCCACTTGAAGCCGCTGCACAGAATGGTCAGTGTATGACACGGGTGTGTCTCACACCTCCTGAAAAGTGAAGCTGCGGGCTCTTTGATCGCCCCCTGGTGGTTGGCTGCAGTACAGTTCATAAACCCCGCTCTCTCCACGTAAACGAATGGGACTTGAGTCAAAATAAAAAAATAAATTACACTTCCAATACAATTTTCCAAAATACGGTTTTGGTCATTTAAGGTAGTTGTTATCACTCTGATATATGTTCAATTGTTAATTTTTGTGATAAGTTTAATTTTAGCTAGTAATTTGATGCCATAAAAACGGGGCGTGTCGTTATGGTTGATTGGGTCTGCCGGAGTTTGGGCGGGAGTTTGATTCCGCGGCTCCACCTCACGACTCTACTGCGCAGACTCTGGCTCCAAACTAATCTCTACTGCGCAGACTCGGGCTCCAAATTACGTCATTTTCGCAAGATGGCAACGGCCATACTGAGATGATTTAGCTTCACTTTTCTATAGTGGAAGGAAGCGGAGTTGCGTCGTCCATCTTTTTTACAGTCTATGGTATGACATCAAAGTACAGCGAGAGTGATAAGAAAGCAGTCGGATCCTATGCATTCAAATTGCTCTCGCGGTACTTTGATGTCATACACTGACCATTCTGCGCAGCGCCGCTTCAAGTCGAACGCGCCTATTGTTTCATGTTGACGTCAACATGAAACGACTTGGGATTCATTTTAAAAACGATTCGTTTCAATGATTCAGAGTCGACTCTTTCTTTTGAGAGACCTGGGCTGTGTTCGAAATGCCATACTATCATACTACTCTTACTATTTCTGCAGCATGCAGCATGTATGCTGCGCATAGTATGCAAATTTTCTGTATGCATGGAATACCCGGATGACCTACTATATTTGCCAGAATCTGCTAAATATAACTCAAGTACACTGAAATCAGTACAGAAGCTGTGTTCCGAATGGCATACTATCATACAACTCCTACTATACTGCAGTATGCTGTGTGAATACTGTGAGTAGTATGTGAATTTTCTGTATGCATGGAATGCCCGGATTACCTACTACATTTGCTGAAATTTGATGTATGCATCTGAAGACGCTGCGTGGGATACTGTTTCCCAGAACGCAATGCGCTCCATGTGACCAAACACGTTAGTGAACTGGAGGCGGGGAATAGTAATTATATATGTTACACTTGTATATGTACGTATATACATATACATGTAAACTACAAACTATTGCTGTGCATCTAAAAACAATATCATTTGTTGGACATAAATTGTACTTTAATCTCTACGGCACTTTTCCGATCAAGTCAAATGACGTCACCTTTATCTCTATAGCGCTTTTGAAGTGGATCAAAACAGTTCATCAAAGTTGTCCTAACACAAGAACGCATTTTGGTTTTAGGTTTTAGGGCAACTTTGACGAAAGGTTTTGATCCACTTCAAATGTTGAAGTGGATCAAACACTGTACATTGTTTCAAAGATATTAAATAATAATATTAATATTGCAGTAATATAATATAAATAAAATTAATATTTCAGTTATGCGAGCAGAGTTAAATTCCGATGTCAAGCAGCTCTAAAAAGAAACGGAGTGTTTTAACTCAAAGGAGAAATAGACCAATTTGTTGTCAGAGGCTATTTATATTAATCCGCTCACCAATGCCTGGCTGTGATAAACAGCACCGCAACAGACACGCGTAATTCTGTAGAACTAGTGGCGCAGCGAGTAAAACACATGAGATGTGTGCTGTTGATGCGAGCGATACAAGTTCAAGTATGCCTTTTGTCAAACTCGTGCTTCTCCTTTTCCCATCACATACCAGATCAGAAAGGCATTTATTTTCAATAAAAAAAATTAAGTAAATATTTGAAAATATCCCACAGACCCACAGACTGTTCTCTCTGCTGCCCTCAGGAAGACGTCTCCGCAGCATCCGATCCCGCACTAGCCGACTGAGGGATAGCTTTTTCCCTCAGGCTATCAGGCTAATGAACAGCCAGAACTAACACACCTACAGCACACTCCCACTTTACGATATGCCACGCACTGCACTTTATCTCCACAGTTCAAACTGGACTACACGTACACACTGCACTAATACAACAATCTATCTGCTACCACTGGATACCATCCAATGCACATCCATGACATTTGCGTATCCAGCTTATGTATAATCTACTGCACCGTTGCACATTACTGTGTATGTATATACTGTATGTGTACATATATGCGTACATAATGTAGAATGTGTACATACGGTGTATAATGTGTATTGATAACTGTAAGTATGTCTAACAGTACACTGTGTGTACTGAGTATATGTATGTGTATATTACACATTGTCATCTGTATAAGTCTGTAAGTATGTAATGGTACTGTCTATATGTTAATTGTTTCTGCACTGGAGCACACTCTCAAGAATTTCACTCATCAAGGCACATGTGCTGTGATGATGTGACAATAAACGTGATTTGATTTGATTTGAAAAGTGGAAATTAAACGCCTCATTAATAATACAGTGTGCTTAGCTGTAGTTAGGTTTTTGTACCAATAACGTATTATTTGCCTTCATCAAATAAAAGTTATGATAATTTACACTCAATATGTTATTGCATACTGTTTTATAATGTATTACAGTACTGAAGTACAAACATCTGCCTCCTAACTACTATTTACACACCTGTTGCTAAAGAAAATGATGCTATTTTAGTGTAAACAGAATTGATCATTATTTGCACTTAGTGTAAATATATCACTCTTTCCAATTAGTGTAACTGCCAAAAATATAATTGTTCAGTTAAAGACAGCTCATTCAGTTCAGTCCAATAGCCTATGTAAAGTTCTTCAGTTATGAAATGAGCTCAATTGGGCAATATAGCATTGTTTACTAATATGAAGCCTTATTAACAAGCCTTTGTAAAATAATAGTTAGCACATTTGTTTGTAAGGTAACAACCGACAGCTGTGCTGAATGTGTTTGTCATGTGACAAATAAGCATACTACTCTGAAACATTTGTAGTATATTGTATACTGTTTCACACACTATTCTTTAAAAAATAGTAGGCAGTATGCACTGTGTACTGGGCAGTAAGCAGTAAGCAGTAAGCAAGCATGCCATTTCGAACACAGCCAATAACTTTATACACGGTTCACTTTCAGATTTAAAACTTTGCAGGATGTTTTCATTCACTTAGCTGTGTTACACTGCATGAAAGGTCATTTTCAAAAATCCATAATAGGGGCACTTTAAATCCTTGTATGCACATGCCTGTACCTGTATTTGGGTGCTTGCAAAACTTAATTGTAAACTGTAAAAGATCATGATTCTGATGTTTTAACTGACTGAAGTTATGATTACTGACTTTATATATTTGAATGTGTATTTTCATCCAGGCCCGGGACGATAGATTATCATTACGTCATCACGAATGACGTCATTACGTTAGGGCGTAAAAGAACCGATGATCCGGTTTTTTTAACCGGTTCATTGAAACGAACTGTCTGAAAGAACCGGTTCGTGGAAAAGAACCGGACATCCCATCACTACTACAGAACACAAGATCCAGGGGGCGAGGTTGGATCTAGATCCAACTCCTCCCACCTTACATATACCTAAACCTACCCATCTCCACCCCCTGATCCCTAAACCCACCCGTCTCCACCCCTAAACCTACCCATCTCCACCCCTAAACCCACCCGTCTCCACCCCTAAACCTACCCATCTCCACCCCCTGATCCCTAAACCCACCCATCTCCACCCCTAAACCTACCATCTCCAACCCCCTAGATGTGGATCCAACCCCGCCCCCTGGATCTTTGTTCTGCAGTGAGGGGCTACTGCTCAAGACGACTACTTCTTCTTCTTCTTCTTCTTCTTCTTTCCAGTTTTACGGCGGTTGGCATCCAGCTTTTTGGTGCATTACCGCCCTTTCTGCTCCGGAGTGTGAATCAGATAATAGGTTATAATAAAACATAGCCTGCGTCCCAATGTGCATACTATCCATCCTAAATTCTATGTGATAGTAGTAATTTTCAATACTATTTAGGGCAGATAGGGTGGATAGTGTGCACATTAATCCCCTCACATAAACACACACACACACAGACACCCTCAGACTACATTTCGCTTCTCTCGTTTTATTCATCCTATTCATTAATTTACTTAATCGGATTTGTCAGCTGGCCATGTGTAAATGTTGATGTGACTTATTTATGGGCGTATTTACGAGTAAAACAGTGATTTCCAGTGATTTCACTGTCATTTAATCAAGCACCAGCACTGACTCACCAGCAGATGACGCATTCTGATCAGTATTACGTGACAGTCAAAATATTTTTTTGAAGTTGAAAATAAACATATTTTGGAGTATATTTTACAAATATATTTTACAAAATATTTCAGTACTTGTAATATTGTACTTGTATTGTACTTGTACTTTATTTTCACATTACTTTATTAATTGTGAAGCTTCTTGTTTTTGCCTGCAGTGTCTCCCCTTAAGTTTGGGGAGAACCAGGCTGAAAAATGTACACCTCTGTCTATGACACAACATGCACAAAGGAGCCACATGTTCGACCTTTTCAACGAACACAAAGAAATTAAGTTCACTGAACTTAATTGCAATGCTTTAAGTAACAGAAAGTAATAAAAACTCAAAGTAATGTTAACAGAGCAGAAACAAATGTGTAAGATGAACGTAATTTTACTAAGTTAACAGTGCATCATCTTTTGCAGTAGTATGACCATTTCTTATAAAGGAACTAGCTTTTTTTTCTTGGACAACCTCGTCATTGACTGTAATACAATTTTTCTCCAAAAAATCTCATTCAGCGTAGTTTTATATTATAGATGTAGGAATATATTCTAATATTAAAAAAAAATGCAGATAATATAATATTATTAAACAAAAGATTTGTAACCACTATTCATTCGTAACAAATACATAGATGCCTTTTTTATTAGATTGATGCCAGTTTTATTAATCTTCGAAATTCAATAGTCATAGACTTCAGACGAAAAAGGTTGGAACAAATATAATTTTTTCTTATTTGCAGCTTTTTTATTTGACAAACACTGCTGAAAATGCAAGTGTTTTTTTTCATAGTCTTCTTACATAAGAGCTTGATTGTTTATCAGTCTTTTTTATTTTAGTATGCAAAAATACTTGATATTTCGCACAGTCGGCAATGTAAATGTTTATACCATTTCTCCACCCCATTGAAAAATTCACCAGAACTGTTTAAATAGGACAATCGAAGACATGGTCTATGTTCAGAATAGCACACTACCATACTACTCTTAATGTTTTTGGTATATAGTATGTATACCATGCATAGTGTGTAATACCTGGAAGTATTCCAAACACAACCAAAGCACACTGCACAGAATACTGTATCCCATAATGCAGTGTACCATATTTACATGATAAACATGCAATATAAGGAGATCAAAATGTAGCATAGTACTGTTTGGGGTATGTAATATTGCATATTTCATTCTGTCTCGCATATTATTCAATATAAAGCAGTATACAGTAGTGTGCAGTATGCAAGTATTCCATTCTAAACATAGCCATTCATTGTTCACCATTGATTTTTCAAGTATATAACCCAACATTTTTCTCACAAATGCAGTCTGTTATAAAGATTCTTAATGTACATCTACACTAGCTTTAAAATAGTTCACTATGCTCTGAAAAAGAAGTTATTATACACTCTTCTTTAAAGCTTTGGATCTGCGTCACATATCAGCTGACTTCTTTATAATCAGTCCTGTTTCTCGTCAAATGTTCTTGACAGAATTTGTTGATGCTCATGATGTGAAACATGAGGTATCCTGGTGCTGGATGGCTCATTTAAACTGCATAGGAACATACATGTCAACCTCTTTTAGACATACAGTATATACACAATCAACAAAACCCAAAACACAACATCTATCCACAGGGTTACTGTGGAATCATGGGAGCAGCCTGAGATGGGACACGGGAACAAGTCTCTGATTGTTCATCTACTGTCCAGGCACATATGGCCAGCTGATGGAGCTTCCAGAGAGCTGCATGTCCCGGATAAGCGTCTCAATGGGCGTCTTGCCAACCAGCCGCATGAAGAAGAGTTGAGAGATGAGGTTGGCGGGAACGGCTCTCAGGGCAGGCAGTCGCAGCAGGAGTCGGCCGAAGCGCTGCGGCTGACCTGGATACTGCATGCGCTCGTACTCGGTCAGGGCCACCTGTGCTTTCTCCTGCAGGCTCTCGATGTGCGCCGGATCTGACAGCCCACACGCGTCTGCAGGAAACAGGACAAAGAGTTTACAACACAGATGCAAGTGAAATCCAAACGGCAAATGCGATGGATATTTGGCAATGTTATTTTCTCTTTGAAAAAGACAAGCTTCAAAGAGAGCTATGAAATCTGCGAACAACTTGAAGAGAATTAGAAAAAGAGAATTAAAAATTGTCAATAGTTGGCGCCGACAGCCTTGTGGGCAGTGCGCAGACATACAGTGCCATTGTGCTTCGTCCGTCCTGAGTTTGAGTCCCGGCTCACGGACCTTTCCCGATCCCGCCCCCCTCTCTCTCTCCCACTCCACTTCCTGTCCTCTCTACACTGTCCTATCAAATTAATGGCAAAACCACTCAAAAGTTGGTTTTAGGATGTTGCTATGCAAACGCTTTCTGAAATGTTTTAGCATGTTTATATGCATTTAAGGAGTTCTAAATGGCTTTACTCCATTGCTATGTGGTTAGAATGTTATTAGTGTTTTTTAGTATGCAATTTCTAGGATGTTTTGGATGGTTTTGTCAAGTCAATGTTACCCTAAAAGTCCAAGTTTCTATGAGACTTTTCTATGGTACATTTGCTGACTTAAAATAATTGCAAAACATTCCTTAAATACAGATTTTGTTTGTACAGATTTGTAACCCCAAGTATAAACAACATAATAGTTATGCATTACTTGATAAAATATTATTTGAAGACAGTGCTTTGGAATATATGTTTAACACAGTTTCATCACTCACCTGGTGAGAACAGAGCAATGGCTTTCAGACAGCTGTATTCAGCCGAATCCACCTGCAGTCGTGTCAGCTTGTCCACCTGGTCCTGGAAGACCCGCACCTGGTCCATGAAGGACACGACGCGGTCAGCGGGCATGGGGGAGGAATGAAAACCGGCAGCTGCCAGCAGGGGGGCCGTATGCAGCGGCAGAGCCGACTGAGCTGCATTCAGGATGAACAGTTCACTCCAGCTGAGCCTCAGAAGGGCCACCTGCTCCGACACAGGCAGGTCAGGAAAGTAGGGGATATTCCGCACCCACTCGATGGTACTGAAGAGCAGCCGGGCTGCCAGCTCGCATATATTGTCGATGCCCATGATGGAGCTGTTGCCTCCTGAGAGCTGCTGGCCGCACTGGGCTCCGTAGCGGCTGTTGGGGTACGGCTCTGCTCTCAGCAGCTGAGAGATGAGTTCAGACACTGGCTGACTGTTGAAGAATTCAGCACCCATGCCATGACCTCCTCCAACATCACCACCCGCTCCAACCATGGAGGCTGGACTGATGCCGGCGTGGGAGGGAGGGATTCGACCACGCTGGACTGCTGGAAAATACAAGAAAAAACCAACAGAGAGAAAGGAAACATCAATATAATGATACAAACAGAAAACCCCCTTCTGAATGACACAAGTAACATTAAACTAGCAAAGTTATGTGGGAAATTGTTTGTTTGGGACAACGTCAGAAATGTAAATAAATAGACTATAAATATTTATATGGGTCATTATACACAACCAGTCAAAAGTTTTTGAACTGTAAGATTTTTAAGAGTAACAGTAAGTCTCTTCTGCTCACCAAGCTTGCATTTATTTATCCTGAAGTACAGCACAAAGAGTAAAATTTTGAATAACTTTTACTATTTAAAATAGCTTATTTTCTATTTGAATATATTTCAAAATGTAATTTATTCCTGTGATTTCAAAGATGATTTTTTTAGCATCATTACTGCAGTCACATAATCCTTCAGAAATCATTCTAATATTCTGATTTGCTGATCAAAAAAATATTATTATTATGTTGAAAACAGCTGAGTAGAATATTTTTTCAGGTTTCTTTGATGAATAGACAGTTCAAAAGAACAGCATTTATCTGAAATAGAAATCTTTTGTAACATTATAAATGTCTTTATCATCACTTTTGTTCAATTTAAAGCTTCCTTTCTGAATAAAAGTATTAATTTCTATAATCCCCCCCCCAAAAAAAAGAAAAAGAAAAAATGTTACAGAAATTATACTAAAAAATGTACTCAACCGTTTTAAATATTGATGATGATGATAATAATAATAATACATGTTTATTGAACAGCAAATTAGCAGCATATTAGAATGATTTTTGAAGGATCTTTTGACACTGAAGACTGGTGTAATGATGCTGAAAATTTTGCTTTGATCACAGAAATAAATTACATTTTAAAATATTTTCAAATAGAAAGCAGTTATTTTAAATAATAAAAATATTTCACAATTGGCTTGGTGAGCAGAAGAGAATTCTTTAAAAAAAACATACTGTTCAAAAACTTTTGACTGGTAGTGTATAATTTAGAGTACATTGTTGCATGTCCATTAATGATAATTTCTTCAGAAATATCATATTTATCCATTAAGAAAATACACACTTTAATCTCACGCATATATTTCCTGCATTGTTTTTAAATTTGCTTGAAATTGCCTTTATGTCCCTTAAATTACAGTTTTTACAATGTCCAGTTTTTGAATTGATGATAATGAATAAAATAATGAATAAAACTGTTAGTCAAATTTATTTACAGAATCCAAATACCTTAGAAAAATAGACTGAGTTTAAATGTAATTGTCTTTCAAATGAGAAAATATTTAATTTTACTCATGTCCACAAATATTCTGTCAACTGTGTTACTAACAACCCCCCCCCCCCCCCTGAAAACTAACAAATGGTTAAAATGGTCACAAATGGTCATAAAAACACATGACCAGCATCATGTGATGTAATATTCTGCTGCAGCGGACATTGATCACATTATGATAAATGTCTTCCTAATTGTCTTTTTTTAAATATATATATACAGTATATATTAATTGCCCATGATATAACATTTGGTAGGCCAGATAAGTCCTGCCATTGAAGCGGAGTCAAATATGAAACTGTGAAATATGTTACCTGTCAACCCACATAGCTTGTGCGTAACAGCTGACAAACATCTTTTTCTTTGTAATATTAAAATGGCGTTTATTGATTAAGCTTAGCAACTAGCAGATAAGATACACTGATAAAACATATCAACTGAAACCAGTAGTTGTTTTACTGAGAAAGCACATTGTTTTTACACTTTTCTGATGTGAAATGTATCGTAAATTCTAGAATGACTCATGTATAGTAAAATATTTATTACAAATATATATCTCACTGGTTTGCTGACCTTCTTTCCTCATACCGACCCGGACACACTTCTTCAGACGGCAGTACTGACACTGGTTACGGTGGTGTTGATCAATCTGACACTCTCTGTTTGACCTGTGAAGACAGTTTACACACCTTTTAGCAAAGAGAATACATGAGATCATTTAAGATTTAGCACTTTTAAAAGATAATGGGCGATCGGTGAAAGGTGTCAGGTGTGAACATCACTATTTACAGATTGCATGATTAAAAAAGATAAGAATCTTTCAATAAAGTCATGATCATATCTTTCCTGAATGTTATATTATAATCTCTGCATAGATACTGACAAGTCATAGTTATCTGTGCAGAATAAAGGCAGATCTTGGGAAGACTGTGTTTCATTGAGATTTGACATTACGACACTAAAAACTAGGGTTTACATACCAGATTCAAAGTAATTAAAGACACAGTCACCCTTATAAATGAATTAATAAATTATAAATGAATTGCATTGAGTGTCTCCCAATAAATTGTCACAATCCCTAAAACGAGTGCAAATACAAACTGACAAGAAAAAAATATAAAAAGGCAAGAGTGACTTAACTTCATTGAATGTTGATGAATAAAAATAGAACTAGTTATATGAAGAAAAGTGAGTGGTTTAAAAACCTGTGTGCTTTAAGTCTTTTGTGTTTAAAAGACACAAATTCAAACTCAGTAAATATAAATATTTCAGCTGAGCGTTTAATCCAACAAATAAAGCTGAATGTGAATTCATCTCCGTCCTTTCTGAGCTGTCATGTGTGAAGAGCTCTCCAGTGATTCTCAGGTAAATGATCACTCACGTAACCTTGGCACAAACACAAAGGACACGATTCTGTTCACTCAGTCATTCCTAAAGTTCCCATGGCAGCAAGGCTAATGTTAGATCTGCTGTAAGAGGCCAATTATACACAGAATATGCACAATTGTGTTTCGACAGCCATGTCCACATTCAGCTGTAATGGCTGGGTCTTCTTCTGGATGGGGAAATGAAAATGTAGCATGTTGCTATTATGGCACACTGTGGATATTTTTGTAATTCTGTTTCCTCCCAGAAAACCTTATAAATAAGTCAAGCCATCATTAAGCCTTACTAACTTACTCAAATATGGCTATGCCTAACAAAGAAATGGTTTTGACATAATATGACGACCAGATGCGAAAAGAAAAGTGTCAAAAGTCGCAAATTTGGCGACAAAAAAACACAACAAAACAAAACAAAAAAAGCATGAACTGCGAAACAGACTATTGTTTTGTTTTTATATCTTCAAAAAAAAAGGCTATGATTTCAATGACTAAATATGTGTCAAAGTCAAAACGCGGAGCTGTCGCGCATTCAACAGGTCCGCGGTTTCAGAGCAGCTCGAAATCAATAAATAACTCGCATTTATGCCAAGCTATCTGCTGTTGATTAAATTATGACAGCGTTCACTTCATTATGTTAATATTGTAATATGCTGTAGAGATGGTTAAGAACGCATATTTGAATCTCCCTCACCTGTTTGAAAAAGCCAAGTAGGTATAACTGTAGACTGGAGATCTCCAAAATGGGGCGTGGACTCCAAAAGTGGGCAGAACCTCCAAAATGGGGCGGGGTCTCTTCGCTTTCACCATTGGCTCTGGCTTCAGCCAATTGTTATTTATTTACATTTCAAAATAACACTTTATAAATTAAACATTGTTTCTAGTTTATCTAAAATAAAATATGCTATATAAATCAATATTCTCGGTGAGAGCAGAGCCCAAAGCTCGTGGCCAGTGGTGTTCGGACCGGAGTTTGAACCTCTGCTTCATGATATAAAGGGGAATCATCCACGAGCTCTCCCGCGAGACGTCCCAGCGCATCGCAGGGGAAAGATTTTACTCTATCGCTTTGTTTTAAGCAACAGGGGAGTCCCGGGGCTTGAAATTCGCAGGGTAGGATGGGGTAGTGATGCTGGATGTAACTAAAAAGGTGCCATTATCCGGTGAGGTCCGGTTGGGGAGTTACGGAACGGAACGGCCTGGCTCAGCGATCTCATATCACATAATGTTATTAACTGCTTATCTCCTGAAATGCAACTATCTTTTCAGCGCCAATTTCACTGGTTAAAGTTAGGGTCAGGTGTGGGGTAGGTTTAGGGGTTAGCATTTTTGTAGCATTGTGTAGGAAATTAACACTGGCTGTTTCTCAAACGGAAGGCTGCATCCTCCGTAGGTCACATTTGTAGGCTGCATATGTCATAAAGAAGACCTTATTTTAGAATATTAACAGTAATAAACTTGACCATTATTCTTAGTTAAGTGTATATTGTTGTAATATGCTTTTGACTCGCAAATGTAATGCTCAGTTAACTGAAATAAACCAAGCTTGATGACGTATGCAGCCTACAAATGTGACCTACGGAGGATGCAGCCTTCTGTTTGAGAAACAGCCAGTGATTGACACAACCAATAGAATCTTTAGAATCATCTGTGGGGAGGAGTTTGCACTGAAGTTGATTGGGAGAAAAAATTGCACATGCGTGTCATGTGCCTGTCTGTCAATGGGAGGAAGCCACGCCCTATTTTGGAGCTCCCACCCCGTTTTGGAGTTCCCGCCCCCATTTGGATATCTCCAGGCTTGGTTATACCCTTCTCGAAAACGCAGCCAGCAATGGTAAAGCATTTCAAAATAATAGTCTAATTTCATATTGAACTGTTAGCCTACCGAATGAATTGCAGTGGTCAAACTATTTAAAGGGGTCCTATTATGCTCTTTTACAAAGTCTTGATTTTGTTTTGGGGGTGTACTAGAACATTCTCTCATGCTTGGTGGTTCGAAAAACGCATTATTTTTCACATAATTTACCTTTCTCCCCAGCCTGGCACAAACGGCTCGATTAGTTCCTGGTTTGATGAAGGCCCGCCTTCCGAAAAGCGAAATGTGTTGTGATTGGTTAGCTGTCCTAGTGTGTTGTAACTGGCGAACAGCTTAGAGGGTGTTTCAGTACTGCCCCGCCCCTTGCCAAAGCAGCGCGAGTTCTGTCTGCTCCTGTACAGTTAAGGATGTTAATATTGCCATATCAGTTTGAGCTGGATTCAGACCCCGAGAACAAGAGCATCGCGCAGAACCTTTGCACGCATGGATATTGCAAGACATATTAGAGTGGTAACGTTATTGTTGTTTTGTTTTGTTTTTTGGCTAAGATAGTATGTCAACAACCGCTTAAAAATAACTGCATTTACTATGTACAGATAAGTGCAACGGTAATATGTATTGTGTTTATTGTTCTTTAATTCTAACATTATAACTTGAATTGTAGTGAAACTGTTATACAGTTGAATTTATTTATACCATAGTCCAGTATTTCCCACAGACACACTATTTGTGGCCGCATATATATGCAAATTCATTCTCTGCCAGCGGTAATAAATACATATTACCTGTTGGAGTAGAGATTGAGGTTTCCCCGGTAACGCTGTACACAAAGCAGCGCTCCTCTCACAAACGCTGCTTTATTTTAAAGATGAAATGAAAATGACATCCAAAATTTTCTGAAGACAGTCGGTGTACATTGATATAAAAACACCCGCACCATGTTTCGATTTTGAAACGTGCAGTGCTCATGTTTATTCAGCGAAAGTCAAAGCCTTTTGGAAAATCTATTTGTGGCGGTCAGTTTTGATATTGTGGCAGGCGCCACAAATAAATCAATGTATGGGAAACACTAAGTCTCATAACTGAAGTGTAAATTCTGCAGATTACATCATTGTCCAGAATTGTACTGTCAGCAATTTATAAAAATATTTTCATAATTATAACCAGAGGCGTCATGCCCATTGGCACGTGCCCCCTCAGATTTTTGAGCCAAGTGGATTTTGAATGCATATTCCAAAAGACAAAAAATAGCCGATTAATATTTTCTATATTTAATACAATCACAGGGGCGTGATTAGAACGTTCAGTGCCAGCCAGATACAGACGTGTTTGTACAGCGCTGCGCATTATAACCAATCACACACGATTCTGTTGAGCTTATGAATGCAATGACCAATCAGAGACGTTCAGATGAGTCATAGCTAAAATGCGGTGTTTTCTTCACTCGCTCGCTGACTGAATACCACATTCTGGTGAATTCTCTCGTTAGAAACAACAAAGTGCAAATGTGTGATGTAATATGTGAAGATATTAATTTCATAGTGAAAACAGCTTCAGTGATTTTAATGGGAGTTTTTGAGAGTGCTTGAACTAGACTGTCAGTGTTCTTTGCTCTCTTTCTGTACAATTAAATTGTTATATTAGTAGACTAATTACTTGCAATATTTTAATTCACATTAACTTTCAAAGTTAAATTCAGTAAATAATTCACTATTTTATAAATAAAATATAAGTGGTGTTGTAGCTGCTGTGTGTCACATGATGACCCCCCCCCCCCCCAACTCGTTCTCCCTCAAAAATAATGAGTGCATGACGCCCCTGATTATAACATACATATTTACATACAGAATTATTCAGGTGCATGTGTAATAACTTGCGAAAACTAGACGCTACAGCAGCACTTCTTCGTCGTCTTGTCTGATGTGTTCTAACCATGAGCTCGCCCCACCCCCAACCATTCGAATTTCCATAGTCAGCATTTATTTTAATGATATTCTAATGGACCGCTCTGTGATATCACAACACCCGGAAAACAACGCTGTAGTCCAAACGAGCCCTTTTTTTCTTCCTTTGTTATTGTATGTCAATGCAGTGCTGTTTTGTGTTGTTTTCCTTTTTTCTTGCAATAAAAAAAGAAATAAAAACATTGTTACCAATTTAAATATATATATATATATAAAGATTTTAAAGTGAATTATATTGTATAGTGATGAATGAAATTGAGCTTTTCAAAACTCTGAATTAGTTAAACCATTGCATCGCAAAATGATTCACTGTTTCGAAGCACTCCAATCAGATCGAGGATTGTGAATCACGAATCATCTGATTTCGATCGGGACTTTTGGAGCAGGTTCGCGAATCATTTGATTTAGATCCGAACTTCAGAGCGGCTTTGTGAATAATTTCCCTAATTGAATGATTCGCAATCCGCACTCTGAAGTACCGATCTGAAATGATGTTTGCGAATCATTATTCAAATCGGAACTATGCAGCATGGATCGTGAATCATCTATTTTAGATGGGAACTTTGGAGCGGGTTTGTGAATCTTTTGATTCAGATCGGAACTTTGGAGCACGAAGAGTGAATCATTTGATTCAGATCGGGACTTCGTTGCGCATATCGCAAATCATTGAATGTGTGTGAGAGAGTGAAACAAATATTTAAAAACCTAACGTAGGCTACTTTTTTTTCATTGTGCCCCTTAATTGACTTAGGAGCACATGCTCCTTGAGAAAAAAGTCAGCATCAAGCATTTATTATAGCATGATTACTATGATTTATTCATCTCCCTTATTACAGGCTCTGATTCACGAGTGTGTAAATGTTCACTAACATACACTGTAATTTAAATGTCAGGAAGAGGTTAACAGAGTTCACAGAAAGTTCAGCCAAATTCCTTTGCCAAGCTGCATCTGGAAACACTGCGTGTGATTGGCTGTTGAGCCTGAGCAGTTGCAAATCTTTTTGTTTATTTATATATAGATGGTTTTTAGCCTTCAGTTTCTTGCTAGAAAACTGACTTTGTGCCAGTTTGTGGTAATCAAATTTTGCATTTTATTAAAAATTTAAAATGTAAAGTGGAAAACATGAACCTGTTTGCTAACCAATGTAAGACAGTGTGATGGATAATATGTGTGCGTCTCACCTGCAGGTGTAGTTGAGGTTCCGTCTGATGCTCCTCTTAAAGAAACTCTTGCACCCTTCGCAGGTGAAAACGCCATAGTGCTTGCCGCTGGATTTGTCCCCACACACCACACAGTCCACCACGCAGGCCTTGTCCTCCTCGCCACCTTCTGCGTCGCTGTTCCCCGCCCGGGGCGAGCTGCTCTCCTCCTCCCCCCGCAGATAACCTTTCTCACCGAGTCCATTAGTGCCGCCGTTGGGGTTGGCCCATCCCCCGCTCACCATGGCCATCTCTGTGTTCACCAGCAGGAGCTGCTTGAGAAACCTTCCCACGTCGAGAATTCACAGCCGCTCCAGAGCGAATCCCTTCAAGCTGCAGACAATAAGCCGAACAAGTCAGACTCAGAGGAGAAACACATTCAACAGCACTCTGAAGACCTCCGAGGCTTACCGGGCTGACATGTTTTTGTCATATCACAATTCCTGTTGCTTTTCTTTGCGTCCCCTAACCACAAAACCCTCTGAAGATCACAAGATCCCTTTGATTCACTGAGCAGTTCAGAGTTGTACAGCTCACCTCGCCCTTTTCACAGGAAACAATAAATTACACATAAACGCACCCAGACTTCAGGGAAAAGACAAGCTCATCCACATGCTGCACAGCTCTGAGACGTGGATGAAATGAAACTCCTTCTCAGCTCACAGCCGCTGTGACATTACACTAGGAAAACCTACTCTACATGCCCCCTAGTAACCGACAAGTTAAACCAGTTCCTTCGGTACTGAGAAACATGCGCTCGTGTTTGGAAACGTTGAGGGTATTACAGGTCACTTGGGTAGGTTTGACTCAACCTGCCAGTGTGTTTCGTATTTACTGGTTCATGTTTTGGTTAGAAAAATCACAAATGAGATCACTTAGTATCTCGGTTGTTTCTCCTGGACAGTAATGAGATTAAAAGGGGAGCAAATGGAGACTAAGTTAAGCCTCCTGCTTCTCAGATTTTTTCTTCTGTGAAGAACAAGAATTTTAGTATTTTAGTAGAAACAGTCCCCTGAGCTTTGGAAGTACAACTCCTGAGCAATAAAATGATCTTCTGAGGTTATCTAAACGTCAAATAAACCAAAAGAAACTTCCTTTAACCCTTGTGTATCCTTAGAGACTTTTTTTTGGTTGTTAATGCAAACAGCATAAAATTTGCCAAAAATGTGTATTTTTATTGGAATTTTAATATTTAATTGGTATGAATCTATTTTATACTAGGTACAAAAAAAGATACACTCAGGACCTTAAGGACAAAAATGTCCCCATTAAAACTGCAATATTTAATCCCAGTGCCATTTAGTCATAAAATCATGCATTCTTTGATTCTGTTGGCAATGCGTCAAAATCTGTATTATTTTTAAATTTTTTTAAATGTTGAATACTTTCCACCTGACAGCACCATTTTCTGAGGTTTGGCCTATATAGCAAATACTCATGTTTTTCCTGTTTTCTGCTTAAACTGAAAAAAGACCAACTGAAATTGTTAAATGTTAATATATGTTTACCATATATTTATATATGTTAATATGAGGTTCTGTAATTATAATTGTGTGGTTGCATTGGTATCAATATCAGGAATGGATTTTTTTTTTTAATGTGACATTGCACAAAAAAAGCTAACTGTGAAACTGTTAATGTTGTTTCTAATCACTGACATATCTCCAAGACTGTAATAATGCATCAAATATATATATATAGTTTATATATATATGTGTGTGTGCATACTCAGGACTGATGTTAATACTTTTTTTTAAATCAGTAAAAAGTGAACAGAATATTTGTATGACTATTTTTGGACACTTAAAATTTTTGTCCTCTAAGGACCTCTGTATAATTTTTTTATAATTGACACACAAGGGTTAAACTGCTAATAAAGAGCTGCTTACAAACAGCAGAAAACCACAATGCCAAACATGCAGACAGCGACCTGGCTAATGATAAACAGACCTCAGCCCCCACCCTGCTCCTCAAGGAGCAAAGTTCAACAAAGTTCCTTGCTCTTTCACTTGGTTAAACAACACAATCCTGCAATTTAGCAGAGAAGCAAGCACCTTTTGGTTGAGTCTCAGTACACTCTGTGCAAATATGAGAGAGAGAGAGAGAGTCCTTCCGTACCTTGTTTCGTCAGTGCCGGTTAGTCCAGCTGTATGGTCTCCGGGGCCTCAGCATTCCCAGGAACCGACCTTAAGCTTTTTTAGCCGTCCGCTGCTTCCCGTGCCCTGCTTTTCTCCATTCATCAGTAAATCATGAGATCCAACGGTCAGGAGAGACAGCTGACCCGAGTGTCTGTGGTGACTGGCCAACAAGCCTCGCTCTGTTCTCTGTGTCTCTGTCTCTGTCTCTGTCTCTCTCTCTCTGAGTAGTGGAGGGCGAGCGAGCGTGTGTCTGTGTGTTCAGGGATTTGACACTGCTATTCAAGCCCTCTGGTTGCCATGGTGCCGCCTGCCTTATAAGGGTAATAGAGTCAAAGAGCAGTGAGTGGGCTGTAGCCACTCTACACAAACAACCAGGAATGTGTTACCACACACACTGTTAACCCCTCCAGGGATGACCATAGGTGCACTTAGCATGCCTCTGAGGACGGAGAAGACCTCCTTAGTGAAGATCTAAACATTAGAAGATGTGTCAACGTGATTAAAATCAAAGAATATGGCAGTTTTACAACTGTAGAAAGTTCCTCACCAAACACGAGCTTGAAAAAAAACCCTAGCATTTCATTCTGTTTCACCAATCATCACGTAATATTCTGAAAGAAGTCATTGTTTCATGCGGATGTGTTTTTGTGCTCAGCTGGTGTAAATGTGCTGTATTGAAGAGCTTTGTGCTGTTTCGTTAATCTGATTTAGGGCTTTTTTAGATCTCTCTCTGTGGAAATCTTTTTGTCTTCTCATCTGATTATTTTGGCTTTTACCCTGCTGTGAAAAACGTCTTAAAGCAAGCAAAGCTGGTCTTAGTTTGTTTAGGACGGTCTGTGGCCCGAAACTCATCTTAAACCAGCAAACTGGTTCAGGTGGTAAAATGTCAGGTGGTGCAACCTCCCAAATTTGTATAATTTAAGTATGTTTAACATTAAAAAAAAAAAATTGTTAAACTTCTTAGGCATAATGATTACGCTTACATTCAAAAGTGCAAAGAAAATAAGCATAAAGAGTGTAAAGTGTAAATAAAGTGTAAAGTGCAGAGAAAATACATTGATTTTTAATTTGATATTGTATTAGCTTGATACATTATATTTTTTTGTTATTAAAGTTTGTTAAAAGTGGTGTCATTAAGATGCATTAATACATTTTGAAGAACTTGACATGCATTATAAACTGTACTTTTTAAATTCCTTTTCTTTACCTCAGACAGTCTTAAAGGCTTCCGTAAGATGCATTCTCTTACATAAATCTGTAAACCAGAATAAGTTGGCAAAACTCAAAAAAATGTAGGTAATCATTTACATAAGAATATTTAAGATTTTTATTCTTATAGATTTTTATTTTGTACCCATACATGTCAATTGCTCCTATAACTTGAAATAACATTAATCTTGCACACACACACACACACACAAAACATTATATAATTGATTTTAGCCTTTTAAGTGCCATGGCAAAGCATGCTGGGAAATAGAAATCCCAGCCCAGTTTCAGTTAAATTTAGTTTAAATTTCAATATGAAATTAAAAGTTCATTAAACTCAAAAAATAAAACAATTAAAATTAAGAAGGAAAAAGAAAGTTCTAAATAATCATAAAAGTTGATTTGAACTAATTTGTTTAATTCAAGTTTGCCTGACTCAAACCAATGAATTATGTTGAGCATGGAAAGCCACTGCTTTACTGATTTGTTTTATTTATGTATATATGTGTATATACATATGTGTATGTATATTATATATACAGTGCCCTCCACTAATATTGGCACCCTTGATAAATATGAGCAAAGGCGGCTGTGAAAATAAATCTGCATTGTTTATCCTTTTTATCTTTCATTCCAAAAATTCACAAAATTCCAACCTATCATTGAAGTAAAACAATTGAAAATGGGGGGAAATCTCATTGTGTAAGAAATACTTTCTCTAGTTCATGTTGGCCACAATTATTGGCACCCAATTATTGCAATGTCGTTTTCCCAGGGTAACAGCTCTGAGTTTTCTCCTATAATGCCTGAAGAGTTTGGAGAACACCTGATAAGAGATCAGAGACCATTCCTTCATACAGAATCTCTCCAGATCCTTCAGATTCACAGCTCCATGTTGGTGCTTCTCCTCTTCAGTTCACCTCACTCATTTTCTACAGGGTTCAGGTCAGAGGACTGGAATGGCCATAGCAGAAGCTTGGTTTTGTGCTCAGTGACCCATTTTTGTGTTGTTTTTGAGGTTTGTGTTTGGATTATTGTCCGGTTGGAAGATCCAAACATGGCCCATTATAAGATTTCTAACAGGGTCAGTCACTTATTGATTTTTTATATGTTGGTATTTAATAGAATCCATGATGCCATGTGACTAAACAAGATGTTCAGGACCTCCAGAAGAAAAATAGGCCCACAACATAAAAATTACAGCAGTATATTTCATTGTACACATGGGATACTTTTTTATCCCTGTGTGCACCAAACCCATCTTGAGTGTTTGCTGCTAAAAAGCTAATTTTTTAGTTTCATCTGATCATAGAAGCCAGTCCCATTTGAAGTTACAGTCATGTCTGATAACTGAATATGCTGGAGTTTGTTTTTGGATGAGCTAGGATAATTTTTCTTGAAACCCTCCCAAACAACATGTGGTGATGTAGGGACTGTTTGACAATTTTTTTCTAATGTTTTCTGACCCTGAGACTCAACTATATTCTGCAATTCTACAGCTGTGATCCTTGGAGAGTCTTTAGCCACTCAAACTCTCCTTCTCACTGTGCATTAGGACGATATAGACACACGTCCTCTTCCAGGCAGTTTCGTAACATTTTCTGTTGATTGGAAATTCTTCATTATTGCCCTGATGGTGGAAATGGGATTTTTCACTGCTCTAGCTCTTTTCTTAAAGCCACTTCACTAATTTGTGAAGCTCAATTATCTTTTGCTGCACATCAGAAATATATTCTTTGGTTTTTCTCATTGTGATGGATGATTAAGGGAATTTGGTCTTTGTGTTTCTCATATTTATAATCCTGTGGAACAGGAAGTCATGGCTGGACAATTTCATGCTCCTAGTCACCCTGGTGTGCTAAAAAATTTAAATATGAATGGAATATACTTCAGAGATATTTTACTCACAAGAATTTCTAGGGGTGCCAATAATTGTGGCCAACATCCATTGGAGAAAAACATTTATTTCATCATGAGATTTTCTCCCCACTTTCAATTGTTTTACTTCAATGATAGGTTAGAATTTTGTAAATTTTTTGAGGGAAAGATCCAAAGGATAAACAATGCCGATTTATTTTCACAGCCGCCTTTGCTCATATTTATCAAGGGTGCCAATATAAGTGGAGGGCACTGTATATATATATAAATTAAAATACAATTTAAAAAAGATTCAAATATTATTTTTTCCCTTTCTGTAACTTTAATTTACACTTAATAACAAGTATTGCAACACTTATGTTTGATAGCTTTTTTTATTACAATGAATCATATTTTGTTTAATTTATGTTTTCCCTATACTCAAACCAGTTAATTATTTTGAGCATTAGTGTTTACAGTGATTCTTGTCTTTTTCAAGTCATGTTTATTCTTTTCAACCAAATGTTTTATAAAATAACTCCCTGCTTTACTGATTTGCATCCAACCAAATCCAGATGGCAGAGATTTTGAGCCGTTTGTCCTGTGCTCTCTGTTTGTTTTCACTCTCTGTGTGTGTTTCCAGGTTTCTGGGGTTGAACTGTTGGTCTTTGATCCAGAATGCAGCCCTTCCGGGATTCTGATTAGTATCGGGATTAGTATCTCTACAGTCTCTCTTTCTTACAAATAAACGTCAATCTCAAATTATCATAGATGATTTATCTAATACAGACACTGGACCATGCAGTCACAATTCCAGCCCTTTTATTTTCAAATCAATCTTTAAATTCTATTCTGCCCTCAATTCTTTGCTTTTATCATCCGTATTATAGTATATGAGATTACAAAGGTTTTATTCTGATCTGATTTTTCAGGAAAAGGCTTAGTTTCACCAGTGCTGTGGCCTTACGACATTAGTAGCCCAGACGGCCTGAGCTCTTGTTCAGGTGTTGAGGAATGTTGAAAGTGGGTTTAAACTTTAACCATTTCATAGGTGCAAAAGCATTTGCCCGAGCAGCACTTAACTCTCTCGCCTCTATTGCTCTCTGACCCGTGCGAGAGGTCTGTCTCTGGACGTCGTGGACCTTTGACCTTAACAGAGAGACGGAGCGTCAGACACTGACCAGCACGCCGCAGCGAACATCTGCTGGGCCGCAGCGGAGCACGAATCAACATCCTCCACCCTGAGAAAAACACAGCAAACTGCCCTCATTTGGTGGGAAAGTCACACTTGAGCGATTGTTATGCAAATGAGCTGACCTCAGTATTGATTTCCAGGTTTTTAAAGATGTCTCGCACCCAACTAAACATTTAGTCAAGTGTTCTTCTCAGTGTTATTTTAGTGGCTTTGAGTTTCTATTATAAGTTTTTAAAGTTTTAGTCATTTTGTTGTCATTTTTATTTTGTTTTCTTATGTCTTCATTTTTATGTCTACATATTTTTATATAGTTTTTTTAATTTTCATTTCAGTTTTAGTTTTTATTTTAGTATATCACATTAAACTAAATTAAAATGAGAAACTGTGCATTGGCAACTAGCTGAAATAAAAAGGTTTTTCATTTTATTTCACCTACAAATTTTTTTTTTTATTTCAAGTAACATTTTTTTAATGGTTTTAAATTTAGTTTCAGTTTGACTTAACTATAATAACCCTGGTTCCACTAAACAAAGGTGGAATAATTTAGCTAATAACTTGCTAATAAAAGCATATACAATTAATATTTAATATATAACCAGATTTAAAAAAAATATATATTTTATTATTAAAATCAAATCAAATTTATTAAAAAAAATTCCATTCTTCCTCTACTTTCCTGCAGTTTTGTACTTCTATACTGTAAAAATGTATTAATTAATTAATTAATTAAAAACAAATAAAAATAGGGCACAATGTGATGTATTAATATTAAGGAATTTTCCTTATTGATTTGTTACAGGTGTTTTACCTGTATTTTGCTCTTCATTGTGTTGTATTTTAATGGAAATGTATGTAAAATTAATGGATAATCTGGCAGAAGATTATTTCCCTTTTCTTTTTTACGGTAGGCTATAGTTTACGCTTCATAACGACTACTGCAACACTTTTTTTGAACAAACTGTATTTGTTAAATTTGTCACCTGGATGGAATAAATGTATATAAATAGAAACCCTTTCCCTTATTCTCTGTTGCAATATTGAAAATGCAGCTGTCATATTAGCACAAGTGAATAATACCTCACACTAAAAGTAGAATACTACCATTCTGCAGCCTACACAGAGAACACAGGGGATGGAGAGCAAAAGAGGGAAAGAAAGGGGGTCAACTGGGGTGATAGTATGGGCTCTAATACGCTCAATGAAGACATCTTATTGGGTAAAGAGATTACAAACCTGCTCCCTTCACTGAAAGCCACGCTGCCTGCTTTCACCTCTAAGATTCTTACTCTCTTAATCTGTCTCTAACTGGAAAAGAGAGTTAGGCTTTTACGTGAGGTCAGTGTTTGTGTGGACCGCAGTGATTCGGGGTCAGTTGAGGCTGCGTGTGTTTTCAGTCTAGCAATATGTTATTTGAAGGGTTAATTCAAGATCCAAAAATCAAGCTCAATATGAGAGTCATTGTGTAATTTAGGGTACATTTCACATTAGGAAGAAAGTGTAAAAACAAACGGTTTTCTCAATAAAACAGCTATCGGTTTCAGTGTAACATATTTGCTAGTTGACAAGTTTAATCACACCATTTTGATATTTTGATATTCACCATTTTGACTCATAATTTCAAGGTAGACCTTCTTTGGCCAACCAAATGTTATATTCTTGATGCTATAAATGTTATATGTTACTTGTTATATGTTATAAATGCTATGTTCTTCACATTTTAATATTCATTTGAATTAAAAAATCATGAAATTATTGCAAACTGTTACAATGTACCCAACGAGCACTTAATAAACACCATGTCAATGGGTTAGTGGAGATCAAATATAGAAAAAAAAATAAGAGGACAGTTACCATAATGTGTGTGTTTTTTTGTGTTTTTTTATGAAACCAATTTTTAATTTTTAGAAGTCTCTAATTAGTAACATAGTTGACAGGAGCTAAATAAAATATTTTCTCGTGAAAGAAAATGAAATTTAAAATTAGTCTATTTTTCTAGGGCATTTAGACTGTAGAAATGCATTTAATATACATAATTTAGATAATGTTGACCTATTCATTTTGAACTCAAAAGACTTTTCAATTCAAAAAGCAGACATTGCAAAAACTAATTTAAGAGACATAAAGCCAATTTCAAGCAAACTGGGGAAAAAACGGGGGTATGTTTTCTCTTAATATGATATTTCTTAAGAAAATTGTTATAAACGATATGATCACCATCAATGGACATGAAATGTTCCCTAAATTTTCAAAGAATGAGCCATAGACTTTTGTGTACTGAAATGATCGGTTTGGACTTTTTTTTGCTAAATGTCTCCATTTGAGCTCCATTATAGAACAAAAGTCAAACGGGGTTTGGAACGACATGAGAGTAAGTGCGTGTTTCCACTCATTTTTCCACCCTTTAATAGTCTGTTGGACAAGCGAAATGAAAGAGAGAACAGAAAAACCACGTTCAGTCATTTGATCAGGGTCAAACGTCTTTTTTTATCTGAATAGCAGCATGTTATACCGCAAAGTGAGGAGTGTGAGAGGTTAAGAGCGAAGAAAGGGAGGGCCGGAGGAAACGAGAGGAAAAAGAGAGCATTGACGTCTGTGAGAAAAAGAGCATCGGCCAGCTACAATCCGCTCACGCTGTTCAGGGAGAAGCGTATTTAAATGTGACATGATGTTTGGGGTAAATGAGCTGACCTTAACCCTGCGGGTCAGAGCCTGCTGTGTGTGCTGGAGAGGCGGGGGCGGGGCCTAATAACCCATCCCCCTGCTGTGATTGACAGCTCCTGTTTTTGTGAGTTTTTTCCCAGGGATCGGAGCATCCCAAAGCTCTTAAAACACTTTACACCACACAGATGCTGCTGGGTTTGCGTGACATGCTCTTCTGTGACGTTTGCCTTCACTTTCCATTTCACAGATTGTTGTATTTGAATGAGGGAATTAGTTGATTAGTTCTGTGAGTTAGTTATGAATAACATTGCAGCTAAACAGTGCGCATGAAAAGTGCACAATTCCTGACTTGGCGAGCATTTACAAACAGTTATGTCTTAAGTGAGTAGGGAAACATTTTGTATCAATATATTTCTTGTATGAAGACTTGAGGGCTGGATTTGAGGGGTCTAGTTTTGGTCTGGTCCTGATTAGACTTCTGGTTTTATTTAGATGGTTGCAATTTGTTGTAGGTCAGGGATCTAAAAAAAACCAAAAAATTTTTAATATATTATTTTAATCCATTCCTAGTTTCTGTAGTGAAAAAAAAAAAAAACTAAATTAACAATAAAATACTAAAATAATTCTAATTCTAATTCATAACATTTCAGGATTCCAGAAGTTTTAGGAGCTTTTATATTTTTCAGGGTTCACACTCTAATTAATTTGCATGGCACTTCCAGTTGTTTGGGATTTTATGGGTAGGCTTTTTTAAACCTTTTTTTATTTTTTATTTTTTTTACTATTTTTACAATTTCTACCTGACAAAATATTGTTGAGCTTGGAATAAGTAGTTTGGCATAACTACATTTAATGGATAAGGATTTTTAAAACAAAATGTACTATTTTTACAATTTCTACCTGACATGATATACATATATATACAGTATATATATATATATATATATATATATATATATTAGGATTTCATTTATTTACATGCCTTTTCCAGGTGTAGAAATCACACTTTTTAAATTAGTCTTCCTCATATATTCTCAGAAGAAAAGGTACAAAAGCTGTCACTGGGGTGGTACCTTTGAAAAAGGTACACCTTTGTACCTTTTTTACTAGTAAAGTGGGCATATTAGTACCCAAATGGTACATATTAGTACCATACCAAGATGTTGACCTGTATTATCAGGTCCTTCCTTCAGTTTAAGTCTACAAGATTTTTTCACACTTTTTTTGTCTCCCAGGTGAAAAATGCGAGTGTGATCACCACAAAATTGTGGGTAATTTTTTTAATGATTATGGAGAAACAAGAATGATTATCTCATCACTCAGTATGACATTTTCACATCACTTCAGCAGTTTGTTGAGGATATAGGAGAAGTAATCATTATCTTTATCCAAACGATCACTAAAACTCGTATCTTTCCCAGCAGGCGTGTTCAGGACAGAGTCTGTGTTTATCGTGACCCCGTGACCCCCTTTATTCAGCAGCTCCTGAAACAGAGCAAATCCTTTAACCCCGGGGGTGTGACACTCAACCTTTGCCACAGCTGCAGTCAGCTGGCCCGCGCGGCACTGAAAGACGGGGATCAGTGAAAGAGAAGACAAACGTGCAAGTCAGGCTCCTCTGACCTCTCTCTCTATTGTGTGTCCCTCCCTTCCCCCCGTTTCCACTGTGAGAGCGACGGCAAGGCCGAATCTTCACAGGAAGAGTGATCCGCGCTGGGAAAGACACACCACCTCTGGCACACACTGACCCATTTTCTGTGATCTCTGTTTTCCTGAGACTCACAAGGAAAAAAATGCTTTTAAATGAAAATGATTATGCAGCTGCTTTGATCGTGAAGAGGGAATAGACAAAAGGAGGTCAGAGTTACGACGCAGTGTTATTTTAGTATCATTGAGCTACTATAATAGTTTGGTATGTGTAAACAACGATGTTGTACATAGTGAAAATAATTTTCTTTGCATTTTTGGAAAGTTTTGTGTACAGATGACATCTTGAAAACAAAATGCAGCAGTACAATCCCAATCTTTTTTTGCGTTCCATTCATTTTACTGGCGACTGCTTCTCTAATCTCGGAGAGTTAAATGCAGGATTCACAAAACGGTTGCCCTTGAAAGATGGCTCAGTACCCAGTTTATTTGGATATGAATCATTAGGACATTTTAATTGTGGATTCAGTTACCCAATGAATCACAACCTGTAAATATGATAAATAATTGATATTTATATTTTCTATCGAGCATTCAATATATGTAACTATGGCAATGGGCGTATCGTTTCTGAGGCCCCGTTTACACTAGTGCGTTTTCATTTTAAAACGGCATTTTAGAATGAAAACGATCCCTGTTTACACTGGCGTTTCCGCTGCGTTTCAGAAATGATCTCCGTTTACACTACACAACCGAAAACGCATGTCACGTGACCATTCATGGAGGTACAACCATAGATATGTATAGGTAGATGCCCTATTATTTAGATGGCGCGGACGCGTCTGCGTGCTTGGAGCAGTCGAATGGGGAATCTACCCATACATATCTATTGGTACAACAATGACCCAGATGTTATTGTTTACACGGTCGTCAAGGATACGCAGTGCGAATGTGGGCAGCCACGCCATCGTTTTCAGAAGTCTCCGTTTTGCTCCGTTTACACTGAAACGCAACCCTGGAGTTTTCAAACTAAAACAGGGTCTGCAGCGTTTTCAAAAGTCTCCGTTTTCGACCTCGAAAACGCCGGAGTAGTGTAAACAATAGGCATAATAACTGTAGCAAAAGTTATGCGTTTTAAAACGAAAACGCACTAGTGTAAACGGGGCCTGACACGTTGTACACAGTAGACCAATCACAACAGAATGGGCCATCTGACCAATCAGAGCACAGTAGGCTCACAGAAAGGAGGTGTTAGGGAGGCTAAAACTTTGAACTGCTTCGAACAAATCATTTGAGAATCGTTAGAAAGTCAGGTGATATTTAAACATATTTTGAGAAAACGAAAGCCTTTATGATCTTGCATGCCAGTAAACCAATTATAGGAGATTCCCAAAACAATATTAGGAACCTTAGAAATGGCATAATAGGGTCACTTTAACTATAAAACAACGTTTGTATAGCAATATCTGTCAATGTGTTGTACCTGTTGTAGTTGTTGCTGCCTACTTTCATACAGCAAACTACCAGGTCACAGTAGTTTTTAAACTATATCAAAACTGTAACTGTTTTATTCATCATGTAAAAAACAAACAAACATAACTTTAAAATGATAAACAAAATTTGCATGCAATTTTTCACATATAGGCCTATATATCTGTACAAATAGAAATGAATAATACTTACAAGTAATTATTTGTAAAATTATGTACACTGACATGATGATATAGAGATATATTAGTAATATCAAGGACTAGAATAGCTGGCCTTTCCCAATAGCTATACTTACAGTCTTTGCGCATGGCTACTTGTCTACTTACATGATGTACATTCACAGCAAAATGGCTAATGAATGTTCAGTTAAACTTTTTCACATGGGTGAAAAATATGCCTTCGAAGAGTATTCCTACAATCAGGTCAGTAACAAAACTTTTGTTTGATGCTGCATCATCACCAACAGGTCAGTATATCCAGTAAACCAATTACCTTATTGCCAAATGGTGCATCTTAGTGCTGCAATTTTAGTTGCAATTTTATTTTTGTAGGTCAATGATGCTCAGTGTTTCTAAACCCAGCCTCTCACTCAAAATCAATGTTCATCATTAGCTTTCAGAAATGTTTGTCAATAAAATGATACTAAGAAGGACTGCACTGTCTAGAGTATTGTCTCCTCTCTCCTCCACTCCATAGCTTCTAGTGTAGCACTTAGCTCGGCCTCTTCTTTAGCATGACGTTCGCTCATGACTGCGATTTGCTTCTCCAGTCGCCACAGCTGCTCCTGGTGCTTCTTTCGAGAACTTCTGTAGGTGGTTGAAGCTTTACTGTTGGAAAAAATTATTGTCATTATTCTAGCATACATGAGTTGTTGACATATAAGAGTACACAAATTAAGCTAACTTTTTGTAACTATTGTCATTGGTCTTATACAAGTCTGAGCAGGATACAAACCAGCGTCAACTGGAGTTGGACGCATTAACAAGGATGCTAAAGACCTCGCTCCCATCCGGGTCACGGCACCAATATAAATTGGTGTTTTTGCACCGTTCCAAATAAGATTCAAACCAACATTGACTGACATGGGAATCAGGCTCACTAACAAGGACTCTAAAGTCTGTAGCCACTAGAGTGAGCTGCTAGTGCGCCTCTTGAGGCCAGGTGAGTGAGGTTTACCTGCACGGCCTTAATTAAGGCTGCACAATAAAGGCTAAATGGTTAATCATGATCATTTTGCACAAAAATATAATCACATAAGCACAAATCAAGAGAACATCAACTCGCATACTTTGCTCACAGCTTTAGTCGAAGCGAACAGTGCAAACAACTGTGTAAAAGAAAACAGACTGGCTGTTTTACACTTTAATTTGAGCAGAATATCTCAATATAGATCGATAAATGATTGACCAGTGTTTTCAGCTCATCAGCGATTTTTCCATAATGCAGAGAGTCCATGTGCATGGTTGCCAGGATGGGAAGATTCAGTAAACCACTGAACAGGAAGTGTATCGATTGATGAAAAAAGCTCTGTTTGGGGGATTTAAACTCCTGAAATCTGGCAACCAGACAAGCTTACAGAGGCTTGTTACAGATGCAAGATAATGCAAATGCTGAATTAAAATTAAACGTTTTTAAGGTAAATAAAAAGTAGACAAACATCACAAATGATTATGCTTAATAAATCGAGAGAAATGGAAGTCATAATCTGAACTGAACCAACAATGAACTGACTTCAGTTAAATAATGACACTATTACGTCCTGCTTATAATTTGGTCCTCCTGAGCAGGAGCTAGTTGCTCAGGACCAGCTTATAACCAGCTCAGGACCAACTAAGAACCCGCTTAAACCAGCTCAAACCAACTACCATGCTTCAAAACATACCTAACCAGCATATGCTGGTTATTTTAACATGGTTTAGAGCTGAACTGAACTGTCTTCATAATTGAGTTCCAATAATTGATTCTGCTATTTCCTATTTATCTCTTTGAAGCTTCTTTGACACAATCTTCTTTTGTATAAAGGTGACTTGACTTGACAGCTCTTACCAGCTAGCCTCTGTTACATATTTGTCAGAATTGTTGATCATGTGACTATACAAGCTGTTACTATGACAACCTTGTGATTGTATATACTCTACTTAAGCTAATGATAGTGTTGTGATGTGGTTTTTGATTACGTGTAGTAGCGGGAGGGACGCGCAATCTCCTCTCTGTTGATCCTTCTCTGAGTAGTGCTGTCTGTGAGTGCCGAGTCCAGCGACTCACGTAAAGCTGCCACTCTCTTCCTTAGTGACTGTTCCCTGCAACAGGAAGTAGAACATCCACGGGTCAAGCAATGAGTCTTTTTCCTGAGTGTCTGATGTGTTTTGTGTGTCTTTTCCTACCTTTGCAGTGCTGCTTGTAGTTCTCTTAGGATAGAGTGATTCCGAGGACCAGGAATTCCCCCTCCACCTTCTAGTTTTGCCAAATTTTCAGCAATTCTCTACAACCGAGATGAGGTGTATCACTTTTCATTGTTTCAGACGCTTTAAAGAGATGAATCATCTAGTAGTTCGACACCTTGTAACGTACAACATTTCCTAAACCAGGGGTGTCTAATTCTGCTCCTGGAGGATGACCTTCCAGCAGAATTTAGTCCTAATTAAACACACCTGAACCAGCTAATCAAGATCTTAAGGATAACTAACTTCCAGATAGGTGTTTCTGGAAGGTGCCCCTCCAGGAGCAGGGTCCTAAACGATCAAGAATGAAGATATTATAATGTGCAGGCTATTAAAGTAATATCAGCTTTAAGCTCATTCAGATTTTCACTCATAAGAAGTCACACTAAGTATGATTATAAGTAAATAATAAGTTAAAATACTAGCCTGTAGCCTTCAAATATTGTTCAGTTATGTGAACTTTGCATTAAGAATATCAAATAAAAGTAATGAAATAACAAAGAAATGAATTACAGGTAACAGAACAAGTTACAGGTCTATTGCATTTAGGTCTTGCAGGTCTTTTGCATTCAGTCCTGCATTTTAATACGGTCAGCACTCCTGAAACTTTGCAGTGTGTACATAGCAGCATGAAAAATAAAACTTTCATTCAAATTATGAATGGGTTTATACAGAAAGCGAGCAAAGAACGCTCCCTTTATAATCAAATCAGTTCAGCCGCAGCAGGAGCTCATTGACTGAGTGAAAACTCGTGTTTATACTGCACAATAAATCTCTTACTTATATTGTGTTTGTACTTTTTTGGTTATAGTGAAACAATTTGTGAGCACGCATGCTGAACAAACTCAGTGGATTCTGACTTAAACACCTCTGATTGGTCATTGGGTTCATGCGCTCAACAAACGTGTCTATGATTGGCTACAGTGCTCAACCCACAGTTGCCTGTGATGCTCTTCACACAAGGGAACATTTAGCAGACACATATCAGCAGGTACTGGATCGGTACTCTCAGTACTATGGAAAGGCTGCTATAGTTAAGTTTTTAAAATGTATCAACTTTTCACACACTAGTCGACACATTTCAAAGCACCTGTTGAGTGGCTCTCCTCTCCCCCAGCTCATCTCGCAGACTGTCCAGGATCAGAGCACCAGCAGAATCCTGGGCACTCTGGACCATCAGCGCCAGGTCCAAACACCGCCTCTCTTTCTCCAGGAGCCGCAGATTCCCACGCATCTCTGACATCTCCTCCTGCGCAAAATTAAATCATGTTATTAGAAACTGTACATTTCAGCTGTAAAGTAATCATGATAAAACTGAATGGCATCACATTCATAACATATATGAGTGCATCGTTTGTGCGTCCTTAGGGACATTTGTCTTTGTCTTTTTCATTTTTGTTTTCCATTTTGGCTGTGTTAATGCAAACAGCATAAACTGTGTAAAAAACTGTTAAGCATAAACTGTTTTTTAAGTGGAATTTTAATATTTAATTTCCTTTCATACATCTCTTTTACACATGATCCTGGGTGTATTTTTGTACCTAAAGGACAAAAATGTCCCTTTGAAACCCATTAATACTGTAATATTTAATTCCAGTGCTATTTAAGCATACATTCATGCATTCTTTGTTAATAGGCTTTGATTCTGTTGGAAAGGCATCATTTTTTGCTGTTAACTGCTTCTGCTAAAAAGGCAACCGAATTGAAATTATGTAATTATAATTGTGTGGGTGTGTTGGTATCGATATCAGAGTGTGTTTTGCGTGTTTGTAAGGAGAAATGTGTGTGTGTGTTTTTTTCTTTAATCTGGCACTGCACAAAAATAGCCTAATAATGCATCATAATTAATGTTTTTGCTACCCTAGAAAAAAAAAGTATGCCATAATATATTTAAAATGCATTTATTTCATACTAAGTATACTTTAAATCAATTAACATATTTATTGATATATCACTTAAGACTAACTGATATAAAAATCATTATGTAAACAAATTGACATGTAAAGGGTTAATATCCTGAAAATGAATGCATTTTTTGTAGTTACATGATCAGGACTGATGTTGGTAAAAAGATGGGGAAAAAATGAATATACAATATTTCATGACAATTTATTTGGCATGGAGATTTTATCCTCTAAGGACCTCTGTGTAACTTTTTTAAACTGACATGCAGGGGTTAAAACTGGTTCTGAATATATAAAATAGGGGTAAACTTTTCATAATGGCTCACCCTGACTGTCACCAGCTCGTACAGCAGAGCCGCTTTCTCTTCTTTGGTGTTTTTGGAAAGTGAACTGGCGCGACCTCTGACCCCTGCGAGCGTGCCAGTGTCAGGACTGATCTTGCCCTCTCCTGCTTCACCCCGCTGCGGGATACACACAACGGCCCTGTCCTGCTTCAGCCTGGAGATCCTTTGGACAAGTACACCAGACTTGTCCTCAAACTCCTTCTCTGACAAGCTGCAGTTTACGGAAAAAGGGAGAGAGAAAGAATGAGAGAGGCTTTTCAGATCTAAGATGACGTCTGTTTCATTATCAGACCAAAATAAGTGGATTGATTGAATTGGTTTGGGAAGGTAATTGCATGTTAAGCCAGTGCAATTAATCTAATTAGGACTGAAAAGCTTTGTTGAGATAATTGCACTCAGATTCAAGCTGCATACCGGTTTCCATTGAAACTAGTAGGTGTGCAGATGAGATATTTATCCATGTAATGCACTAAAGAAACAGAGGAATTATAAAATGGCTAAACTTTTAAATTAAGCTTAAAGGGTTACTCCACCCCAAAATATATTTTTTTGTCATTAATCACTTACCCCCATGTCGTCCCAAATCCGTAAAAGCTTTGTTTATCTTCAGAACACAATTTAAGATATTTTGGATGAAAACCGGGAGGCTTGTGACTGTCCCATTGACTGCCAAGTAAATAACACTGTCAAGGCCCAGAAAAGTATGAAAGGCATCGTCAAAATAGTCCATCTGCCATCAGTGGTTCAATCTGAACTTTATGAAGCGACGAGAATACTTTTTGTATGCAAAGAAAATAAAAATAACGACTTTATTCAACAATTTGCCTCATCTGCGTCACCGTAGCGCCATTCTGTGTCAGCCGCACCACACGGATACGTCTTCTACATTTGCTTACGCTTTGATTTGAACGAAAACAGCGTATCCGTGTGGTGCGGCTGACAACAAAGCTTTTACGGGTTTGGAACGACATGGGGGTAAGTGATTAATGACAAAATTGTCATTTTGGGGTGGAGTAACCCTTTAAAGTTTAGAATAAAAAAAACGAATTTATGTTTAAAAAATATAGCTAGATGGTAACACTTACTCATACAAACAGTAATGTAACAAAGGCCGCTGTCATATCAAAGTAAAATTTTATGATATTTTAGGGTCCCAATACTTACATACAGTACTATTCCAACTCACAAGCATGTATTTACTCATATACTCTCAAAGTACTTAGTGCATAGCAGAAGTATGGAATCGGCACACAACCTATAATTTTCAATGCACTAACCTTAATATTGCATGCAACATGGGACAGATAGCAAGCAAATTGAGGTGCAACCCCGGATATCTCTGTCTGACTAAGGCCCTTTCTCAAATGCCACCCTAAGCTTATGAGATCCTTCTCAGAGTACTTTGGTGACATAATACAGCACCTTTCTGAAACCTAAAATGTCAAATGGTACACCTTACATTCTTGTGGACATCCACATGACAAACAAGTTATCTTAAACATCAAGTGCGCTACTTGAGACCGAGCCTGAAATTGTGTCACATTTACAAACAGCCTTCTTTTTGATACAACATTTACATAGAAAATGTTGTTCACCAATCCTTCGGGTGAAATTCTTCACTGCACTGATGCCAATGGACTACTTGCACCGAGTTTTGTGACACCCTTCCATTTTCAAATAATTTAATATGCATAGTAGTACCCCTGTTAATGCATTACCGTTTACAATGAAATATGATTAACATCTTTGCATTTCTTTAAGGCAGGTACTGCATTCATTCAGTCTATTTTAAAAGTCTGAAATAAGAGCAACACACACAAGCAAATCCTGTTTATCTGTCAAACTCATTTATGAAAAATTCATGTGAAAAACAGTGTTAATAAGAAGATGAGCACAAGACTGCTGCAGGTTAGTAAGGAAATTCATTTAATTATTATTCAGAACGCAAATTTGGAAAAGAAAATATATTTATAGGAACAATTCACAGCAGGTTCAGAATAATTCATGTTAATGCAGAGATTAATTTTAATCAACTGACAGCCCTAAAACAAAGTCATCTGTGTTTTCCTGTGTAACTGTTGGTTTGCCTTTAATGCTGTTATTGGAAACACCAAAGCCGTATTAAGAAAGAACGCAGAAATGAGCAACAGTAAATGTTCCCACACTTAAAGAGATTGCATATAAAACAACAACCTGCTTGGTTTGGTCTCAGCAGTGCCCTCTGGTGGACTGGAGGATGACTCGCCTTTGTCCAAGTTCTCCTCAGTTGATTTTGAGAGGTCAGGCTGGGGTGTGCTAATTGTTTCTGAAAGATAAAAACGCTGTATTTATCCGTGTGTGGTTGTACTTTAATGTGTTTATGCACCACATGAGCTGTAATGAGCTGAGTGTGCAGCACCTGCGTTCTGTTGTTTTCTGGTTTCGCACAGGGACAGCAGGTCACCGTAAGCCTCCTCACACTCCTCACTGTCAATCAAAGAGCCATTGTCAGCATACCACTCACACACGCATGCTCCTCGAGGCCAAAGGTCAAGGTTTACAATGTCAAAAAGAATCAAGAAAACACTTTCAGGATCAGTTTTAGAAACGACTGTGAGATATACAAGTGACTAAGCGCTGATCCTGGATCAGCGGTGATTTTACGCTCATGCAGTGTGAAACAGAGGTGAAGACAGCAGCACACACCAGTATGCCAGAGCCATGTGTAGAGCCGAGCTGTCTGCCTCCTGTCGGCCAAGACTCATGCTCAGCTGCTCCGATTCTCCTTTCCTTCTGACCAGTGCGGCATTCAGACGCTCATTCCTAGCTTTCAGACGCTCCAGACCCCTGCTCAGAGAAAACACACCTGTCAGAAGAGATCCAGCATTCAAACATTATTCAATAATTATGGTTAAGGGGTCGGTGAAATAACAACCAAATTTTACAAACTTCCCTTGCTCAAATTTTTGATTTAGTTCATTTTTAATGAACATAAATAGTGATGAAAGCTAACATATTACATTTCATGGATGTATATTTTCTGAGTAATCCACTATTTTGTAGAGGGGAGTCAAAATGACTTTATCTTGAGATTTGAAGCCAAATAACGGGGGTAAATATGACTTAAATATAAAGATGGCAACATCATTAGATTATACAGAATACACCAAGACTGGTAGGTCTATTAGTAAAATCTGTTGACTTTGGCAATCTTTGTTGCATTATATGATAATATTGACCGTTCACAAATGGGAACAATCACTTTTCATCTTTACCTGAAGCAGGGCCGTTGCTAGTGGGGTGAAAGGTGGGGACAATTCTAGGGGCCCCCACCGCCCAGGGGGCCCCACAAAATCCAGGAATTATACTATATAGGCCCATGTTCTGTGAATAATTCTAATATTTTATTAGTGGTATAACTGAGATATTATGAAAACCACAAAAAAGCATGCAATTTGGTTCCATGTTTGTATATTGTACAGTATATGATATGTGTGTGTGGGGGGGGGCCCACATCAATATTTCTATTTCTTAATATGTAACTCAAGAAGTATTAAAGATATCTTAATGCCCTTTCAGATTTTACTTCTTAACATTTTTCTTCTGATATCTTCATTTTAGAGCCCTTATGGTTCATTTCCAGAGATATAGGAATTTCAGTGTGGCTCCTTGAGTAAACTGTTAAATTGTACACATTCATAGTGGTCAAAAACCAAACGTGTGTCACTTTGCATACAGTTGATTTTTTTTTTTCTTTTAAAGAGGAATGTCTGAAAAACAAATAATGTTGAAACTAGAAATGCATCTTGTTTCCCCTCTACCAAAAAACTGCATTGAACACACCTGTCCAAGTGCTAAATATTCTTTTTCCAAAGTTTGTGTGCCAGTATTAAATATATTTTAATATGCTTTAAGGTTCTGGTTCTTAATAAATCTTTCTTTTGAAATTTTCATTTTAAGGCCCTATATGGTTCAATCCCGGAGATATAGGGATCCCAATGTGACCAAAGAGTTGAATTTGACCCATTTTCAATGGTCGTAAACCAAGTGTGAGTCACTTCCCATACAGCTGATACTTATTGTACTTAAAGAAGAATGCCTGAAGAACTAATAATATTGAAAATAGAAATGTAGCTTGTTTCCCTCAATCAAAATCATTGCATAGAACATACTGTACTTGTCTGAGTGATAAAAATGCACTGAAATGGTGAAGTTGAGGCACATTTACTTGCTCTCAGTCATCTATTCATAAGATTCTATATTTGAATCAGTTTCAGGGATATTTGGAAGAAGGGATTCTGTTCATTTTAACAGCTTCTGAAGCTACCAAGACTTCAAACCAACCAGGTAACAACCATCCAGAACGCCCTAGCAACTGTATAGCCAATGAGAACACCTTATCTAGACGGCCTCAAACCTGTGTCCCCTGCATGAGAACCACAGCTCAATATTTTAGGGAGGGTTTGGTGTTGTTGTCTTTGGATGTATATCATAATCCGAGGTCAGTATAGAGGAATATAACTATTAATCTCTCACCTCTGCAGCTTTTCGATCTCAGCCTGCAGCACTGAATCAACGGTGCAGGGAGATGAAGGGGAGTCCGGCCTGGAGCTGGGTAGTTTGCGGGACAGCAGCGGGGATCCAGGATATGGAGGAGAGGAAAAGCAAGGGCTTGAAGTTCGACTGGAGGACAATGACGGACTTATAGAAGGAGAACGACTCACTCCATATAGCCATTTCCTCTTCAGGTCCACCACCTGCCCAAAGATGAGGTTTTTAAAGCATAATAAACATTAAAGACTTTTTCGCTTAAAACTTTAAATTAAACTAAATGAAAAAAAATCTGTTTTTTTTTTAATGTGTAATAATAAACATTAAAGATTTTTTTGGGCTTATCAGTTAACTAATATAAATACACATTATTCTATTGCTAAAAAAAAGATGCACAATATAATGGTTAAAGCTACTATTTGATAATCGTAAATTAATTCATTTTTATTTTATTTAATATTAATAAGTAATGATATTATTGCTTTGAGGTGTGTCACTGATATACAGTTTAAATATAATTTAATGTTGCGGTTGCATATGGACTATAGAATATTAAATCATATTTTAATATATTTTTATTAATTGACTATATGTTTGTTTATGGCACTATTAATTTATGTCCTATACCAGATGGCAATTTGACAGTTATTCTTAAAATAAGAAAATTATTATTATTATTCTTTAGTTTATTCTGTAGAAAAGGCTGTTTTAATATATAATAATAATAAATATTATTATTATTAGTATTATTACATGTTTATATTATTATTATATAATTTAGGATATAATATCATAATATATTATAATTAGATGTTTATTCTTCTTTATGAAGAAAACTATTTTAGTGTTATTTTTCTTCTTAACATCCATATCCATTTTTACAAAAAACTCATAAAAAAAATTAAAAAAATTGGCAAAACACCACCAATTAATTTTTATTTGAACTTTTATTATTAAAAGTAACATTAATAATGATTATTATTCACAATCCTAAAAACCATGATCACTATTTTATTAAAACAGTAAAAGTATTATTGTTATTACTATGATTATTATTATTATTAATAATAATAATAATAAATAAATAAATCACATTTTAATATAATTTTATTATAACATATTTGCATATGTTTTCTCTATTTATGGCACCAATAATTTATGTCCTATACCAGACGGCATTAGATTTGTAGTAGTAATTGAGTTTATGAAGGAAAACGTAAACATTTTCTGTATTAATGATTGATTAAGAATGTCCCCATCAACCTTTTCCTGTAGCCACTTTTTCTCGTCCTCAAGATCCATCAGCGTTCTATCAGCACCCATAAGCTCTTCCTGACGGCTCTCCAAGGAGGCGTTGAGGTCTTGATTGTGTTTGTAGAGTGAGAGTACATCCCGCTGATACTGACGTCTCTCATCAGGGGGCAGAGCAGAGGGGTACGAGATCCCCAAATCCCTCTCCATCTCCTCCAGCACCTGGGGCAGATCACACAGATCAGAGCTGGAGGAAGTTCAGATTGAGTACAGCACAGCGGGGACTACATGAGCACCTGTGTGGCCTGAACCCAGCTCTCCCGGGCTGCAGAGAGATGCTTTGCCAGGATGGTCTCAGCATTCTGAGTTTGCAGCTTGAGCATTTTCCTCCCCTGACCACTAGACGTCTCAAGAGCAGAGAGAACCTTCTGCAGCTCGTTCCACAGCTCACTGCTGCCCCCTGCGCAAGAACAGTGATTTCTTTGTTGTTTTTTTGTAAATTTCCAAATTGTTATTGGAATATTTAAATTATTCAGATACACTTAGTAAACAAATACATACAAAATAGTTAGGGAAAATGTGACAAAACACTAACTTTATTATTATTAATTTTATTAGTCATTTTATTAATAAACATTAATATTTTATTATCATTATTTTTAGTTATGAGCCAAATTCCTGATTTTTGATTTATTATTTTATTAATAAAATAAAATTACTATCATTCTTTAGTTTATTCTGTAGAATGTTTTTTTAAATGCTGATTATTATTATGAAATACAAATACATTTAAAAATATATATTTAAGGTTATTTAATAATAATAAATAAATTATTATGTTTGCATGCACTCCATTATGAAGAAAAACAATATGTTTTTAATTTTTAGTGTTATTTTTCCTTCCAACATCATATTTATTCTTACACAAAACTCATCAACAGAATATGTGGCAAAACACCACTAATGACGTTGAATGCTACTATTATTAATAATAACTTTAATAATAATTATTATTAAAATCCAGATTCTGTTATTTTATTAATAAAACATTAAAAATGATAATGATAATGATGATGATGATGATGATGAATACTACTACTATTAAAAATAATATAGTAATGAAAATGACCATACATTTCATTTTAGATGTTTGCACACCATATGAACACCATTATGAAAACTCATGGATTACCTAAGTTTTTGGTTTTTAGTGTTATTTTTCCTCCCAACTAAAAAATTCATAAAATTTCTCAGGAGTCTTAAATTAGAAAAAAAATTACTAGCATGTGTAGGAAACGTTATAATGTGCCCAGAGGAAAATAATTTTAAAGTTTAATAAGTAGCTTTGCATTTGGAAACAAAAGTCTGGCAGGACCAATAGCGCAGTAAATAGCAGGCTGTCCGTTCTGACACAGCATTTACTGTGATTGACGATGAGGCATTGTATAAACACAACATGCCTTCTGAGTCCCTGCAGACGCTCTCGGTCATGGACTCCACTGATGCTGTGCCAGCGTCCACCATCGAGCCCTGCTGCGGGACGCACCCACTGACCCCGACTGGACTTTCTCTGAGAGAACACAGACCTTTTCACTTAGTGTTGAGCAATATATATATATCTATATAGTTTGCAGTTGTTTGAAGCCGGGATTACCGTGGTATTTGTAGGGAGTCCATCTTCCTGTTGAGGTCAGAAATGATCTTCAGTAAAGTGTTGACCTCCATCTCACACTGCGCCAGTTCAGAGTCTGCCGACACCAGACTGTCCGATCTCTGCTGGAACGTGACACTTATGTGAAATATTGCAAGAAAATGTGCAAAACCAGTCTTTACTTTAGATGAGACTTGAGTTAGGTTGGGATGACACTCTACAGTGGCAACAAAAAAGTATTGAAACACTTCCATTAGATACAAAATGTCCATCCAAAAGGCTTTTCACGTTAACCCCAGGTCATTCTAAACCTCTGGTATAAGGAACCCTGGGTTTTCTTGACTTTTCACACTGCTCATAATTTATTTAAATATTTGCATCTTTGGAATGTCAGTGTCACTGATTGCATAGCAGTTTTGTTGCTAGATTTAGCAACTTTTCAGATTTTCAGAATTTATTTGGCAACTGTGACTCAAACGATCAAAAGGCACACATTTTCTCTCTAAATTACACAAAAAGAGGGAATCAAAGTCTGGCAGTAAACATATCATGTGAATTAATTTGCTAGTTGCAATTGTTCACTAATAATTGTTCATTTATGATAACACCTCATTATAAGTTTCTTCCTGCACTTGTTGATCAGTTAAAAAAATCTGTAGAAAAATATATTCTCAACAATTATAGTTATAAGCAGTGTATTAGTAGTTAGTATGCTACACTCTAAGAAGAGTCTGTAAAAATAGAGCACAATATGAAGGAATTTTCCGTATTGATTTTTCACAGGGTTTTTAACCTGCATTTTCAATTATGCATTGTATTTTGTGTTTACGGTTTACAACGGATAATGGATGATGTACTGGGAAATTACTAGTGCCTTTTCTATTTTTCTAGATATTTTTCTTACATGTACTAACTGATCAACAATCACAGGTACAAACTACTAACAAGGTGTATCATAAATGAACAATTATTCAATTATTACAATTAAAGTGAACAATTGTAAATAGCAGTTAACTTAATTCAAGGGATATGTGCACTGCAAGGCATCTTTGGTTTTCTCTTTTTGTGTAATTTAGATGGAAAATTTGTGCCTTTTTATAGTTTGAGTCACTTATCAAAAGTTGCTAAAAGTTGCCAAATACATTTTAAAGTTGCTAAATTTGTTGCTAGGTGCTATGGTGAGAAAAAGTTAGTCTGAAAAGTTGCTAAATTTAACAACAAAATTGCTAAGTTGGCAACACTGACTTTTCTTCTCATATATGAGGACACAAATACATCAACTTCATCTTTAGCGCTGCTTTGAGAGTCACTTTATTTCGTTTGAGAAAAACTATCATCACACAGAAACTCAATGGTTTTTACAACAACCCATCAAAATAAAAGTCAAAAATATATATAATTTCATGTTAAAAATAGTTATAATTTCAAGATTACAATTAATTAGACATGTTTTTTATTACTGTTTAATTTAACTAAAATTGAGTCCAGAAAAAAGGAAAAAAAGAAAGAAAAAAAACATAATACAGAAAAAATTGGAAGTTCCAATAGCATCTAAGAGTAAAGCATGTGCTTAATCACTGTTATATGAGGGGGTCCTTCTACATTACCAGTGTGAAATGCACTTATACCTGGGTTAAAGGCTTAGACTGAAGATGCCTGGGGTTAAGCACAGTGTGAATAGCCCTCAAATACAATTTAAATGTCACAGTGAATTTTATTAGAAGAGGAGGAGTTAACATTGCACCGCAATAACAACTAAAAAGAATCTAAATAGTATTTTGTCTTCATTTTGAACAATATATTTATTGTTGTATAATGTAAAAAATCCATTTTTCTCTCCTTATACATCAGCTCATGAAGATGCCATATAAAACAGGGTGTAGTTGTTTTCTACATCACCCTTTTGTTCTGAGGGGAGGAACAGGAGGAAACAGGCACATCCTGTAACTGCACTTCCTGCTGCTGCATGATGACGCTCAATATGAGAAAATCAACTCTCAATACTGTTCTTCTCAGTATTCAGCTAAAAATACCATTTAACCATATGGTTTTAAGAACCTCGCTTACTGTAGATCTGCCCAAAATTGAGGTTGGTTAGAAAATGGTGAACTATTATAAATTCTCAGCACAGTTACTAATGACAAACAAGTGACTAAGTCTCCATGATTTGTGCTGAAAATATGCTGAATGTTTTTTTACTTAAAAAGCAATTCATTGAACTGGTTTGCACTACAAAGTTTGTTTAAAACAAAGCTTAATGCTATTTTTCTGCTTCAGATTCTGCATAAATTGCATGACTGTTATAGAAACTCACCTCCATCATCCGCCTGACCTCGGTTCAGGTTGTGTCCTCCTCAGATGACTGAAACAGCGTTTCAGTGTGATCCAGTGTGCTGTCAGAGAGTCTGTGTCTCCTCCTCTGTTGACTGGGCATGTGAAGCTCATCCAGATCAAACACTCTTCTCTTCACTGCTAAACACATCTCTTGATTGTCGTCTCCACCCACTGTCTTCTCAGATCTCTTCCTGTTTGGATTATTTTTGAATTAATTATTTATTATTTATAAATCCTCTAGGTTTTTTAATTATCATTACTGCAGTGCTTCTATTTTCGTGACATGGCTTCTTTAAAAAGACTGAAATATGCTGTATCAAACTTTGGAGGATGTGCATATAAATGAAACAGTTATTATACACAACCCACACAGTTCAGGGATTATTATTGTGTTTATTTATTAAAATATTTTATTTAAATGTTAAATTAAATTATATGTTTTTACAGAATAAATGGCAGCTGTGTTTGCCAGAATAATTCCGTAAGTATTTTTATTTTAAATAAAAATAAATATATATAAATAAATATACTTTATATTAGTATATAATATACTAATATATTATATTATTTTTTAAAATTATTAAAAAAATTATATTTTTTTAATAATTATTAAAAAAATATTTTTGGGGGATTTTATTTTTTTGGGATTTTTTTTTCAAAAATATTTTTAAATAAAAATAAATCCAACTTAATATATATTGCATATAGCAACTATTAACACAATCATTTAAACAAAATACTTTCAAATGTGAAGTGTCAAAGAATTGTGGGATATGTTTTTTCACTTTTTATGATGACAAATGACTTGTTCGGTTTCACTTCCACATAGGCTACTGTTTAACAGTATTTTACTGTAAAGCATGAAATCTATGGTTAGATCTATAACAGTTTTTCACCATATATAGTAAGGGAACGTATCATTAACCAATTAAAAGGTTTGTACTGTTGCATTTTTACAGTCTTTTATATCTAAAATTGCAATTTTTTTTACAGTATGATTTGTAATTCAGACTTTCAGTTGAGGAAACCAGATGGACCCTTGAGGAGTATGTTTATATATTATTATCTGACTCTCTGACTTGTTTTCTATTTAATTTAGTCTTTGTTTTGTTGTTGACCTGCTCGTGACAGTACTACAGGAAAAGACTCTCCAGTCCGCCAGAGGCGCTCTCGAGCAGAAACACTCTTCAGTATTTGACCCTGAAAGACACCGACACAGAAGCGAACGAGGAAGTGCTGGAGAATAATATTGTGAAATCAAATTTAGATCATTTTCCCTCACTTAACTCATAGTTTCATCTGTTGCATGTTTGGTAAGTTATTGTTATACGTTATTTCGCTATTCTACCTGCGCTACCCGTACAAGTCTCTTACGTTTTTGAGAAATCACGACTGTTCATGTATTGCCTATGCTTCATACAAACAACGTATTTTTAAAAGCTAATTTGTGACCCTGGACCACAAAACCAGTCATAAGGGTCTTTTTTTTTTTTTTTTTAAAAATGAGATTTATACTGTACATCATCTGAAACTGAATAAATAAGCTTTCCATTGATGTATGGTTTGTTAGGATAGGAAATTATTATTTTGCTGAAATACAATTATTTGAAAATCTGGAATCTAAGGATTTAAAAAAAAAAAATCTAAATATTGAGAAAATCGCCTTTAAAGTTGTCCAAATGAAGTTCTTAGCAATGCATATTACTAATCAAAAATGAAGTTTTGATATATTTACGGTAGGAAATTCACAAATTATCTTCCTGGAACATGATCTTTACTTAATATCCTAATGATTTTTGGCATAAAAGAAAAATGGATAATTTTGACCCATACAATGTATTGCTGGCTATTGCTACAAATATACCTGTGCTACTTATGACTGCTTTTGTGGGCCAGGGTCACATTTAGGTTTAGATTTTTAAAATAAGACCTTTACTGTAATTTTTGCTGCTGCTTGCGAGTGTATTATTGAAATAATTCAAGAATGTTTGCTTTTATTTCCTCCTTATTCAGTCGCCATTAAAATATTCAGTACAAAGCATGTACAGTATTTAGTATGTGTTTGGGTTCTATTGTTATTCTTCATTATTTGTGTGATTTATGTGGCATTCTGATGCTGACAGGTTGTAATGGAGACCCCTGAGCCCGGTCAGGCAGACGGAGAGGAGCGGATGGTGGAGCTGAGACCCAGGACCCGGTCCAATCCGGAGGGTGCGGAGGACCGGCGCAGCAGCACCGGCAGCCTGAACAACAGCCTGGCATCCCCGCCGCAGCCAGCCGTGGGCAGCCGTGTGGAGGGAGAGGGAGAGGCGGCCAGCTCCGACAGCCCTCCAACTTCTGTCTCCACTGCAGCTGCACCTGTACCTGTTACTGCCACGGGAAACTCCACCGCCAGCCTGCCTGCGATGGCTTCTGCAGTGAAGGAAAGACCCAAACCCCCTCAGGCGGCAATCAGCACCCAGATCCCCCCATCAGCCGAGTTACACCTGCGGGCGCCACGAGTCAACTGCCCCGAGAAAGTGGTGCGTTTGTCAATAAACAGAACTTCAGGAGATTTGCATCTGAAAACACTTCTGTCAGTGAAATTGTCTTGCAATGTCTTTTTTTTTTTTTAAACAGATCATCTGTTTGGACCTTTCTGAGGAAATGTCTCTACAGAAACTGGAGTCGTTTAATGGGTAATTTTACAGGTTTTGAATTAAATTGTTGGTTTATCGTATTCAATTAGGAAAGTCAAATTTATTTCATATCAGTGTTTCGTAAATGATTTGCATTTTCAGATCCAAGATGAATACCTTAAATGCTTCACAGAAAAAAAATATAATTTTATCTAGAAAATTACATTTTAAAATTTAAAAAATTATTAAAAATAAAAATATATACTTTTACTATTTGCATGCATATACTACTTTTACATATACAATTATTCACTGTGTATGGAAAATATGAAAAATATATATACTTTTTACTTGATAGTTACAACCTGGGCTATTTTACTATTATACTATTATGACAGTAAATTGATTCCTTTTGTTAGGCATTTTGAATACATTTTTTGTAAATGATTTGCATTTTCAGATCCAAGACGAACGCCTTAAATATTTCACAGAAAATGATTGAGATGTTTGTGAGAACCAAGCACAAGATTGACAAAAGGCATGAGTTTGCTCTGGTGGTGGTGAATGATGATGCCATGTGGGTGAGTGGGCAAAACCACAGGTCCAACTACAGCCAGGGCTGTCCAAACTCGGTCCTGGAGGGCCGGTGTCCTGCAGAGTTTAGCTCCAACCCTAATCAAACACACCTGAAGCAGCTAATCAAGGTCTTACTAGGCATACTAGAAACGTCCAAGCAGGTGTGTTGAGACAAGTTGGAGCTAAACTCTGTAGGACATCGGCCCTCCAGGATCAAGTTTGGACAGCCCTGAACTACACTGTCATTTTGAAGTTAAAACTCACTATAATTTAATTACTCTGTCTTTGAGTAGCTGACAAATGGGTCAAGGTTCAGAAATATTAAAATATTCCAAATTATTCATTTTCATTCGAATATTTTTTTTAACATTTGCTTTTATGTTTAGATTTTATAACTTTAGTTTGTTTATTAATTTTATGTGCTTTTCTCAATTTCAGTTGTTTTTTTTTTATTCGTATATAGGTTCATTTAATTCATTTTTAATAATTTTAGTACTTGAACTTATTTCAGTTAGATGCCAAGGCAATGTTTTTGATTTTCATGTAACATTCATTTATATTTTTCATATATTTCAGCATTATTTCAATTTCTGAAAACAAATTTTAATAGTTTTAGGTTCAGTTTAATGAAAAATAACACTGTTCACAGATATTTGCAAAACATGAGGACACTCATGACTGTGTGTTACGGTCAAAAAGTCCTTTAAAATATCAGATAATTTTTATGAGGCAGGGTTAGATCAGGTTGTAAAATGTCATGTGGTGCAACTTCCCAAAAACAACAATAATTATCATGTTTACCCTGAAAAATGTATTTTAAAGCTTAAATAATTAAGACGCTTGCATGTACTTAATATTTATATACTATTGCAATATTTACTTATATTTTAAATTAGCTTTAATTTTTATATTTGCACTTTTCATTTGAATTTTAAAGTTTTAGTAATTTTGTCATGCGCTTTTTGTTTTGTTAATATTTCTCTATTTATTTTTATTTCAGTTTTAGATTGTCATTTTAGTACTTAGACTTTATTTCATTTAGTTTCCTAGGCAACATTTCTGATATTCATTAGTTTTTATAACTTTTTTTTTTCATTTAATATTCAGGCCTATATTTTATTTCAATTTAACCTTCTGTGAAAAATGTATAAATGTATTTCAAAACCACATGAAACCTACATGAATATAAAGAGAATATTTTTCAGAACCTGGCACATTTTTTAATTAATTTTAATTTTCTTTATCGAGGACACCCTTATCTGTCATTTATTCAGATAACTTATCCAGGACTCAGTGAAGTATAGCATGTTACACTGCATGACATTCATGTGATCTCTTTCACACACAGTTATCAGGATTCACGTCTGACCCGCGAGAGCTCTGCAGCTTTCTGTACGACCTGGAGACCAACGTCTGCGAGTCCTTCAGTATCCTTATTTAGAGAGTTAGGCTCATTTTATGTGCTTGTGGAATCAGGTCGGTCCAGATAAACATTGATGAGGGATCATTATTAACTGATCATTTCCTTAACTCTTACCTGTAGATCTGGAAGATCTCCTCAATGTCATGTGAGCAGTTTTTGATAATTGGACTGTTATAAATTAAAATTCCTCCGTTCCGTTGTATGATTTCCTTCTCTTGTAGTTTGCAGAAAATTGAACTTCCTCAGATGGAGAACATTCAGACCATCCCGCCTCCTTTTGTGGTCCGGACTCTCCTCATCTTCAGCCGGCATGCTGGCATGCTTCAGTTCAACCCCTCTGATGCTGCCAAAGTGAGTTTGTTTGACACGTTACTACACAACTATGGGTCTATGACAACAACTTATGTGAATTTTGGCTTATGTGAATGATTGCCACTTTGAAATATAATTCATACTTACAGTGATTCAAAATCTGTGGGGAAATCTTTCATGCAAAATTACCCTTTGCTTGGATTCATTTGTTGAAATTACTGGATTTTATCTGTGAAAGTTTGCAGAACAACAGTAAATGTGACCTTACCTTTTGTCCACCAAATCAATGTGGTGCAGCCAACAATGTGCAGTAATAACAGAAAATAAAACAAAACATGAAGTGAAAGAGGACCCCTAAAAACCGCCATGACTGTCTGGGCTTTTCACACTGCGCTTAACCCCGGGTTATCATCGTTCTAAACACCGCTTTTAACCCCGGGTAAAGACACGTTTCACACCTGTAATTTGAAAGCGGTGTTAGCACCGCATTTTACCCGGGGTTTTGAAACCCTGCTCCGGAGCAGGGTTAGCACCGCATTTGTGGTGTTAACCCCGCATTGCGGTGCTAAGTTTGTTCAGTGTGAAACGAGCGGTGTTTGCTTGTTGCTGCTGGACACTTGGCAACAGACAGCCAATCAGAAACTGAGCAGTGAGGCTCATGTCACGTCAGTAACAGGAAACGCGCGTCGTGTAAACTGCAGCCAGTGAGAAGAAATATCAAAAGACGGAAAGCGTGTGAACTGGAGTGAATAGGAGACGGTATTATTCTTACACTACTGTACAAGTAATCACTAACGTTAGTCTCGCCACACTTAAAATAAATTCAAATAAATATTCACATACTTTGGTCCTTGTTTTCTTTCTTTTGTACTTTTGTACTTTGTTTTCTTGGCTTTGTGCGTCTCATGAGGCCGTTCACGTCACGCCTAAAAACGAGTTTAAAACGCTAAGCGTGCCGCTTTCTCCTTCTTTCCAAAGCGCTCTGTAGCTTGCGCTCCCATTGCGTCCGCCGTTGCTAAGCAACCATGATCTGCGCTCTTCATGAAGACGCAGAAGTTTCAGCAAAGGATAAATGGATTTCCAGCACTAAATCGCTTGCAGTAGCTCTGCTACTAAATTTATTTAAAAATGGCTATCCCTGCCTGTACAGATATGATCAGCTGTTCCTCAATCTTCGCTGATCTAAAGACATAAGCGGTTACGTTTTTAATAACTGGAAAGACGCGGAAAAAGCCGTGTAAACAGGTTGCCTGCTGTTCCTCCAATCAGTGACAGTGACACCGCAAATATGCAAATAAGAACGTTAACCTGGGGTTTAGGAACGTACAGTGTGAAAAGTCTGTTAATGAATACCCAGGGTTAACAGTTAACCCCAGGTATAGAGAATGAGAGTTACATCACATTCTTTTCACTCCGCGTTGCATTTCGGGAAGGCGCCGCCATATTAGCAGGATACGCTGTCCGTTTCCATGGTTACTTCTCATTCTTTATACGGATAAATGTTTATCTTTTGTTTTGTTTTTGCCTTTAAGTTAAACAATTATTCATTATACATTGTATCGTTTGCAATTTTGTCTTTATCACGGTCTTGGTACATTAAGCCACTTTAAGCATTTTAGAAAGTCCCCTGTTCAAGTTCTGCTAATTCACATGTCTAGTGAGAGTCATACTAGCAAAGAAGGTAACGTTAATTATCAAACCAACAAAATCAAATCTTTAAAAAAAAAAAACACAGAAATGTGATTCTTTTATTGAGTGAGAGGTTTAATCAGTGACTAACAGATTTACTATTCAGCGTCTTCTCAGCGACCTGCTTCCTTTGGTGTTTTTACACAGAAAAAAAGGTGAAAAAACATACTGTTTTATCCAGTTTTCTCTCAGAACGATGATATGAGTTACTATTGCAATTCTCGATGCAGCATGAATGAGATACAATGGTGACATTTTTCACAATCACGACAAAAAATCAAATATTGCCCTAAACTCAATAGCGGAAAGGCAGCACTATCCTGCAAGTATGGCGGATAAACAAAGCAGTTTCCCAGAACTCAACGCGGCGTTACGTCACATTCTCATTCTCTATAGTATGAGCAGTGTGAAACGTGATTACAGATAACCCAGGATTCCGCTTATCCAGGGTTTAGGATGACCCAGGGTTAACAATTTCAAGTGTGAAAAGCCCTTTTAAGTCTAAGCCAGTTTCAGGATGTAAAATGTCATGTGGTACAACTCCTACACACAAAAAAAAATTAAGATATGTATAAATTAATATTTCGTGTAATTTGTAAAAAAAAAAATATATAATTATATATATATATATATATATATATATATATATATATATTATTATTTTTTATTTTTTTTTAATAAACATTAAGATGTTTACCCACTTATATTCAAACTGTAAGAAATTCATTTTTAATTCATGGTTTAGGAAGTAAAATTAGGAAGTCACTGAATTTAAACAGAATTTTTATTTATAACAGTATAATGTTTTCAAAGCCAAATGAAATCATGAACACAATTCTTTCAGCTTTAAACAAAAGTAATCCTTTAGAAATTTGATCCAAAACAGGGTTATTAACGTTAACTAAAATAAAAATTATATATATATATATATATATATATATATATATATATATATATATATATATATGTATATATATATATATATATATGTATATATATATGTATATATATATATATATATATATATATATATATATATATATATATATATATATATATATATATATATATATATATATATATTAAAACATGCTCATTGCTTGAAATAGAATAAATGTTAACTGAAAATACAATACAATAAAATAAAATTCAAACCTATTTCAGCTAGTTTCCATGGCAAAATTTCCCATTTTCTGTTTAATTTGATGTACTAAAATTACTAAAACTGAAAAAAGAAAAATAATAAAAACTATATAGACATTTAAAAACTAGTAAAAATCACAAAAGCAATATTAAACTTAAACTAAAAATTAAAATTTTAAATAAAATTGATTAACATTAAATCATAAAATATAAAAATATCTAAAATAATAACTAACACTATAATATCTCAGTGATACTTAAAATAACAGTATCGTCATTAAATGAGTAATCCTGCATGTTCCTAATATTCTCTTTTTTTTCAGAAAATGCTGCAGTCTCCCTATTTTTTCTTTGATGTTGTTTATCTTCATAACGGCACTGAAGAACAGACAGAAGACACTAGCTGGAAGGTTTGAGTGTCCTATGATTCCCTTAAGTTATACATTTCAGTTTTTATAAGAGGATACTGAATGTTTGTGTCTGTGTTGTCAGGATGTGTACACCTCCTTCAGTGAGCTGGACTCTAAGGGAATGTGTTATCGCTTTGAGGTGTCACTGTGTGGTCCTGCTATTGAGCTTCACAACTGCATGGCCAAACTGCTGTGCCACCCGCTGCAGAGACCCTTCCAGAGTCACGCGTCCTACAGTCTGCTGGAGGACGACGACGCGCCAGAGAACGAAGCCACGGTGTGACACTCACATCTCCTGGATGCATAACCACAGACTGATCAACTCCAAAATGAAGGAGTGACCTGTGAATAACTGTGTATATGCGGGCTTGTCTGCTCTTTCTGTACTGGAAATGCCTCTTTTATTCCTTTTGAAAACTTTAGTGTCTTAATTTAGCACAGCAAACATAACCACACTAGCTCAAGACCCTGTTGTGGAACATTCGATTAAAGCTAACCAATTAGTTTTGAGAATATCAGCTATCAACGCTGTGTAAAGGGATACATGATACACCTCTCAAATGTCCGCTTGTTATGTGGTGGAGATTTACATGTGAATAATGGCAATAGAGATCCATTGACTGGATCTTTAATGCGCTAGTAGTTTCATCTAGACAGCAACTAATAAATACTGTTTGCTTGTTTCTGTCGAATAAATGAAACGTAAATGTTCTGTGTGACTCATTTGCTACATGGGTGCTTTACATACAGTACAAACCAAAAAACATTATGGTAGAGAAACCGTAGCTGTGGACAGACTGTTTTAGAAGACAACCATGTTAAATAAGGCATTTGAACGGAAGACATTAAGTTAAACAAAAGAAATAGTGGGAACTAATAATGGGCAGGGCTTGATGCTGTCCATCATAATTTGACTGGATAGTGAAAAGTAATTATGATATTATTGGGTACTATATTTCAGATTATTCCACCAGATTTTGTATGGATGTATGCTACACTGCATTATTATATACTGTACTAAATGTACATCCAGTTAATAAAGTATTGGAGAGTGCCAGTGTATTTTACATTTGGAGGAAGGGTATAAAAAAAAAAGTGCATTATAAACGGCATGTACTGATAATAATGTGTACATGCCGGTGACAAGCATTTAGAACCAAGGGATTTTTTTTTTGTTGTGGTGAAGAAAATTAAACATCCACTAAAGATACTGTTTACTTTTAAATATGCAAAACAAAACCCTTGATGGGAAAATTAAAGCAGCAATGCAATTGTGTCCACAAGAGGTCGCAGGAGTACAGCTGAACAAAAAAAAAAAAAAAGTCATTTTAAAAAAGTCTTCATAATGAATAATGTTGATTACATTGGGGAATTTACTTGTGGGATTATTAACTGGAATCGTTTGTGTTTTTTAAAGAAGAATTTGCTTTGTTTTGATTCTTTGGCCACACAAACTCGTATCGGTGATTCTGTATCCTGCTGTTGAGCAGCAGAGGTTCACAGATAATAGTCGGAAGAGCTTTCAGGTCACATTTTTTTCTCCTTTATTGTGTTAATAATCATTAACCTTTTTCACCCTGCAACCTCCTTAGTTCTGGGAAGAATTTTGTTCCAAGCTGTAAACAAAGATGCAGGAAAACCTAAATCAAGATGCTAAATTCTTAGAAAAGGACGTTTTTTTTTTTTTCCAGTGATGCCATAGAATAACCATTTTTGGTTCCCTAAAGTATCCCCAAAGTGCACAGTTCTTAAAAAAAAAAAAGTTTTCTTAGTGTGACGAACATTTGAATAATCTAAAGGATATTCTGTGGAATGGCAAGTTTTCATGGATGTTAAACATTCTTGGAGCCATAAATGCCAAAAAAGAACTTTAATTTTTAAGAATGAATACCTTCAAATATGTGATTTACTGATTGGCTGTAATGCTCAACTTTTATTTTCTAGAGACGACTGACATGACAGTGAGTAAATTTTGCTTGAAATTAAAATACTGTCATCATTTACTCACCCTCCAGTCGTTCCAAACCTCTATGAGTTTCTTTCTTCTGCTGAACACAAAAGAAAATATTTTCAAGAATGTTTGTACCCAAACAGCTGCTAATATTGGGAAAAAAAATACTATGGAAGTCAATGGGAACCAGCAACTGTTTGGTTAACAACAATCTTTAAAATATCATCTTTCGTGTTCAGTAGAAGAAAAGAAACTCGTACCAGTTTGGAACGACTTAAGAGTACATAAATGATGGCATTTTTCATTTTTGGGTGAACTGTCTCTCGAATGTTTGATAGAACCAAAATTCTTGGAGTAATGACTAGATGTTGAGCTCAGACTCTGATGCCCTATAATAACCACAGCTCTTCTGTCTTTTGCAGAATCAGCTTCCTGTTTTTGTCTTAATGCTCATTTGCGTTCTGTAAGGGAATTTTGTGAGAACTTTCAGTCAGTTTCAAAAACCCTCTGTAAATGACTTTCCGCTGAGGATGGATTGGCAAGGAGACAATGGCCTGCAGGAAAACCCCTGACTTACTTTACGTCCCCTCTTCACACTCTCCCAGACACGACTGTCAGCTGCGAGCGTCATTGCCAGCCCGGGATCAAACGTGCTGCCGCCTCCTGGACTTCTGGGAGAGTTTGTTATTCATTCCTGCGAGGAGGATGACGGGTCACTATTGTTGACTCCACCGATGCGGCTCTGCAGGAAACAGTTTCAGGTGGCTTGTTTTGATCATACGTGTTATTGTATCCGATCTGATCCAGGAAGAGATGGAAGGACCAGCTTTTGTCCTTTGCAGGAACATTGTTTTTCTTGGCCATAGTGGGTGATTCCAAAATGACAGCTGATATTACGTTCATTAACTCAAATTGAGAAATACCAATATGGATGCCAAGAACAGCTAAAGACAAATCCCACAATGAGATTATGATATAAGTGTTATCTAGATGTTTGACGGTGGTCTGCATTCCTTGACAGGGTTTGGTGGGATTTATGAGGGAAAGTAAGGGAGGAGCTCTGGCCGTCTCTGGAAATCTCTGTAGGTTCAGCGTGAAGTACCGATAACCTCTGGAGCTTTCCTGGGGAGGGTCCGGAAAGAGTCACGGCATGGGAAGTGTGTCTTATAAACACAGCTCCCACCCCGAGTCCTGGCAGAAGTGTTTACACTGTTGTCAAGAGTAACCTCTGACCATTGTTTTTTCATAAACCTCTAGAATCACAACCGTCCGAAGGTCTGTCTCATTCCCACAACCGGACCTCAGAAATGTACAACAGCAGCTACTCCCGGGCCACTCTCGGACTGGAGACGAAACAGATCCACAAGGCGAAGAGAGGGAAAAGCTGTGGCTACTACATGAGGATTGTCTTCTTCTTCTCGTCTCTGATCCAGTCCCTCATCATCGCCAGTTTGGTGCTCTTCCTCGTGTACGGCCAGCCGGAGAAGACGGCCGAGGAGAAGAGAGTGGAAGAGCTGGAGCTGGCCTTCAACAAGCTCTCCTCAGACAACACCAAACTCAGAAAAGACAAAGCTGACCTCACCGGTGCCCTCAAAGCAAAGACTGGAGAGAAGGATGCGGCGGATAAAGAGATAGCAAAGCTGAAAAATGACTTGACCGCAACAACGCTCAAGAGCAGCAACTTGCAGAAATCACTTGTAAGTCTTTCATTTGCTTGTAGAGTGCCATTCAAAAGTTTGGGGATCAGTAAGATTTTTTATGTTTTTAAAGAAGTATCTTATGCTCATCAATGCTGCATTTATTTGATCAAATATACAGGACAACATTGTGAAATATTATTGCAATTTAAAATAACAGTTTTCTATTTTAATATGCTTTAAAATATAATTTATTCCTGTGAAGCAAAGCTGATTTTTTCAGCATCATTACTGCAGTTTTCAGTGTCACATGATCCTTCAGAAATCATTCTAATGTGCTGATTTATAATCAGTGTTGCAAACAGTTGTGCTGCTTAATATATTTCGGGATCTGTGATACTCTTTTCAGGATTCTTTGAAAAATAACAGTTTATTGTGTTACAATATACACTACTAGTTAAACATTTGTGGTCAGTAATTTTTTCTTTTCTTTTTTTGTTTTAAGAAATTAAAACTTTTATTCAGCAAGGATGTGTTAAATGGGTAAAAAGTGATAGTAAAGACTTACATGGTTATGGAAAGATTTCTATTTTGAATAAATGCTGTTCTTTTTAACTTTTTATTCATCAAAGAAAAAAGTATGACGCTACAAAAAAATATTAAGCAGCACAACAGGTTCAACACTGATAATAAATCAGCATATTAGAATGATTTCTGAAGGATCATGTGACTCTGAAGACCGGAGAAATGATGCTGAAAATTCAGCGCTGCATCACAGAAATAAATTATATTTTGAAGTATATTAAAATAGGAACCAATATTAGAAATTGCAATAATATTTCACAATATTTCTGTATTTTTGATCAAATAAATACAGCCTTGAGCATAAGAAACTTCATTAAAAAACATTAAAAACCTTACGACATGAGGGTGTGCAAAGGAGGACTGAAGTTTCATTTTTGTCTAGATATTATGAAGTGTGATTAATCTTGAAACCCTAACAATAATTACAAGCTTGATTTTGACTGGCTGTTTTACAGTCTCTTTGTGAGGCCAATAAAGCAAAGATTCCAAGCACTCGATATACTCCACTCCCATGTCCACCAAGCAACAACAATCAGAACGGTGAGTGCAATCAGTGAATCAATGAATAATCAATTTCATGAAGAGACCGTCCGGCTGACATGGCTCTCTTTTCTCTTCTCAGCTGAAATAAAAACTCTAAATACTCTTCTGGAACAACAGAAAGTTCTATATGGAATCCTTAAGAGTAACTTCAGCCAAACGGTGGAGTACCTTAAAACTGACTTGGACAATGCAGTGAAGGATAAAAATGAACATCACAGCCAGGTGATACAACTGAGACAAGAAAACATGAACTTGAAATCCCAGCTTGATGTGTACACCAAGAAATGCAAAGAAGACTTTGCAGAGTCCCTCCAAGGCATCCAGACAGTCACAAGTGCCTTCCTGACCAAAATCGACAACTTCTTCACCAACTCGGTCACGTTTCACCTCACCTGTCCGAAACAGGAAGAACAGATGGAAAAGATTCGCTCCAACTGCTCCAGCCTCTCTCGACAGGTGGAGGACAAGTTCCAGAGCTACCTGAACAACGTGGGAGCGAAGGTCTCCAGCATTCAGAAACAGAGCAGCCGGCTGGAAGTACAGAACGCGGGACTGACTTCAGAACTGGACAAGTGCAAAACGGACCGGGAGAAAGAGGCTGCGGAGAGCAGCAAAAAACTGCAGGATGCCCAACAGAAGTATGACAAGCAGCTGGAGCAGCTTCTCAAGGAGCAAAGCAGACTGAGGGATGCCAAAGACCTACTAGAAGCCCGGCTTTCTGTGAATGACGCCACCCTTATATCCCTGCGAAATGGCTGCACACAACAGGTGGGAGTTTTGTTGGGATGAATGATGATGCTTAAAACATCTGGAAAATCTTCCATGGTGGCCATTTTTAGCCTAATTGCATGTTTGAAAGCTGTAGAGCGTATCGTAATTAACTCAAATCAAACTTCACTGTTTGTGCAGCCCAAACCTGTTGGTCTTCAGCCCCCTGGCATAGCCATACCTGGTAGGGGCCATTAACCACTAAAGGTAAGTGGTATTTATTCATTTGAAAGTCAATATTCACCTGGCCCTACCCACTTTGAAGGGTGCAGGGCATTACTGTCCATTTGTTACATGCTACGCCAGGGGTGTCCAATTATCACAGGATAGTTCACTTGAAACTGAAATTATGCTATCATTCACTCCCCCTCAGTTATTCCGAAACTATGCAAATTTCTTTCTTCTGTTAAATGTGCAAAAATATATTTTGAAAAATATGGGTCAACATTAGGTGTTGAACCCCATTGATTTCCACAGAATGGAAAAACTATGGAAGTCAATGGGAACCAGAAACTGTTTGGCAAGAAAGAAATGACGTGAGGGTGAGTAAATGATGACAGAATTTAAATTTTGGGGTGAACTATCCCAGGTGTGTTTAATTAGGGTTGAAGCTAAACTCCACAAGCAGGATTGGACACACCTGTCCATCACAAAGACATACGTTATTGTCACTTTAATTTTGCATTGGAATGTTATGTCCAGTCCTGATTCTGAAGGGCCACCGTCTTTTAGCTATAACACACCTGCTTGGAAGTTTCTAGTACACACACTCACACTGTGAACACACACCCGGAGCAGTGGGCAGCCAATGCTGCAGCGCCCGGGGAGCATTTGGGGGTTCGGTGCCTTGCTCAAGGGTCTCTCCTCAGTCGTGGTATTGAGGGTGGAGAGAGCGCTGGACATTCACTCCCCCCCACCCACAATCCCTGCCGGACCTGAGACTCGAACATGCAACCTTCGGGTTACAAGTCTGACTCTCTATCCATTAGGCCATGAATAATACATATTATTACCTAAATCCCGATACACACTGCACGATTTTCGGCTGTCCCAGACGAAAGACTGGCATCGTGAAACAACCGTGGCGAGTTCTGATTCGCCACGATTGTTTTACGATGCCAATCTTTCGTCTGGGACAACCGAAAATCATGCAGTGTTTCTCAGGCGTAAAGTGTAAAATATTAGTACCTAAGTGGTACATATTAGTACCTTTTGAAAAGGTTCCGCTTCAGGTACAACTGCTATACCTTTTTTCTAAGAGTGCAGAATTATGTGATGATATATGCCAAAATTATTTGTCAAGTGACCATTGTATATATACTTCACTCCCTAAATTTAGTTTGGAACGACCTTCTCATAGTGCACTTAAAGGGCACAAAAGGGACATGAGATTGATCATTGATAACATCTGAAACAAAACATATAATACTTTGTGAAAAGTGCTAGATTACAAGTCACAAAATATTAAACATTACGCAAAAGTAATATTAAAAAACCTCTAAGGTAGACATTTTTGAAGATCTTATACTATGTTTGGAGGACTTGTGTTAATTACCCATATCAGGCTGAGTGATTCAGAATGTCTTTTTTATTGTTTTGGCTCTTTTCCGCAGGCTGGGTGTGGAGAAGGGAATGATCTCAGGAACTCAGAGTCCGGCCTTGAGATTCAGTGTCTTGTGTGCGGGAGTTTCCTGATTTTGAGCCTGTGATCTCTTTTGTAAAAAATGTTGTCACTGTGGATCACTGTAAATGTATGTGCACTCTGTTTAGTTCATTGTATAGTTGTATTTAAGCATCATGGGCTGTGAACGTGCATGACATGATGTACTTCTGAGGTCTGAATCAGTTATTCAGTCATTTAGAGTGGTGCAGACCTAAAAATGTGAGACTGCCTTTCCTACAAAGCACACAGTTAATATTATTTTTTTTTTTTTTTTTACAGCATCAGTTATTAAATACAGAGAGAATCTGATTCTGTGAAACCTCCACATGCTGTGATGTATATAATATTCTTTACATTAATTGTGTTGCAGTGATTGTTTGAACCAGTTTTTACTGTTTTTGTTTTCTAAATATTTTGTTCTTTTTAATATGTTGATCAGTCTGTTTTGAATAAATAAATAGTCATAAAAATCAAGTCCTGTTTTCATTTTTTTTTTATTAAACCTGTATTTAAAGTTAAAACAAAAGAAAGTTAAAATGAAGAAATACTCAAGATTTGTAGCTCACTAACCAAATATGCTGATCTCATATATATATATATATATATATATACACACACTTTTGGATGAATGTCATTACATACAGGAATACCCTGTACGATATGTTTATAGCCAACTAATCGTTACTAATAACAACAAAATGTAAAATATTAAACATGCACTCTGATGATACAGTATATACTACTGTATTTAAAGATTCAGCTTTTGGGTGTGGTTTGTTGAATATCAAGAGGAAGTAACAAAAGACAGAACATTTTTCGATGCTGAATGTGTTCTGTACTGAGATTGGTAAATAATTTTCTTTATGCAATCTCTATTAAATTTAGAACACCCTTCTGAAGGAATCTATGTGTTCTAAGGCAGTTCCTTTTGAACATTTTGGCCTCTCCATCAACCTCATAAAGCAGAGCAAAGGCCAGTGAGATTTATGGGAGCTTTTTAACCCCACTAATCAGCAGAAACAACAGCGTCATGAATGAGAGGAAGGCAGAAGGTACAGCATGCTGCGCATAGCTCCTGGCACCCCGATGTCGTCAAACGGGTGAAGAGTTCAGCAAGCACACATAAATATTTAAATGAATGTCCGATTGACAGGAGAACAAAGGGCCGTGGGGACCATTTCTGAACACCTCCTTCCTCAACAGCCAGTAAAGTTGAACACAGAGAATGCTCAGCTGCATCAGATTGCCGCCAGCGTGTTTGAGCTCAATGCAGCCAGAACAATTAAGAAATCCTCCTGCCAAGGCTAGTGTGAAGTCATCCTTTTCAAAACAGCCATTGGGAGGAAATGTTATTGTTTTTGGGGAAGCCGAGATTTGAAACTCTGCCTACTATATGCAATAAAAAATGACTGATTTTTCTGGTTACAGTGTGCACTTCTGTTGACTGTTTGGACTGATCAAGTCAGATTTGTAGATTTTTTAACTACATTTTTTTTTAAGATATTAAACATTCTATCATGTAAATCTGTTATCTTTTTTTTAGTACTGCCCTCTAGAAGCTATGTTTAAAAAGCTGGAAATTAACATTATATACGTACGTACGTGTGTGTGTGTGTGTGTGTGTGTGTGTGTGTGTGTGGCAACGTCTCCAAGATGCTTCAAGAAACCTTCCTGCAAAGCTTCCTGAAAAACTATGCGCAAGTGTACCAAGGACGAAAGCTGCTTTAAACGCAAAGGATGTTCACACCAAATGTTGATTTAATTTAGTTAATAGAAGTTAATTAATAAAGAAATTGCATTTATGACATAATTTTTGACAGCATCCAAATGTTACAGCATTTTTACACAAGTCAAGTCACTATTATTTGTATAGCGCTTTTAACAATGCAAATTGTGTCAAAGCAGCTTTACATCAGCTTGATATAAAGCTGGGTAGCTTTATATACAGTATTTAGACGGGGAAATAGTGTGTCGAAATAGTGTCATTCTCCTCTGGCCAGACAATATCAGCAGTTTAAATCTAGGCTAAAGCAGAGTCAGATTGTGAAAAGGACTCATCTGATTCCTGTGGTCTTGTCCCGATGGCCGTCTAGGAGACAGGGTCTTAACTGGGGATCAGTCTCTGGGGCTCATCTAGTTGTCCTGGTCTCCGCTGACGTTCAGGGCTGTAGAAGTCATCTCTAGGTGCTGATCCACCATCTGATCTGGATACGGACTGGATCCGGGTGGCTGCAGTGACCATCTGATCTGGATACAGTCTGAATCTGGGTGGCTACGGTGACCTCGGAATAAGAAAGAAACAGACTAATATTAGCGTAGATGCCATTCTTCTAACGATGTAACAAGTACATCGGGTGTTTTTGGAAGTGTTCACAGTTCCGGTTGACCTAATTAATACAGCCCAACAATCCTTTAACGGATTTGAATAATAGAAATGCGATAGTGTATTATGTGTAAACCAGGTTAAAGAGATGGGTCTTTAATCTAGATTTAAACTGACAGACTGTGTCTGCTTCCCGAACAGTGTTAGGTAGATTGTTCCAGAGTTTGGGCGCTAAATAGGAAAACGATCTCCCGCCCGCAGTTGATTTTGATATTCTAGGTATTATCAAATGGCCAGAGTTTTGAGATCGCAGCGGACGTGAAGGACTATAGTGTGATAAGAGCTCACTCAAATACTGAGGTGCCAAACCATTCAGGGCCTTATAGGTAAATAGCAAGATCTTAAAATGTATACGATGTTTAATAGGAGAGCCAGTGCAGTGTTGACAGAACCGGGCTAAAGTGGACATACTTCCTGGTTCTAGTAAGAACTCTAGCTGCTGCATTTTGAACCAGCTGAAGTTTGTTTATTAAACGTGCAGAGCAACCACCCAATAAAGCATTACAATAATCTAGCCTCGAGGTCATGAAAGCATGAATTAATGTTTCCTCATTTGACATTGAGAGCATAGGTCGTAATTTAGATATATTTTTAAGATGGAAAAATGCAGCTTTACAAATGCTAGAAACATGTTTTTCGAAGGAAAGATTGCCATCAAAAAGTATGCCTAGGTTCCTAGCTGATGATGAAGAATTTACAGAGCAGCCATCAAGTATTAGATAGTGATCTAGGTTATTACATGCAAAAGTTTTTTTCAGAATTTAGCAGTAAGAAATTGCTAGTCATCCAGTTTTTGATATCAACTATACATTCCGTTAGTGTTGCAAATTGGTAAGTTTCATCAGGTCGCGAAGAAATATAGAGCTGAGTATCATCAGCATAACAGTGAAAGCTAACACCATGTTTCCTAATGATATCTCCCAAGGGTAACATGTAAAGCGTGAAAAGTAAGGGGCCAAGTACTGAGCCTTGAGGTACTCCATACTGCACTTGTGATTGGTATGATACCTCTTCATTTACTGCCACGAATTGATGGCGGTCAGATAAGTACGATTTGAACCATGCCAGTGCACTTCCTCTAATGCCAACATCATTTTCTAGTCTATTTAAAAGAATGCTGTGGTCGGTAGTGTCAAACACGGCACTAAGATCCAGTAGCACTAACAGAGAGATACAACCACGATCAGATGATAAAAGCAGGTCGTTTGTAACTCTAATGAGAGCAGTCTCAGTACTATGATATGGTCTAAAACCTGACTGGAAATCCTCACATATATCATTTTTCTCTAAGAAGGAACATAGTTGTGATGATACTACCTTTTCTAATATCTTTGACAGAAAAGGGAGATTCGAGATCGGTCTGTAATTAATTAATTCTTTGGGGTCAAGTTGTGGTTTGAAGGTTTTTGGGACATATTCTAATGACAATGAGGAGTTAATAATATTCAGAAGAGGATCTATTACTTCTGGAAGCACCTCTTTTAGGAGCTTAGATGGAACAGGGTCTAACATACAGGTTGTTGGTTTAGATGATTTAACAAGTTTATACAATTCTTCATTTCCAATGAAAGATAATGAGTGGAATTGTTCCTCAGGGGATCTATAGCATACTATCTGATGCGATACTGTGGCTGACAGCTGCATGGTTACAATTTTATCTCTAATAGTTTCGATCTTGGAAGTAAAGTAGTTCATAAAGTCATTACTACTGTGAGATCACGTGACCCTTCGACAGCGATGCACGCGTAGTCTTTCGCTCTGCTCACTCTGTCAAATATTGTATTATCCTGTCAGTAAATTTCAAACCACTCTGCATTGGACCCATCATGAGTACTTCAGCAGTCAAGGGCGATCGGAAAGGAGAGATTGAGCAATCGCCAATAAAGAAAAAATTCAAAAATTCCACCATCTCCAGAGAGGATCTCGATGATGCTATCGCTAACAGTATCAAGCTAGCACTTAAAGAGCAGCAAAGCACTTTGGATTCGGTTGTGGCCTCGACAGTAAGAGATGTGGTGGACTCTGTACTGACTCCAGCATTGCGTGAACTGCGTGTGGACATACAAGCGACCAACAATTCTGTTAAAGAGCTGAGAGCGGAGCTTGAGGCACTAGCTAGCGCGGCGAAGCAGACACGTGAACGGGTCGATTCCGTTCAAGCAGCTGCACGTGAGGATAGGAGGACAGTCATGGACTTAAGAAATCAGCTGGAGCGACTCACCGAGAAGATGACGGATATTGAGGATAGGAGCAGGAGAAATAACGTGTGGCTGGTGGGGTTGCCAGAGAGGGCGGAGGGCTCCGATGCAGCTGGCTTCCTCAGAGCTAATCTTTCCAAGTGGATCCCTTCCCCGAAAGGCCGTGACATCGAGATTGACTGGGCCCATCGCGTGTATGACGGAAGGAAAAACTCTGATCGGCCGCGTACTCTCATCTTCCGTGTACTAAAATGGCATGACAGATCGGAGATCCTGAAAGGGGGTCGGCAGGCTTATCCGGTGAAATGCACGCAGGACAATGTCACGCTACTATTTTTTCCCGACTTTAGTCCAGCCACAACCACCAGGAGAAAGAGCTTTAATCCGGTTTTGAAGAAGATGACAGCGCTTGGTCTCCAGCCCTTCCTCACTTATCCGGCGGTAATTAAACTACAGCACAAGGGTGAGCAGAGAAGTTTTGACTCTCCTCAGAAAGTGGAGGATTTTATCAGCTCCCTGTCAAAGAAGAAGACATACGCTGCGGCTCTACAAGGCAACGGGAAAACGGTGGCCATCATCTCTTCGACCCGGCGGGAGGGGCTTGATGGCCGGGATGGAGGCGATTCCAACTGCCCTGGAGAAGATGGTGGCAGGGTGGACATGGATACTTGCTAAATCTCTTTTTTTCTCCTTTCCTCTCTCCTCCTGGGATATTGTTCCTATTTATCCGACACAACTGTCTCTTTACTGGTAAGACTAAAACCCTTCTTTTTTTTTTTTTTGGAGGGGACTAATGTAGGTTTAATTACAATAATTTTTTTCCTTTTTCCTTTTGGGAGACATGTCTTGCGTTGAAGTGGACCGGTCACGTATCATCACCATTTTTTGTTGCTCAATCAGACCTACGTTCTCGGTAATGTGCGGTCTGAGTTGTTTCCTGTTTATAGCTGTTCCTGTTTATGTGTTGCTTTTATTTTTTACAACAGACATTCATACTTTTATTTACTTTACCTTACGAATATTTACACCGTAAATCTATTTCCTGTGCCCTGATACAAGAGACACGTCTAAAACAATCTGACGTGGCACGTTTCCAGAATAAGTATTATAAATTGGCAGCCTTCTCCTGCGCTCTTAATAAAACTAAGGGGGGCTTATCCTTGTTAACAGGAAGTTACATTTAACAATTGAACACCTCGAATTGATGAGGAGGGTAGATTTGTTTTTATCCGTTGCAAAATACATAATAGGTTAGCATTGGTCTCTATTTACGGTCCGAATGAGACAGACAGTGCATTCTTTACAAATGTTTCCAATACATTACTTGAGCAGACTGATTGCCCTCTAGTGGTGGGTGGTGATTTTAATGCTGTCGTAAATCCTGCTTTAGATAAGTCTCAATCTGATACAACAGCCAATCCATCTTCTAAATTACTGAATAAATTAAAAAACATATCATTACTAAGTAATCAGACTTTCATTACTTCTCTAAAAGAATATATATTTCTTGAAATTAATATGCCCTCTGATGTGGATCCAGGGCCGTAGCTAGAGGATTGGGGGCCCCCTGAAAAAATATTAATGTGCCCCCCCCCCACCCCCACCCCCACCCCCACCCCCCCCACACACATATCATATACTGTACAATATACAAACATGGAACCAAATTGCATGCTTTTTTTGTGGTTTTCATAATATCTCAGTTATACAAATAATAAAATATTAGAATTATTCACAGAACATGGGCCTATATAGTATAATTCCTGGATTTTGTGGGGCCCCGTGGCCGGTGGGGGCCCCTAGAATTGTCCCCACCTTTCACCCCACTAGCAACGGCCCTGTGTGGATCCTCAAATACTGTGGGAAACAACTAAGTGTGCTATACGAGGTTTCTGTATATCTTTCTCTTCTACTCTTGCCAAAGCGAAAATTCACCAGTTTACACAATTAGAAAATAAAATCCAATCATTACAAAACCTACAAAAACAACATTTTACTGAGCAACAGGCTACACAGCTGTCCTCTTTAAAATAAGAATATGATTTACTTTCATACTCAAAGGCGGAATTTATCTTACATAGGACTAGGCAAAAATATTATTTCGAATCAGAGAGACCTAGTCACCTAGTGGCCCTTAGGCTGAAAGAATGCGAGTCTAAGGCATATATTAGCGCAATAAAATCATCGGATGATCAGGTCACCACGAACCCTGTGGCAATTAATGACATATTTAAAGGTTTTTACACAAATCTGTATAAAGCCGAAACAGATTTTGATTAACCAATTTGTAAGCAGTATTTAGATACAAACCCGATTCCAAAAAAGTTGGGACACTGTACAAATTGTGAATAAAAACAGAATGCAATGATGTGGAAGTTTCAAATTTCAATATTTTATTCAGAATACAACATAGATGACATATCAAATGTTTAAACTGAGAAAATGTATCATTTTAAGGGAAAAATACGTTTATTTTAAATTTCATGGCATCAACACATCTCAAAAAAGTTGGGACAAGGCCATGTTTACCACTGTGTGGCATCCCCTCTTCTTTATATAACAGTCTGCAAACGTCTGGGGACTGAGGAGACAAGTTGCTCAAGTTTAGGAATAGGAATGTTGTCCCATTCTTGTCTAATACAGGCTTCTAGTTGCTCAACTGTCTTAGGTCTTCTTTGTCGCATCTTCCTCTTTATGATGCGCCAAATGTTTTCTATGGGTGAAAGATCTGGACTGCAGGCTGGCCATTTCAGTACCCGGATCCTTCTTCTACGCAGCCATGATGTTGTAATTGATGCAGTATGTGGCCTGGCATTGTCATGTTGGAAAATGCAATGTCTTCCCTGAAAGAGACGACGTCTGGATGGGAGCATATGTTGTTCTAGAACTTGGATATACCTTTCAGCATTGATGGTGCCTTTCCAGATGTGTAAGCTGCCCATGCCACACGCACTCATGCAACCCCATACCATCAGAGATGCAGGCTTCTGAACTGAGCGCTGATAACAACTTGGGTTGTCCTTGTCCTCTTTAGTCCGGATGACATGGCGTCCCAGTTTTCCAAAAAGAACTTCAAATTTTGATTCGTCTGACCACAGAACAGTTTTCCACTTTGCCACAGTCCATTTTAAATGAGCCTTGGCCCAGAGAAAATGCCTGCGCTTCTGGATCATGTTTAGATATGGCTTCTTTTTTGACCTATAGAGTTTTAGCCGGCAACGGCGAATGGCATGGTGGATTGTGTTCACCGACAATGTTTTCTGGAAGTATTCCTGAGCCCATGTTGTGATTTCCATTACAGTAGCATTCCTGTATGTGATGCAGTGCTGTCTAAGGGCCCGAAGATCACAGGCATCCAGTATGGTTTTCCGGCCTTGACCCTTACGCACAGAGATTGTTCCAGATTCTCTGAATCTTTGGATGATATAATGCACTGTAGATGATGATAACTTCAAACTCTTTGCAATTTTTCTCTGAGAAACTCCTTTCTGATATTGCTCCACTATTTTTCGCCGCAGCATTGGGGGAATTGGTGATCCTCTTCCCATCTTGACTTCTGAGAGACACTGCCACTCTGAGAGGCTCTTTTTATACCCAATCATGTTGCCAATTGACCTAATAAGTTGCAAATTGGTCCTCCAGCTGTTCCTTATATGTACATTTAACTTTTCCGGCCTCTTATTGCTACCTGTCCCAACTTTTTTGGAATGTGTAGCTCTCATGAAATCCAAAATGAGCCAATATTTGGCATGACATTTCAAAATGTCTCACTTTCAACATTTGATATGTTATCTATATTCTATTGTGAATAAAATATAAGTTTATGAGATTTGTAAATTATTGCATTCCTTTTTTATTCACAATTTGTACAGTGTCCCAACTTTTTTGGAATCGGGTTTGTAAATTGGAATTGCCTCGGATCTCACAGATGGATAAAGAATTTTTGGAGGCCCCATTAAGTTTGGAGGAGCTCCACGTCTCTCTAAAAAGCCTTCAAAAGGGCAAATCGCCGGGTCTAGATGGTCTCCCCGCTGAATTATATTTAGAAATTTGGGATTTGGTAGGGACACTTATGCTTAATTAATTTAATTTTGCAATTGAACATGGGGTATTTCATAGAGATCAAAAAATATCATTGATATCATTACTTCTTAAAAAAGGGAAAGATCCATTAGATTGTTCCAGCTACAGACCGATTTTGCTTATCGTATGGAGAAGGTAATCCATAGTTTGAACAAGGAGGACCAAACCGGTTTCATCAAGGGGCGCAATGCGTCTGACAATATGCATCGACTCTTTCATATTCTTGACTTTGCAGATTCTCATCCGAGCCCTTGTGCGTTTTTTTCACTTGATGCAGAAAAAGCCTTTGACAGGCTAGAGTGGAATTATATGTGGGCAGTTCTGCAATGTTTCGGCTTCGGTGAACATTTAATTTCTATGATTAAGACATTATACCACTCACCTGCAGCATCAGTCGTGACTTGTAATATTATTTCCCCCCCGTTCCCTTTACAGCGGGGAACGAGGCAGGGATGTCCGCTTTCCCCCCTATTGTTTTGTCTATCTCTTGAACCCTTACCACAAGGCATCAGGAAATCTGAAGTATCGATTAAGATTCATGATCATAATCATAGTATTTCATTGTACGCTGATGATATTATTCTATATTTAGACCACTTTGATATTTCAGTCTCTAGTATAATTAAGGAATATGATCATTTTAGTAGCTTATCAGGATATAAAATAACTTGGAGCAAATATTTAATGCCAATTAACAATGTTAAAGTTAATTAACATTTATCCCTATTAAGGAATCTTTCATCTATTTGGGCATTGCCATATATAAAAACATCCATAAGATTGCCAGAGACAATTTTAATAATATTCTAGTTAAGGTCAAAAATGACATTCAAAGATGGAAGAATCTTAAAGTCTCTCTTCAAGGAAGAATCTCCACTGTTAAGATGAATTTGTTACCTCGATTTAACTTTCTTTTCTCTATGCTACCACTGTCAGTCCTCTGTCGTGTGTCATGTGTTCCCGCCTCTTGTGTCCATATTTGGTTTGTTTCCTGTCCTTGTTTCATGTCATTATGAGTTAAGTATGTTCCAGCTGTGTTTGTCTCGTTATGTGTTAATTACCCTGTGTATATTAGTCCTGTCTTTTGAGTTTGATTTCGTCTGGTCTACTTGTTACTTCCCCGATGTATCCTGTCCCCAAGTCCTGCCTTGTCTTGCCTTGTCCTACCTTGATGTCTACATTAAAGACTATAATTTGAGTTTACGTCCTCGTCTGCGTGTTCCTGTTTCTCCCTCGTGTGTGCACCGTGACAACCACTTTCTCCCCCTCCAGGTTACTTTAAGGAGATCAACTCCATAATTTCTCATTTTATCTGGAATGATAAATGCCCCAGAATCAAATTTACCACATTACAACATCCTAATCGTGCAGGAGGACTGGCTGTACCAAATTTTGTATTATTGTATTATTGGTCGTTCCAGCTAGGGCTGTCACGATATTAGATTTTTCATATCACGATTATTGTGGCCATAAGAATTCACGGTATCGATATATCACGATATCTATAGAAATCTTGGGGGGGGGGGGGAGTATCAGTCCAATTATTTTTTACTTTGTTTATTGAGTTTTTCTTTTTCACCCAACGAACATAAGGATACTGATAAACGCAGGGCACAAGACTCTGGCTTTCTCTGTCTTCTTTGGAGCTCCTATGAAATAACAAGAGAGAAAATACTGTCAAGTTCAACAGTATGATGAATAAATAATAATGGTAACACTTTACAATAAGATGTAATTTGTTAAAGTTAATGTATTAACTAACAATACATTTATTAATCTTTGTTAATGTTAATAAAAATACAGTCGTTCATTGTTCATGTTAGTTCACAGTGCATTAATGTTTACAAACACAACTTGTGATTTTAATAATGCATTAGTAAATGCTGAAATTAACATGAACCAAGATTAATAATGCTGTGTAAGTATTGGTCATTCTTATTTCATGTTAACTAATGTAATTAACTAATGAACCTTATTGTAAAGTGTTGCCATATTAACATCTAAATTGATACTTTAACCTGTTAACTTGTGTACCCGTATTTTAAGCTCTTTAACCTATAGTTGCACCGGCGCCACTGAAGTCATGCAGTAAGAGCGCTGCTAATTCAGTTTTAATGTACGTCTAGAATGACCACAGATGAGGCATTAAGTGCATGGCACTGTGACCAGCTTAACATTTTACAGAGTTTAATGTAGCGATGTGGTCGCTCAGTTTTTCAAGATCAGTTTTAATCGAGTAACTGTTAACAGATTTGAACAAAGAAATAAAGTGTTACTATGCACAGGCCGTATTGATTCCAAATACAAAAATAAGACAAGTAAAGAAAACGTGGTACTTATTAAAATAATCACCATTTACTTAAATATATGAACACAGAAAACCTCTGTTAACAGGTTAATGTAACATTTCCCATTCTATGACAAGTAAAATAATAGCAACTTACTCTGATGAACACGGCTCTTCTCAGAGTAGCTGTGAGCGCTGCTCTTCTTCTTGTTTGACACGTGTCAGGGTTAAGGCGCAATACTGCCACCTGGAGGTCAACCAGGTACTGGCGCTGGAGTATTTACATGTGGTGTTATCAGACCTGTTCATTTTAAATATTGCGGTTATCGCCAATACCGGTATATCAGTACACCTTTAAGGCACAATCTTAATTTTGTATGCGGAAATCGTCCATTTGTCCAACCCTCTTGGTCTTCTTTAGGGGTAAACACGTGCGGTGATATATATGATAACCAGGGCCTCTGTTCATTTCAGACATTAAGAACCAAATTTTGTTTATCAGCATCCGCATATTTTGTCTTTCTTCAATTACGTTCTGCTCTCAAAGCGTATGGAGTTCCTTGGTTCCCATTTCCTCTCATCCTATGCGGGATTGGATTGCACCATCTGCTGGTCGGCCATCTGTTTCTTTGATATATAATAAGATTATTGATTGCATTACAAAACCTCTTTCTATTAAATCTATTTGGAATAGGGAATTATCTGACCTTAATTTATCTGTCGACTGGGAGAGGGTGTGGTCTAACCTCAGCTTAACAGCTAAAAACTTGGCTCATCGTCTTATTCACTTCAAAGTCATTCATAGAGCATGCATAACTCCTTACAAAAGATTCAAAATGAAACTACAACCAAATGTTAACTGCCATATATGTAACACTGCATCATCAGGTAATTTTCTTCATATGTTTTGGGAGTGTCCTATCGTCATTAATCTATGGACACATGTAAACCTGGTTTTATCCTCCTTAGTACAAACTGATTGGTTTGCTAACCCAAGTTTGTGTCTTCTTGATGATTCTGGTCTCCGTATAAGCTTAATACAAAAGAGACTGTTGTTTGCTGGTTTTACGGCTGCGAAGACAATAATACAGAACTGGTTTACGCCGCACATGTGTGGGAAAACATATTGGATCCATAGCCTCCTGCAAATAGTGACTTGTGAATGTACAACAGTGCGAGTTAATGGGGCCAAGCCTTCTGCTATTGATGCTTGGCAGTGTTTTTTCTTTAACATACGTGATTATATATAGGAATTACTTTTTGTTTTTTTTTCTTTTTCCCTCCCTCTCTCTCTCCCTTTTGATTGGACTTTTGGAATATTGAGTATATGGCTGTTGTTTTGTTTGTTTTGAATGGATGTTGTGTTGTGATGTTGTGTGTGAAAATAAATAAAAAATGTTGATGACAAAAAAAAGTCATTACTACTGTGCTGCTGGGTAATGTCTGCACCTGCTGATGATATACTTTTTGTTAATTTAGCCACTGTATTGAATAAATACTTGGGGTTGTGTTTGTTTTCTTCTAAAAGAGACAAAATAAGCAGATCTAGTGGTTTTTAAGGCTTTCCTGTAGGAGAGAGTATTTTCCCACCAAGCAATACGAAATACCTCTAATTTTGTTAGTGCACAAGTGCCTAAAACTTTTAACAGTACTGTAGCTTTGCAGGTAGGTTTCTTGAAGTGTCTTGGAGACTTTGCCACAGTTCTTCTGGATTTAGTCTGTCTCAGTTTGTTCTGTTTCTTCATGTCATTCCAGACAGACTGGATGATGATCAGATCAGATCTCTGTGTGGAGCACTGGCTGTTATCAGACAAAAATCTCACTGGATTATTACAATTAATTGCTAAAGGAATGTTCGGAAATGTAAACTGATATTTCCTACTGACACACTACAGCAAAAGATAGAAATAACTGACTTAAAACCATTTTTTGTTGGTCAAAATACTAATGACCTAATAAATATACTAATGGCCTTTGCACAGTAGTATATTGTATTAGCTATCACCTTTGATTATGAATAAAAGTATACATTTCTTTACAAAACAAAAACTCTGACCCCAATCTTTTGAACAGTATGTCCTGAAAATAATTGTTTCTTTAAAGTGCCCCTATTATGGATTTTTGAAAATTCCCTTTCATGCAGTGTGTAACACAGCTCTTAAGTGAATGAAAACATCCTGCAAAGTTTTAAATCTGAAAGTGCACCGTGTGTAAAGTTATTGTCTCTCAAAAGAAAGAGTCGACTCTGAATAATTGAAATGAGTCGTTTTTAAAACGAATCCCAAGCCTTTTCATGTTGACATCAACATGAAACATTAGAATATTGACCGCCCACTTGTTGGTCTTTTTGCGTTGGTCTGAATGAAAATGCAAATTATTCTTTGCCACTAGGTGCCACTTTTGGAGCCCCCAGTAACCTGGAGTTTCCCCAGTAACGCTGTACACAAAGCAGCACTGCGCTCACAAACGCTGCTTTATCAGGCATTGCATTACAGGCATGATGGAATGGAAATGAGACCAATCTGACCGCAGATCAGCGTCACGCAAAAGATGGGTTTGGAAAAATGAATCGTCGAGCGAATCGTTTGGGACTCGTTGAGCAAGGAAGGTAAAAATAAATGCATACTATAAGACAATGAAAGTGTTTTTTGACCTTGCATGCATGTCAACCTGTTGTTGGGGACTCCCAAAACCAAAATATGAACCTTTCATTACCCATAATAGGGGCACTTTAAATGACTGCAAGTCTGAAATTTATTTTAGAATTACAAATGAACTTACAACCCCAAATCAGAAAAAGTTGGGACAGTATGGAAAAGGCAAATAAAAAAAAGAAAGTAGTGATTTCTAAATTTACTTTGACTGGTATTTCATTGCAGACAATATGAACACAAAATATTTCATGTTTTGTCTGGTCAACTTCATGTCATTTGTAAATATACATCCTTTCCTGTCATTCAGACCTGCAACACATTCCAAAAAAAGTTGGGACAGTAAAGCATTTACCACTTTGTAATGTTGCCATTCCTTTTCACAACACTTAAAAGACGTTTAGGGACTGAAGACACCAAGTGATGAAGTGTTTCAGGTGTAATTTTGTCCCATTCTTCCTGCAAACAAGTCTTAAGGTGGGCAACAGTACGGGGTCTTCGTTGTCGCATTTTGCGCTTCAAAATGCGCTACACATTCTCTATTGGAGACAGGTCGGGACTGCAGGCAGGCCAGTCAAGTACCCGTACCCTCTTCCTCCGCAGCCAGGACTTTGTAATGTGTGCAGAATGTGGTTTTGCATTGTCTTGTTGAAATAAGCATGGACGTCCCTGGAAAAGATGTCTTCTTGAAGGCAGCATATTGTGCTCCAAAATCTCTATGTACTTTTCAGCATTAATGGTGCCATCACAGAAGTGCAAGTTACCTTTGCCAAGGGCACTGACACAACCCCATACCATGACAGACCCTGGCTTTTGGACTTGTTGCTGGTAACAGTCTGGATGATCCTTTTCTTCTTTGGTCCGGAGCACACAGCATCCATTCCTCCCAAAAAATACCTGAAATACTGATTCATCTGACCACAGTACACGTTTCCACTGTGTGATGGTCCATCCCAGATGCCTCCGAGCCCAGAGAAGTCGACGGCGCTTCTGGACACTGTTAACATTTTGGCACAGTACAGTTTTAACTGGCATTTGTGGATGTAACTACGTATTGTGGTATTTGACAAAGGTTTGCCAAAGTAGTCCTGAGCCCATGTGGTGATATCGCTTATAGATGAATGACGATTCTTGATGCAGTGCCGCCTGAGGGATCGGAGATCACGGTTGTTCAGCTTAGGCTTGCGCCCTTGTCCTATACGCACTGAAATTCCTCCAGATTCCTTGAATCTTTTAATTATGTTATGCACTGTTGAAGGTGAAATATCCAAATCTCTTCCTATCTTTCTTTGAGGAACATTGTTTTTAAACATTTCAATAATTTTCTCACGTATTTGTTGGCAAACTGGCGATCCTCGGCCCATCTTTGCTCCTAAAGGACTAGACCTTTCTTGGATGCTGCTTTTGTACCAAATCATAATTACAATCACCTGTTGACATAAACTGTTTCAAATCACATCATTATTTAACCAATTTACCTCATTACTAGCCCTAAATTGCTCCTGTCCCAACTTTTTTTTGGAATGTGTTGCAGGTCTGAATGACAGGAAAGGATGTATATTTACAAATGACATGAAGTTGACCAGACAAAACATGAAATATTTTGTGTTCATATTGTCTGCAATGAAATACAAGTCAAAGTAAATTTAGAAATCACTACTTTCTTTTTTTATTTGCGTTTTCCATACTGTCCCAACTTTTTCTGATTTGGGGTTGTATAAACATGTGAATATCTTTTTCTTATTATATACAGAATTTTTCTATTTCCCAATACAAAAGTCTTTGAAAATGCCCACATGAAAAAATACTATAGTAATTTATAGTAAATACTATAGTGTTTTTGAACCATACTATAGTAAAGTGTATTATACTGTATATTATAGTATTTACAACACTTTTTTAATGAATGCTACAGCATACTGAAGTATTAACTATAGTGAACTGATAAACTGTAATACTATAACGTTAGTATAATTTAGTTTTTACCAGTAAAATCTGTAGTGTATTATAGTATAATATACCCTATATTTGTAGAAAACTTGGTACAGTATTGGTAAAGTAATTTGTTTATATTACTATAGTTGTTATATTACCACAGCATCTATAGAATTACCACAACAAATTAATTCAAGTTTCAAGTTCAAGTTTCAAGTTTCAAGTTTTATTTGTCACATACACGACTATACAGAGACTGTATAACCAGCAGTGAAATGAGAGTCGGGTCCGCTCCACGGACAGTGCAAATATTGAAAAAAACAACACAAGGGAAGTAAACATAAGATAAAATGAATGAAAAATAAGATATAAAGAATAAAATATAAAATATAAAAGATAAAAGAATGTGCATGACAGTAAGCTGTAGAATTAAATTTTAATATAAGCATGACTGTACAGAGAGGAATGTGCAACAGGTTATACATGGTTGACATGAAGCAGCCAATCACAAGAAAATAAAATAAATATAAAAATAAGATACGATTTACAGATACAGAACGTGTTGTGTGCAAGTGTGCAAGTGTGCAAATGAGCAAATGACACTGACAGTTATGAGGTAGTTATGAGGTAGAGAGTAATGAGTGTGTGATTAGTGATTATGAAGTAAGTCAGATGATGTTTTTAAGAGGCTGACTTTGAGTTCAGGAGCCTGATGGCCGTGGGGAAGAAACTCCTCCTGAGTCTCTCTGTTTTTGCCATCAGGCAGCGGAAGCGCTTACCAGATGGCAGCCTAGTGAAAAGACAGTTACCAGGGTGATTTGAGTCTTTGATGATTTTGTCAGCTCTGCCTCTGCAGCGTTTGATGTAGATGTCCTGCAGAGAGGGGAGAGCCGACCCAGAGATACGCTCAGCTAAGCGCACAACTCTCTGCAGGGCTTTGCAGTCTTGACTGGAGCTGTTTCCATACCACACTGAGATGCACTGAGTCAAAACACTTTCTATGGTCCCTGCATAGAAAGTTTTCAGGATTGTTGGTGAGACCCTGAATTTTCTCAGCTGTCGCAGATGGTACAGTCTTTGCCTGGCTTTCTTGACCTGTGTTTGGATGTGTGTAGTCCAAGTCAGGTCCTCGGAGATGTTTACTCCGAGGTACTTGAAGCTTCTTACTCTCTCCACAGGGGTCCCGCTGATCACAAGAGGAGTGTAGGGCAGCAGGTGTCTCTTTCTGAAGTCCACAATCAGCTCTTTGGTTTTGCTCACGTTCAGAGAGAGACAGTTGTCCTGGCACCATGCTGTTAGTCTCTCCGCCTCATCCAAGTATGCGGTCTCATCATTGTTGGAAATGAGGCCCAGAACCACAGTATCATCAGCAAATTTGATAATAGATGTGGATCTGTGAGAGGACACACAGTCATGTGTGTAGAGAGAGTAGAGCAGGGGACTCAGAACGCAGCCCTGCGGGGCTCCTACGTTCAGGGTGATGGAGTTTGAGGTGTACTGGCCTACCTTCACCACTTGAGGTCTGCCGGTGAGGAAGTCTAGAATCCAGTCGCAGAGTGAGGTGTTTAGGCCGAGGCCTGTGAGTTTATTAGTCAGCTTGGTGGGGACTATGGTGTTAAAAGCTGAGCTATAGTCTATGAATAGCAGTCTTGCATAGTTTCCATTGCTGCTGTCAATGTGTGTGAGGGAGGAGTGGAGTATGTGTGAGATGGCATCATCAGTTGATCTATTGGGACGATAGGCAAACTGAAGAGGGTCCAAAGTAACAGGGATGGATGAGCTAATGTGTCTCTTAACAAGTCTCTCAAAAACCTTCATGACTATAGATGTGAGGGCCACTGGACGATAGTCATTCAGGCAAGAGGGTTTACTGTTCTTAGGCACAGGGATGATGATGGATTTTTTAAAGGAGGTGGGAACTACAGAGGTAGCAAGGGACTCGTTGAAGATAGAAGTGAACAAACCAGCAAGCTGATCAGCGCAGGACCTCAGGACACGGCCAGTAATCCCGTCAGGTCCAGCCGCTTTCCTGATGTTCACTCCCTTTAGTGCCCTCCGAACCTCGTCCTCCGACACGGTGATCACATGATCCTCGCTTCTCTGCCTGCTGCTTCCTGACGTGCTGCTCGGCAGAGCCGCGATGCCTCCGTTGCTTTCAAATCGGCCGTAGAAGGTGTTTAATTCTTCGGCCAGCGACGGATCTGCTCTCACCTCCGCGGAGGATTTGTTTCCATGGTCCTTAGTCCCTGCCACATGCGTCGCGAGTCATTGAGCTGAAAATGAGACTCAATTCTCTCTTTGTAGCGATGTTTGGCGGCCCTTACTGCTCGTCTGAGAGCATAACACGAAGCTTTATATTCGCGCATATTCCCAGACAAAAGAGCCTCGTTGTATGCGGCAGTGCGTTTGTTAACCGCATCACGGATTGTTCTGTCCACCCACGGTTTCTGATTAGGGAAAGTCCTTACAGTAATCGTTTCTGTAGCTTGTTCGGTAAGTGTGTTTACAAAGCTCACTGCCACATCCGTGAACTCGCTGACGTCAGATGAGCTCGCCCTGAACATGTCCCAGTCGACGTCATCAAGAGCCGACTGCAGCATAGCTTCCGAGTGGGAGGACCAACGCGTCACTTCCCTCTTCACCGGGGGTTCCTGTGCAAGCCTTTGTTTGTATTCCGGTGTGAGGAAAATGGCGGCGTGGTCAGACTTACCAAACGCAGGTAGTGAACGGGCCTTGTAGGCATTCTTAAACTGAGAGTAGCAGTGATCCAGTGTATTCGGTCCTCTGGTTGGACAGGATACATGCTGGTGAAAGTTCGGCATGACCTGCCTGAGGTTGGCTTTGTTAAAATCCCCCGCGATGATAAAGGCAGCGTCAGGATGTTGGTTAATGTAGCCGCTGATCACATCGTGAAGTTTAGACAAAGCCAAGCCAAAGCCAAGCCAAGTACTTTACTATAGTATGGTTCAAAAACACTATAGTATTTACTATAAATTACTATAGTATTTTTTTCATGTGGGTGAGGTCTAAAATTTCCTCAGCACCGACTCTACCAGTGATCCTGCCCAGGCTGGAGAGGCCCAACCGAAGCCCTTCTGCCGCCAGCACCAGGTCCACATCCCTGTACTGATAGTACTGATGTAAAGCCTCCACGCTCTTCTGCAGGTGAATCCGGTGTCGCGTCTGAGTCAGACTCGGGCTGCCGATCAGTGGGTCGCCACATCTGAACAGACAGGGATATAAGAATTTATGAACGTGTCATATTTAGGTTTGCTCTAGTGATGCACCGAAAATACTCGAATGAAATCATTGACTGAATCAGTGATGTTTAATTAGTGTTTCTTCTGTGCTGTTTTCTGTTGATGCATGAACTTCACTCAAAATTATCTGTAGCACATCTACCATCCAATAATCACTATAAGCTTTGTGCCTTGTTACTTTTAATATGAAACAGTCTCAGCTTTCAAATTCTGCCAATTCTATTACAAAATACAAACAATACATGTGTTTGAACTGCAGAAAGACGTAAATAAAACAGCTAGTAAACAATGTCACATAGCATTTACCTCCCCTTACTAAATTTAACCATGGTTTTATAATAGTAAAAGTATAGTAACCATGTTTTTTGGTGTATTGATTACCATTTGTATAATCACAGTTTTACTACAAATACCATGGTTAAACTATGGTTAGTGTAGCAAACCATGGTTAATTTATGGTTACAATGGCTTAATTATAGTAACCATGTTGGGTTTATTTTGGTTTTATTTTGTAGTAAAACCATGGTTAATTTTCGTAAGGGTCAGGAAATATCCATAAACTCAATAGCCAGCTAGAAAAAATTACTCTAGAAAGGAGCATTTTGCTAAATATATCAAATATTCATTATATTTTTACTTAATCTTCATTATTTAATGTACTGTATGTTTGAATAAATCTGTCATGAAAACAAGTTTTTATTGCAGTCAGAGTTTAAAAGTTTATAATTCAATGTTTTATGTTTTTTAAAAATGGGCATAAAACGACCTTATGTGCAATTTAAATGCCAGTACAACTCAGTTTTGATTTGAGTGTTGATTATTAAATATATTTGATTATTGAGCAACATTTATCCAAATGCATTTGGAATTTTCAGTTTTGGTTTCGGCCCAGAATTTATATTTCGGTGCATTACTTCTGTTTACAGTATCTAAATAACACAGTATTTGAATAGTTATACAACTGCTTTCTGACCATTTCCACTCACAGTGTCTTTAGTCTGTTCTGTAATGCTGTCAGGAGATCTTGAAGGCCATCTTTGGTGTGACATGACAACAAACAAGCAGGAGGAACATCAGCAGCCTCCTCGAGGGCCGCCTGCATGCTGCACTTGTGCTCGGCGGAGATGAGGTCACTTTTGTTGAGGATCAGGATGCAGTCCTGCCTGTGAGATGAGTGCTCAAGGATACTCTTCAAGTGTCCGCTGAGGAAGACAGGCACGAGTGTCAGGGTTCTGTTGTGTGTGTCATCTGTTCCTGCCTCTTGTGTCCATATTTGGTTTGTTTCCTGTCCTTGTTTCATGTCATTATGAGTTAAGTATGTTCCAGATGTGTTTGTCTCGTTATCTGTATTATCCCTTGTATATTAGTCCTGTCTTTTGAGTTTGATTTCGTCTGGTCTACTCGTTACTCCCGGTGTATCCTGTCTCTCAGCCTTGTCTTGTCCTGCCTTGTCCTCATTAAAGACTATTATTTGAGTTTACGTCCTCGTCTGCGTGTCCTTGTTCCTCCCTGCTGTGTGCACCGTGACAGAAGACCAGACCTAACCGTAAGCGGCGCCCCTTCACCTCATTTTGTTTTCTGTTTTTTGAAAAGTTTTTATTTTGTTCCAGTCTGTTTGTTTGTGTCTGTCCCGCGGCATGGAAGTCGCCGCTCGTTATTCCCGCCATAGCCCACTGCAAGTCGGCGTGGGAGTTCGGCGGGATCGCCGCGAGTCCACTGGCCGCGAGCCCTCATGCCCGCCGATCGCGGGAGATATCCGCCACCGGCGGTGGCTCTCCCAAGCCCGCCGGCTGGTTCCCGGGTTGCCGCTCCCCCAGGCGCGCCGTTTGCGGGAGATCACGCCACCGGATCGCCGCTGACTCAATGCCCGCCGGCCCGCCTCTGACTCAAGCCCGCCGGATCGCCGCTGACTCAAGCCCGCCGGATCGCCGCTGACTCAAGCCCGCCGGATTGGCGCTGACTCATGCCCGCCGGCCGCCGCTATCCCTAGCCCCGTGGATCAAGTCCACATGTCACGGCCAGGAGTGCCGTGTGTCTGTCTTGTTGTGCCCACAGGAACATTTTAAACTAACCTTGTCTTGTCCGTGGAGACTCGTCTGGGGCAGGCGACTTCTCTTGTTGTGGCCGCGGAGGCCATTCCAGCCGCCTCCCCCCTGTCGCCAAAGTAGAAGCGGTTGCTGAGGGACCCTGTGAGGGCCCCTGACTCCTCGTCATGCCCAGAGGAAGCCTCAGATTCCAAGCCAGCCCAGGAGGGCTTCCTGTTCCTGTGGGCTGTCCTGTCCTGTTCCTGTGTGTTTAGCCCTGGAGGGCTATCCATGTACTGTCCTGTCTGTTTAGCCCCGGAGGGCTCCTTATACCCCCTAACTTCCCCAGGGAATTTTTTTTGGGGGGTAAAAGGGTTCCGGCTGTAGGGGCCGGGCCGAGGGGACCGAGGCCACGGCCACAAGGACCACCTGTCATGGCCTCCTGAGCTCCCTGCACTGCCATGGCCTCCTGAGCCCCTAGCTACGCCATGGCCTCCTGAGCTCCCTGCACCGCCATGGCCTCCTGAGCTCCCAGCTCCGCCATGGCCTCCTTTGTCTGTCTGTTTCGCTCTGGAGGTCCCCGTCCTGTGTTCCTGTCCATGTCTGTCCTGAGGGGCCTCCAGAGTGCCCACCCCCCCTCCCCGGTGGAACTGTTACGGCGTGGGACACGCCTTCCGGGAGGGGGGAGTTATGTCAGGGTTCTGTTGTGTGTGTCATCTGTTCCTGCCTCTTGTGTCCATATTTGGTTTGTTTCCTGTCCTTGTTTCATGTCATTATGAGTTAAGTATGTTCCAGCTGTGTTTGTCTCGTTATCTGTATTATCCCTTGTATATTAGTCCTGTCTTTTGAGTTTGATTTCGTCTGGTCTACTCGTTACTCCCGGTGTATCCTGTCTCTCAGCCTTGTCTTGTCCTGCCTTGTCCTCTTTAAAGACTATTATTTGAGTTTACTTCCTCGTCTGCGTGTCCTTGTTCCTCCCTGCTGTGTGCACCGTGACAACGAGCTGGGGCTCTGAAGGAAGCTGCATCAAGTCAACGACCACAAGAGACAGATCTGCCTGCTCCACCCTGTGGGCAGCAGCGGAAGGTTGTTTCTTAAGCCTGTTTCCTGAGCCTGGTCAGCATCTTACAACCTCTGACCTCGCAAAAAAAAAAAACTGGTCACTTCCTGTCAATGCCATCACTTTAGTAAATCACAGCATACGGTACAGGCAGAAAAATATCATGCACTGCAACACACAAACGTAAACTGTGACAAAGGAAATGCCTAATGTGCAACGATGGCACTTGGACACGGTTGTGCATGTTTAAAATGTTTGAATTGCAATGCATTAGATAAAATAAAACTTTAAAAAGATATTTAGCAAATAAATGATGATAGACCTTTTTATAGAATTATTTTTGCTATATTTTTCAAAAATAATAATTTGTTCTTAAATGCAGGAACTTTTTTTTTTTTACTCTATTTTATTGATTAATTAATAAGGATTTATATCAATTGTGCTGCTTATGCATAGTTGTTTTGTGATCTGTACGATCTAATGACCTTTGATTTCGTCCACCATACCATATAACATGAAGGAAAAACATGCCATCAAAGCATTCGTTCATTTCTAATTTATATATATATATATATATATATATATATATATATATATATATATATATTTTTATGCATTGAAATGTAAATTTAAAAAAGTGAACTTAATTTAAAATGTTAAATATATATATATATATATATATATATATATATATATATATATATTTTTTTTTTATATATATATAATATAATTAGATATAATGCAACATTTACTTTTGGCACATGAAACTCAATCAAGTTTAATTTTTGGCTCTTCATTTATTTTGGCACCTCTGGTCTAAATGACCAAAATAATTTTTTTGGGCTTTGTCTAAAATTTGTTGTGTCGCTCACTTGTAATTGTAGCTAGTTGTATAAATTAATTAAGTGTGTGAAAAATTTGAATATCAGTAAAAAGAACTGGTTAAATGGATTATTTATCTCTTTTTAGTCAGTTATCTTTTGCCTTTAGAGCAAGCCATGACTGGAATAGACTCCCATCAAAATTAAAAGATATAAAAAGGCATTGTGGTTTCTCAAAAAAATTCAACATTTGTTTTTTGTCAAATCAAAATTGTGAAAATGTTGTGTTTAGGTATTGATAATGTGTATTTTCCCTGATAAAAATAAACAAACAAACAAAAATTCTAGTCGGTTTTTCCATCTATAGTTTCAAACCTAACAGACTTCTTTTGCAACCTGTTCTTTTAAAAGACATGGTGCTTGTTTTGATATATTTGTAAATAACTACATCATTTCTGGTCATTTCTGGTCATAACCTCCCATGTCTATTCAGTCGTGAAAAATGTGCCACATACCTATATCTAAATCTGTGAATAAACAGATAATTTCCTCTCACGCGGCACAATGAGTTGCAAGAAATCTTGAGAGATATTTCCCCTCTACAGGCCATTTTTAGGATGGCAATATTTATCACTTTGGATTGTTTGCACAAAAATGCCTGAGTGTTTATTCTAGCTTGATTTTCCCAGACGTGTCCGTAAATACATACCGCTGACGGGCGCGCCGGACGCCCTCCTGCTCCACACTGTCTGTGGTGTCCCGTAGCCCTGCCGTGTCACTCAGCAGCACGGGATACCCCCCGATGTCCAGCGGGACCTCCACCACATCTCTGGTGGTCAAGGCTGTGGGAGACACTATGGCAGCAGGACGCTGAGATATACAGAGTGAGAGGAGATACGGCAATTAGTTCAGAAACTAACAAGGACAACAAAGCACTGCACTATTTAACCCTTCAAACATACTAGTGTCTATTTTCATGCTACTAAAACTTTTTACTAAAACTAAATTATTTTTCTACACTTTTAGCTTTACACTTTTAGCTTTTGAAAGATACCAGTACTTATTCATTAGATATTAGTACTGATTGTTAGATACTGGAACTAATTCATTAGATACTAGTACCTATTAAATAGATACTAGTACTTATTCATTATACTAGTACCTATTAAATAGATACTACTTATTCATTAGATAATAGTATTTATTCCAATAGTGACTAGTACTTATTTCAATAGTGACTAGTAAATATTCAATTGTTACTAGTAACGCATTTCAAATTTTTGACATAGAACTGTCCAGTTCTGATTAGTATATGGCAAGCCATTTTAACATATTATTTATAAAACGTATTAGTATCTATTTTGATTCTACTAGTACTTATTTTTTTTAGCTAGTAGTATCTATTCCATTAGGTATTAGTACTTATTTATTGGCTAATAGTGTTTATTCTTAAGGTACTAGAACCTTTTTAAAAGACACTAGTACTTATTCATTAGATACCAGTTCTTATTTGTTAGATACTGGCATTCATTCATTAGACACTAGTACCTACTAAATAAACACTAGTACTTATTATAAGATACTAGTAGCAATTCATTAGATAATAGTACTTATTCATTAGATGATGGTACTTTTTATTAGGCACTAATATATTAGATACTATTACTTAGTGACTAGTAACTACTCTATTGCTACTAGTAACATTTAAAAATATATATTTACTTCTATGAGGATCTGTCATTCAGATATCAACTAATCAGTTTTTACTAGTATGTATTCCAATTGTGACTAGAACATCATTTTTTATATTCCAGTAGTTACTCATTAGGTACTACTACTTATTTTTTAGACACTAGTATCTATTATTATACACTTATTTATTCATTCATTCATTATTCAAAGTATTACTAGTAAGATTTCTTATTTTACTAGTAAGATTTTTAAATGAACTCTACAATGGCCATTCTGACTATAACACGAGTAACACGACTATAACAGTTGTGACTAGTAAGATAGTTTATATCTATTAAATAGGAACTAGTATCTACTGAAATGTAATAGCATTTAATAAGTAATGAATGCTTTCTAGCAATATTTAAAAAGACATTAGTCACTACTTAAATAAGTATCTAATAAATATTAGTATTTTTAAAAAGTTGCTAGTGGCCAAAGAATAGACACTGAATAAGTGCTAGTACCTAATGGAATAGACACTAGTAGCTACAAAATAAGTACTAATAGCATGCAAATAGATTTAGTATGTTTAAGGAATAATTGTTAAAATGGCTTGCCATACAGCAATGCACATATTGCACGTCCAAGGACAATAAAAACTAACTAGTTCGCTAAGATGATGATGGGGGGGGGGAGAGGGGGGGGGGGGACATTTTGTACTTAGACTCAGACTTCTCCGAAGTCTTTAATTTCTCAGGAAGGAGGGCAGAGGTATTACCAAGGGAGATGCACAAGGCTTCAAGAAAACCAAGATTTACTATATTTAAAATGTGATGATTACAAGCAAAAAAACAACACAAAGTTCACATCCTGTAGAAACGTGACATCTGACAGACCAGTGTTACAGTGATGGGCAAATAATATGCATGGGCAGGAACATATGCATTTTTTTTTAGATGAGATAAGGAAACGTCTTCCTAAAAATGGAGCTTAAAATAAGATCCGAAAGTGTGGTACAAAACAAAGTTCACCATCTTTGATGTGGTGAACTTGCCTGTGTTACTGAGGTTACCGCCAACAACAACTGCTGGAGTTTCCATTTGTCCAGTTCAGGTGAAGGTGAATTTTCACACTAGAATAAAGATTCTGGATGATTTGGGACATCTGGTCCAAAGCCAAATAGTTGCTCATTTGCCCAAGTCAAAAGAGCTAAGTACACTCTTAAAAATAAAGGTTCCAAAGGGGGTTTACACAGCGATACCATAGAAGAACCAGTTTTGGTTCCCCAAAGAACCTTTCAGTGAACAGTTCTTAAAAGAACCATTTTTTTCTTAGTGTGAAGAACATTTTAATAATCTAAAGAACATTTTTCCACTTTAAAGAACCTTTTGTGGAATGAAAAGGTTCCATGGACAATAAAGTTTCTTAGTGGAACCACTGATGCCAATAAAGAACCTTTATTTTTAAGAGTGTATATGGATTTTTTCTGCACCCACTTTAGCATCGACCAAGTTAACATTATATCATCTTCATGGTCTTTTTGGATATTTTATGTTTTGGTTAACTGGACTTTCAGTGGAGGGACAGAAACTATCCCTTTAAAAAGTTGTACCCTGAATTTATGCATCAATCCTGTTACCATCAAAAGTCTTCTCTTAGTTCATGCATTAACTAATGTTAACAAATGAGACGTTATTGCAAAGCGGTATCCTTCTTATATATTTACAGTGGTGTGAAAAAGTGTTGGCCCCCTTCCTGATTTTTTATTTTTTTGCATGTTTGCCACACTTTAATGTTTCAGATCATCAAACAAATTTAAATATTAATCAAAGATAACACAAGTAAACACAACATACAGTTTTTAAATGAAGGTTTTTTTTTTTATGAAGGGAAAACAAAATCCAAACCCACATGGCCCTGTGTGAAAAAGTGTTTGCCCCCCACCCCCTGTTAAAACATAACTGTGGTTTATCACACCTCAGTTCAGTTTCTCTAGCCACACCCAGGCCTGATTATTGCCACACCTGTTCGCAATCAAGAAATCACTTAAATAGGACCTGCCTGACAAAGTGAAGTAGACCAAAAGATCCTCAAAAGCTACACATCATGTTGAGATCCAAAGAAATTCAGGAACAAATGAGAAAGAAACTAATTGAGATCTATCAGTCTGGAAAAGGTTATAAAGCCATTTCTAAAGCTTTGGGACTCCAGCGAACCACAGTGAGAGCCATTATCCACAAATGGTGAAAACATGGAACAGTGGTGAACCTTCCCAGGAGTGGCCGGCCGACCAAAATTACCCCAAGAGCGCAGCGACGACTCATCCAAGAGGTCACAAAAGACCCCACAACAACATCTAAAGAACTGCAGGCCTCACTTGCCTCAGTTAAGGTCAGTGTTCATGACTCCACCATAAGAAAGAGACTGGGCAAAAATGACCTGCATGGCAGAGTTCCAAGACCAAAACCGCTGCTGAGCAAAAAGAACATAAAAGCTCATCTCAGTTTTGCCAGAAAACATCTTGATGATCCCCAAGACTTTTGGGAAAATACTCTGTGGACTGACGAGACAAAAGTTGAACTTTTTGGAAGGTGTGTGTCCCATTACATCTGGCGTAAAAGTAACACAGCATTTCAGAAAAAGAACATCATACCAACAGTTAAATATGGTGGTGGTAGTGTGATGGTCTGGGGCTGTTTTGCTGCTTCAGGACCTGGAAGACTTGCTGTGATAAATGGAACCATGAATTCTGCTGTCTACCAAAAAATCCTGAAGGACAATGTCCGGCCATCTGTTCGTAACCTCAAGCTGAAGCGAACTTGGGTTCTGCAGCAGGACAATGATCCAAAACACACCAGCAAATCCACCTCTGAATGGCTGAAGAAAAACAAAATGAAGACTTTGGAGTGGCCTAGTCAAAGTCCTGACCTGAATCCTATTGAGATGCTGTGGCATGACCTTAAAAAGGCGGTTCATGCTCGAAAACCCTCCAATGTGGCTGAATTACAACAATTCTGCCAAGATGAGTGGGCCAAAATTCCTCCACAGTGCTGTAACAGACTCATTGCAAGTTATCGCAAACGCTTGATGGCAGTTGTTGCTGCTAAGGGTGGCCCAACCAGTTATTAGGTTTAGGGGGCAAGCACTTTTTCACACAGGGCCATGTGGGTTTGGATTTAGTTTTCCCTTCATAATAAAAAACTTCATTCAAAAACTGCATGTTGTGCTTGTGTTATCTTTGATTAATATTTAAATTTGTTTGATGATCTTAAACATTAAATTGTGGCAAACATGCAAAAAAATAAAAAATCAGGAAGGGGGCCAACACTTTTTCGCACCACTGTATGTATATATATATATATATAGATATAGATATAAAACCATCTTCATATAACCATGTTGCCAATTAATCTTTTGAATGGCATCAATATTACATGTGCATTTATTTATTTGCCAAGTACCCTTGAATTAATAATTTCTTTATAATATAAAATCACCATAAGTCACCATTAAATAAACAATAAGAACTGCTTAAGAGACCACAGTGTCATAGTATGGTCTGATGAGTTTATTTTTTTATGTAGGCAAGTTCTTAAAGATGTTATCTTCTGTAAAATGTCAGTGTTTCATTCATTAGCAAGGCACTTTAACATCGAATGCTTTTATTATCTAATTATCTGATTGCTATTATCTGATTGCTATTGCAGATGCTATGATCTGTCTGGTGCTGAATAATGACATAAAACACCTATAAATAAAACCCCTTGAATACCTAAATAAATACTTGAATAAAACAACTTCAGCATTTCTTGCCCTTTTGTCTTTTGTTCTCTGCTACTCAGTGCTGAACCAAAATAACTGCACATATATCAACACAATAAACCGCTCTAAACCAGTACTGCGCTCTGCAGTTTCCTTGAGCGGATGAAAGTTTGAAGAAACGTTTCTCTGTTGTTGCCATTCTGGTACAGTCTGGAATTAAAGTATATCTCCATATGTACACTGGAAGGAAGAGGCCAGTTTCACTCAAGTGCTCTTTGTGTGAACTTCCTTTAGGAGTTTATATACATTACCAATCCTAAAATCAACAACTCTTACATTTCTAAATCTTTTCAAATTTCCAAATCTCCCTCCTAGACCGCAGCTGGATCGCAAACAATAACAGGCCTGATGAATGTGGGGTAATTCAGGGCAGGAAGTGTGGTGATATCCAAACATCCCCTTCTGCTACTGGAGAGCACAGAGGTCAGTGATAAACGTCATTAAAGGCCATACAGTGTCACTTTATGTGCACTTTATGTGTGTTTATCACAACCATTAACCTTCTGTCATAGGACAATGTGACTCTTTTGCCCCTAAAATCTGTTTAACCGTTTTAAGTAAAACATGATATTCCCATACATATGGAAACCTGATTTGATGGAATGTTTTGTTCACTCTAGTACTGACTAACTTGCCAAAATGAATAAAAATTATAGTGTGGACAAAAGAACAGACAGTAGAACAGCAGAAATAGCTTTTCTTTTCTTAAAAGTTGACAAACAATAAGGTCTAGGAGGGCAGCAAAAGATGCTATAGGATCCATTAAAAATAAAAAATAAAATAAACTATTTAAACAAATAAATATTTTTAAAGCAGTCAAAGCTAATACAATCAAAGTTTGGTGTCTGACAGATTTATTTTGTTTTTGAATGAAATATCTTATTCTTACCAAGGCTGCATTTATTTGACCAAAAATACAGTAAAAATTGTGAAATATTATAAAAAATGTAAATAACTGTTTAATAAATGTGAAAATATTGTAAAATGTAATTTATTCCTGTGATCAAAGCTGAATTTTCAGCATCATTACTCCAGTCTTCTGTCACATGATCCTTCAGAAATCATTCTAATATTCTGATTTTCTGCTCAACAAACTTTTCTTATTATTATCAATGTTGAAAACACATGTGGTGCCTAATATTTGTGTGAAAACTAAAAAAAAAGAAATTTCAAGAGCGTTTGATGAACAGAAAGTTCAAAAGAACAACATTTATTTGAAATAGAAATCTTTTGTAACATTATAAGTTCCTTTACTGTCACTTTTGATCATTTAATGCATCATTGCTGAAATTATTTTTTAAAGATCTTACTGACCCCAAACTTTTGAATGGTAGTATATTAATGATATTTGTTTAAGATAATATTTTAACAATTTGAATTTGCACAAAATATTTCAGATTATTTAACTTGGAAAAAAAACAAATTTAATTTTGTTGTCTGTATAACGGTAATATTTGTCACACAGTCACCAAGTTTTTATCACAGCTTTCATACATGAACATACAAAGCTGGCTTTATATTTGCAATAATATTCTATTTGCAGAACCTTGACATCAAAAAGTTTGAACCCCCCACATCTGGGACAGCAGTATTTCAGTTCTGGATCCCGACCTATTTTTCTTCTGATATTGTGAAAGACATCTGGAAGAAACAATTCTAAATGCAAGGGGGAAAAAAAACAACTATATAATACTGCATAGATTTAAGCAAATAATAATGCATTAGGGAGAACAAAACACTTCCCACATCCTTTACTCTGACATCAAATGCAGTACATCCAATAAAATCTTTCAGCACTGATTCATCTGTTGTCTTGGTAGAAGCCAAATTACGCAGATGAACAAAACTATGTGAAATAAAAGAACATACAATCCAGATCAAATGCAAGTTCACTTGCAGCAAAGATTTTTATTTTTACTTGCAGCAAAGATATTATAATTAATAAATAAATACATTTCAGTGTTTAATTTTATGGATGTTTAGTTTTACTCTAGTATGATAATATGTTTGGTCACCACACACACAATATCAAAAGTAAAATCTGAGAACCACTAGTCTGTATGAAGCAAGGATTTAGTTTGACACTTACTAAACACAAACCCATCATATTTGAAATGTATGTAGCATAATTAAATATTTGACACAGGTAGTAGGTCTGATCTTACTGAGCATGTTAAGCAGGCTACTCTTGCCAGCGTTAGTGCTTCCAGCGATGACCACCTGAATGCCGCTGCACAGACGTTCTCCTCTCCGCTGATCTGAAGGTGATTTTCTGTATCAGTCTGCAGCTGCCAAACAGCTGCATCCACTGCAACAGATCAAACATCAGTTCAATGCATCAGGGCTGAACAGGCTCTAACAAATGTATGCAGTTTTTTGTTGATGTGGTAATTTTACATTTTGTAAACTGAAATGCACTGTTTTTGAAAAAGTTAAAAAAGACTTACTTGGAGGACAAAAATGTCCATGTCTAAAAGATTATACATATATTAATCTATTATATATTATTTTCCCACTTTCAATGACAGATTTTTTTTAATACCAACATCAGTCTGTCATAACTACCAAATATTCATTCAATTTCAGAATTTTAACCCTTTAAGTGCCAGTTTGTTTACATAATCCCACTGTTGTTGTTTTTTATGAATATATATATATATATATATATATATTCCATATACTAAATGCTAAGCAGAGTTTATTTATTTATTTATGAATTAATGATTATTCCAGTCTTTGATAAGAAATCAAAGCCTATTAAAACAAGAATGCATGATTTTATGGCTAAATGGCACTAGGATTAAAAATTGCACTTTTAATGGAGACATCTTTGTCCTTAATGTCCTGAGTGTAACTATTTTTTGCACCTAGTGTAAAACTGATTTATGAAAAGAAATGAGGGTGAAATATTAAAATGCCACATTCCACATCAAGAAAAACACATTTTTGGCAAATTGTATGTTGTTTGCATTAACAGAGCCAAAATGATTTTTTTTTAAATGAAAAAGTCCATAAGGATGCACAAGGGATAAATAGCAAAAGGGATTTAACTTTAAAAGACGAGGATAAAAATAATTTGCACTGAACAAATACAAATTCACAGAGCTTTGGCAAACTAGAAGTGTGTCAATGGAGGGGAAACGCTATTTTTCATGACCTCTGTAAGTGACTTTACAGCCTGTCTGTAACTCTCAGAGGAAGGAGATGGTTTATGACAGACTTGTTCCTTGACGCACAATGAAATCCCTCAATTCTCCAGAGGAACAGACCCTAATGTAAATATAACACCCAAACATCTGAATAAAGTTGGACAAATTATGTGCATTAACTGTACATGCTGTATTTTTAGGCACTACGACAAAATCTCTCAATGAGACTTGCAATGGTCTTGATTCCTTCTCTCAACATCTGCTGTGGTTTCTCTGAGGTCAATACTAACAGGAAAGTTTCACAAACCATTCTGGAAATGAATCAGTGTTGATAGGGATCTGGTGAGGAGACGTAACGTCATTTAAGATCCCGTCCTCTATGAGTTCATCCTCACTGAATTCAATGAATGCCAACATGAATTGACAACACACACAAATACAACATCTTAGTCATAATTCCACTGAATGTTGGTAATAGTCTCACTAAAACTTGAAAAATGTGTACCGACGTCTTTCCGTGGTTGAAACTAGATACCTTCTGATGTTCATTTATGTTTATTTCATGCTATAACTAGTAAAGAGGAAGAGATTATCAGTTCACGTGCCACTTCAACTGGGGTGCTACAAGTGATCTCTCACGAAACATTAAAGAGCCACAAAACTGTATTTATTGTTTGAATTTCTTATAACATGACAAAATTAGAAAGCTGAGACTTTGTTTCATGCCAAAAGTAACCTGTTTTGTCTTGTCTGTCGGCCCATTGTCAGTGTCCTCTTTGCTCTGCGATGTATTTTTTACTGCGTATAATAAATTGTTTCAATTAGTTTTCAGTATAATTTAAGTGAAAAGTTTGAGAAAACTACCATGAAGATGTCACTGTTTGCTTTAATGAAAGCATCTGCATGAGGGCCATGTTCAGGAATCTTGTATAATATTTCTAATCCTTTTTTGTCATAACTTTTCTGTTATAATGTTTTTTCCCCATAATTTTGAGACCTTGTTTATTTCCAGAATTACATTTAAAAAAATCCTTGGTGCTTGTTACCAAAAACCTCCTTCTAGGAGTCTTTACACAAACCAATAGCCGACATCACACTGGGTCCTGAGGGCTCTGTCGGTTTGGCGCACACCCTGCTCAGGATGTCCTGTCTCCTGCTCTATGCTCCTCAATGACTCAAGCAATCAGCACACTCTAACACACAAACAATAGATGGACACCATCCCTGGCTGAGAGACAACACTGCCCAATCTAGCAGTAAATTCTGGAATTATTTAATAGACCTTACATTAAAAAAACAATAACCTCTCATATGAGCACACTTATGACAAGTGTTCTATTGGCTTCCACAGTAAATCACAATAACAGCCCATTCAGCCTCACACTACAAGGAAAACAGCTTTTGCCAATTACCAATAGCACATGTACAATTTTGAATGTGTTTAGTTAGAGGTGCTCAAGTGTTTCAGATCTCTTTAACTGCTCAAAATCAATCTATCAATCAAACTCATTTTATTTCATCCGTTACAAAATGAGGAGAAGAATGAGAAAACTGGGTGTTTTGTTTCTTGCAGCTAGTGTGCTGTATGTGGTTTTCAGGGAGTTTCTCCAAGTCAAAATAACCCACCCTTCAATTATCTATGATATTCTGATCTCTAAATATGACTTGGGTCCCGCCTTCTAGTCTCTTCTGCTCACCAGGGCTGCATTTATTTAATCAAACAGCCAGTAAAACAGCAGTATTGTGAAATATTACAACCCTAATTCCGGAAATGTTGGGACGTTTTTTAAATTTGAATAAAATGAAAACTAAAAGAATTTCAAATCACATGAGCCAATATTTTATTCACAATATAACATAGATAACATAAATGTTTAAACTGAGAAATTTTACAATTTTATGCACAAAATGAGCTCATTTCAAATGTGATGCCTGCTACAGGTCTCAAAATAGTTGGGACGGGGGCATGTTTACCACGGTGTAGCATCTTCTCTTCTTTTCAAAACAGTCTGAAGACATCTGGGCATTGAGGTTATGAGTTTCTGGAGTTTTGGTGTTGGAATTTGGTCCCATTCTTGCCTGATATAGGTTTCCATCTGCTGAAGAGTTCATGGTCGTCTTTGACGTATTTTTCATTTAATGATGCGCCAAATGTTCTCTATAGGTGAAAGACCTGGACTGCAGGCAGGCCAATTCAGCACCCGGACTCTTCTACTACGAAGCCATGCTTTTGTAATAGCTGAAGTATGTGGTTTTGCATTGTCCTGCTGAAATACAGGTCGTCTGGAGGGGAGCATATGTTGCTCTAAAACCTTTATATACCTTTCAGCATTCATAGTGCCTTCCAAAACATGCAAGCTGCCCATACCGTATGCACTTATGCACCCCCATACCATCAGAGATGCTGGCTTTTGAACTGAACGCTGATGACACGCTGGAAGGTCTCCCTCCTCTTTAGCCCAGAGGACACGGTTTCCGTGATTTCCAACAAGAATGTCAAATTTGGACTCGTCTGACCATAGAACACTTTTCCACTTTGAAACAGTCCATTTTAAATGAGCCTAGGCCCACAGGACACGACGGCGCTTTTGGACCATGTTCACATATGGCTTCCTTTTTGCATGATAGAGCTTTAGTTGGCATCTGCAGATGGCACGGCAGATTGTGTTTACCGACAGTGGTTTCTGGAAGTATTCCTGGGCCCATTTAGTAATGTCAATGACAGAATCATGCTGATGAGTGATGCAGTGTCGTCTGAGGGCCCGAAGACCACGGGCATCCAACAAAGGTCTTCGGCCTTGTCCCTTACGCACAGAGATTTCTCAAGTTTCTCTGAATCTTTTGATGATGTTATGCACTGTAGATAATGAGATTTGCAAAGCCTTTGCAATTTGACTTTGAGGAACGTTGTTTTTAAAGTATTCCACAATCTTTTTATGCTCTCTTTCACAGATTGGAGAGCCTCTGCCCATCTTTACTTCTGAGAGACTCTGCCTCTCTAAGACATCCCTTTTATAGCTAATCATGTTACAGACCTGATGTCAATTAACTTAATTAGTTGCTAGATGTTCTCCCAGCTGAATCTTTTCAAAATTTCTTGCTTTTTCAGCCCTTTGTTGCCCCCGTGCCAACTATTTTGAGACCTGTAGCAGGCATCAAATTTGAAATGAGCTCATTTAGTGGATAAAAGTGTAAAATTTCTCAGTTTAAACATTTGTAATGTTCTCTATGTTCTATTGTGAATAAAATATGGGCTCATGTGAAAGTCTTTTAGTTTTCATTTTATTCAAATTTAAAAAAAAATCCCAACATTTCTGGAATTCGGGTTGTTTTACAATTTAAAATAACTCTATTAATAGAATTTAAAACACAATTTATGTCTGTGATGCAAAGCTGAATTTTCAGCATCCATTAACTCCAGTCTTCAGTGTCACATGATCCTTCAGAAATCATTCTAGGGTCGAAACCTGTAAGACCTTCGTTCATCTTCGGAACACAAATTAAGATATTTTTTATGAATTCTGAGAGCTCTCAGACCCTCCCATAGATAGCAAGGATCCTAACTTGATCAAGGCTCAGAAACGTAGCAAGGAGATCGTTAAAATAATCCATGTGACATCAGGGGTTCAACCGTAATTTTACGAAGCTACGAGAATACTTTTTGTGCGCAAAGAAAACAAAAATAACGGCTTTATTCAACAATTAGTCTCCTCTGCGGATACATTGCTTACGTTCAGATCAAACTGTAAACAATGTAAACGACGTATCCGTGTACATACGTTGTTTACGTATGTGATATTCTCCAAAATGGCTCTATAGGGTGATGCGGAGGCGACGAATTGTTGAATAAAGTCATTATTTTTGTTTTCTTTGCACATAAAAAGTATTCTTGTAGCTTCGTAAAATTACGGTTGAACCATTGATGTCACATGGATTATTTTAACGATCTCTTTGCTACGTTTCTGGACCTTGATCGTGTTAGGATTCTTGCTGTCTATGGGAGGGTCTGAGAGCTCTCAGAATTCATAAAAAATATCTTAATTTGTGTTCTGAAGATGAACGAAGGTCTTACAGGTTTGGAACGACATGAGGGTGAGTAATTAATGACAGAATTTTCATTTTTGGGTGAACTATCCCTTTAAAGGAATCATGGTGTTCATGTGTTTCTTATTTGAACTGTACATTGAACTAAACATTGGAACATTTCTTTTTATGACAATTATCCACAAAGTGTGCAGCTTTAAAAACGCAGATATTTTCGTCTGTTTTTCAGGTAATTGACGAGACATATTTTCCGACGCACTGTTTATTTTGTTTAATAAAAAAGAAGGTATAGACCTGTTCTATAGGAAAGGTAACCATAAGTGACTTCTGTTGTGATCTGGCACTATATAGAAAATAAAATTAAATAAAATTAACTTGACCTTCAAGTGTGGGGGTGGGGCACCCCCCTAATATAATGGCAGGGGAAACACAGCTGTTCTTCTGAAAACATACAAAAGAAAAAGTAATCATACTAAATTTTATTCTATTTTAAATGAACAAAAACGTCTTGCTGACAAATGGGTAAAACCTAGTGGTTTGAAAGATAGTGGCAAAGATTGATAAAGATTTAAAATGATAATTAATTCGTTTTTGTAGGCTGCAGTGCACTGTGATCCTTAAATTGAGTCTTTTAATGTATACCTTGAGTTTTGTTCTAAATCTTAAATGACAAGATTTTTTGGTATATAAACTATTGTTACACTGCATAACATTTTAGTTGTGTCTTTCATAAATCGTGGTAAAAATGTATGGTAGTCATTATTTTTTGCTCTGAAAAAACAAAACAAAGCAGGACACATTCTAATCTAATGTACAAAAAAAGGTAAAACATTTATTGTTTTGATTTATTGCTTGAAAACCTCTTTTGTCTTTGACCTCAATATGCTAATTTGCTACTGAAGTAACATTTCTTATTATTATCTATGTTGAAAACAGTTGTGCTGCTTCATATTTTTTGGAAACCATTATTTTTTTCTTTGGATAAATATAAAAAGTTCAAAAGAACAGCATTTATTTGAAACTGAAATTGTTTGTAACATTATAAATGTTGTTACTGCCGCTTTTCAACAGTAGCGCATTTTTTATTTTTTTAGTATCAAGAATAATATAGCACACTATAAAGGACGGTTCTCCTGGAGCGATCCTAAGTGTTCTGCTCACTAAACGTCTGGAACTTCCTGCCCCCTTTACGGATAAACATGTTAAAGTAATTTAGGTTGCTGCTGCAATATTTTTGTAACACAAAAGCAGAAACTGGAAAAAAATGTTAACATATGGGTCAGATGACAAAATATAGGGTCATAAAGAAGTTCTAAAAACATGAGATATTCCTGATCAATCCTTTACTTACCCGTTTTAGCCAAACACTCCAGTCTTGGTAAATGCGGCCCAGGTCTCCTGCCATTTGTCGGAGAGCCTGTCGCCTCTGTGCTTCTGTCTCTGCATGGATCAGGTCAACGAGACCCTCTACTTCAGGAACGTCCATCGGGTAAACTCGCCCGCTTCTGCAGGCCGCAGACCTGGCAAACTCCCTGAAAAATACACAAAATAAGATCTCTTTTAAATAAAATGAATTTCCAACTCTTCACTTCACTACATTTAATTTCCATTCTATAATATCTTCAGATAAAGCCTATAAGTTAATAAAGCGCTACTTCACATAAAAAGAGAAATGAATGAGTAATTACTTCTGCTCAAGAAATAAAGGCAAGATATTTCCAAGCACGAAACAAATGCTGCCATCTACTGTTAAAATGCTGATTAAACAACTAGCTGTTTGCAAAATAAATTTATCATGATAAAATGAACATAAAGGGTTTTAGAGGACATATTTCAAAACAATTTGGGACAATAATGGTTGATCACACATGCCAGGTTCTTGTAGACTCCACTGATGCCAGCAGGACCCCCGTGACTGTGAAACTCTGCAGGTCTTCTCCTGTGAAGCAGGACCTGAAAGAGTGAAATGTGTCAAACCAGAAATAATTCCTAATTTATATACTCGTTATATATCGTTCAAAAGAAAATTTTGAAAGAAATTATTACTTCTATTCATTAAGGAAGTAAATGTTAAATTGAAATGTCAAAAGTGACTAACAGCATTTATAATAGGCCTATAACGTTGCCAAAGTTGTCCATTTCAAATAAATACTGTTCCTTTGAACTTAAGTATTCAGATTTATTTTTTTGTCAGTTTCCACAAAAAAATATGAAGCAGCAAAACTGTCTTCAGCATTGATAAAAATAAGAAATGTTTCTTGAACAGCAAATCAGCATCATGTGACACTAAAGTAATTACTGCTGAAAATTCAGCTTTGCTATCACAGGAATAAATAAAATTTTAAATCTATAAAAAATCTACTTTACAAAGCTACGAGAATATTTTTGTGCACAAAGAAAACTAAATAACAACTTTATTAAATATATGTAACCCTCCCCAAACCTTACAAGTAATGGGGAAGATGTGAAAGAAGGGCAACAACCACAGTGTGTTTCCTTGCAACCACCACAAAGTTTATTGTACACAAAAGGTAATTAGTAGTGGCAAAGAAACAGAAAGAACACCAATAAATAAGTTAAACCCACTGCAAACCATAGGGTTCCACAATCATATAAAATGGCAATTCCTCGGTGAAAAAGAATATACACTCAATCACAGCACAACACCAAATATCACTATAAGTGTCAAAACCCAACACTCACTTAACTCAAACCACTACAAATTGATCCCCCTCACCTTAACAGAGTTAACCATGTATAAGAAAATGGGAAGCCCAATGTTGTTTGTGGGTCTAAACAAAACAAAAACAAAACAAAACATAAAAACACCATCTCACAATAAATTCAAGCCACTTCAGCACAATATAACATTTAAAGTCATATCTTGAGACCCAATATAAAGCCACCAATATTTTCAATAAAAGTAAACCGCAATCATGCATCATCTGTAAAAACAAAGAAAATACAATTCATGATTGCCCCTTTAGAATATTGGAATTAAAAAACAATAAAACATAACTTAGAATCACAAAGTAGAAAAGCTTAAAAACCAATTTAAAATACTCCAATCATTCAATTAAAATCAATACCTGTGTTACTGAATAACTCAATTCTCTGAGGCACCCATCAGTATATCTCCAGTAAGCACACTAAAAAATAAAAAAACAAACACACATTAAAACTAAACACTAACTAGAACCATGAGAGTCACAACCCTTACCTCCACAATTTACTTCCATACTGCTCACAAGGCAACTAGTCGTTTCAGCTATCACACAGCCTTGAAACATGCCACACAGCTTCTCCTGCTTAGCACATGGTACCACAAAGAGGAAGGCCAAAAAGTTTGATTTCCTCTTTATAGTACCTAGACTCATGGGGTTTGTAGTCCAACTCATTTGTAGTCCTAAACAAGCCTAATATAGAGCCACTACCAATACTACCTCCACCCCATTACATATACTTCTCCTCATGGCCGCTGCACACTGGATGAGGAGAAGAATTGTTTAATAAAGTTGTTATTTTTGTTTTCTTTGTGCACAAAAAGTATTCTCGTAGCTTCGTAAAATTACGCTTGAACCCCTGATGTCACAGGGACTATTTTAACAATGTCCTTACTACCTTTCTGGGCCTTGAATTCTGAATTCTGGGCCAGTTGCGTTGCTCGCTATGGAGGGTCAGAGAGCTCTCGAATTTCATCAAAAATATCTTAATTTGTGTTCTGAAGATGAACGAAGGTCTTACAGGTTTGGAATGACAGGAGAGTGAGTAATTAATGACAATCTTTTTTTTTTTTTTTTTTTTATCATTTTAGGTGAACTATCCTTTTAATATTTATTTGGCACCTGATAAAGATGCTCTCAATTCATAATGCATAAATATTACAAAATTAATGACCCTTCTGGTCTTCTAATCGTCGTTTTTGCTGGTAAGTTATAAAGTCTGGGCAGAGAACCTAAATATTAAAATCTATCCTTAGGACTTATGTTGCCTTTTTTATAGTCATCATAGGGCCCCATGTGAAAACAGGCTACAGTTTAAAACTTTGGTCTGAGGGTGTGTGATGCTGCGGAGGCTGGCGGTGCGAGGAGCGCGGAGACCTCGGGTCAGACCGCAGATAACTAATAAAGTGCATGTTAATGACCTGATATACAGGATTAATGTGTCAATAGCTCGGCTGAATCATTATTATTTACACCGCTGTCATAAACGAGCGCTCCACGTGAATTTAGGAAAGTTATTTTCCAGGCGCTTTGTTATTGATTATGTTCAGGTGAATTTCATTGGTCCGCGTCGATACATGCGGGAGCAAATATGCTTGCTATTCGCCAGCTTCGCTGTCAATCAAATAAAAGTCTTTCCCCTTGTGCGCCCTACAGCTCTCTCCGTGAGCCATCTAACATCTATTCAACTACTCAAATTTTGAGACTTATCTGTTGTTGTGTTAAATTGAAAAGATCATGATCTATCTTATTGTAGTTAGTGTCAGCAATGTCGTGGAGTATGACATTATACTATATACATTTTTTTTTTACATTTCTGAATAAACATTTTATTCAAGGAATAGTTTAATCAACATGTTTTTTTTATGTTTCGTTTAACAAAAAAAAAATGAAGCAATGACTGTTGATGCTGCCATACAGTAAAAGCTAATAGGGACTTGTGATTTGTTTCATGCAAAATTTTCTAATTCCTGTCTAATTGCTATAGGCCTACAGTGCGTGTAGTTTTTAAGACATTATATTGAGACTGCGTGATATTTGTACCCTTTAAAATACATAGCCTAGTTAGTAGAACTATTTAAACCAACTGCAACTTTAATTATGATATTGAACATGTTTAGGCTAAATACCCCTAGATCAAACTACCAATATGAAGTTTGCATTGGCTTTTTTAGAGGTTGTGAGGCTGTGAAGAGCTGCATGTAAGAGCTTGATGAGTAGGCAGAAATGATTATTGCTTGGTTTACTGTTAGCTGACGTGACTGCTTGTAAAAGCAATAGGGCAAGACTATGTCTAGAAACCCTTGGTGAAGCTATTTCATGTAATTATCAATTATTTTTCTATTTTACACTATATTTCACAATGCAGAGTATTTATCATTTTAGTACAATCAGATTGATTTGTGGTAATGAGACCATTTAAAAATGTGTTGTGACAATTCCAGATAATATATGCTTGGATCACAAGGGTTTTATTATATAGCCTATATATTTATTAATTTAATATCTTACAACAATTAAAATGCAGAACTGTATGTATTATGTATTTCTGGTAAATGTTAATATAAATCACCATTAAATATAAATCATATTTTAGACTGTATGTAAATAATTATTTTCTAGTAGATCTGTAGATCTAGATTATGGAGAAAACCACCCTGTTATACGCCTTCAATTATGCTCTTTTGTTCAGAGAGGTATAATAAATCACCTTCATTTAAGCCATTCTGAAATATTCAGCTGGGAAGATATTTTTTGCATTAATTAATAAATAATACCCTGCTTCATCCTTTCGGACAGGCTGTGTCTCATTTAGTCCCACAGAAATAGAGAGGGAGAAATATATTCACAAATACTCTTCTATGCAAGGATTGAGTTAGTATGTAACCAATTATACAATTAAAAGCAGTTTTACTGTAAATTATGGGTAGTTGGATACTTCAGGATGATGACAAACTAAAAATATTTTAAACAGCATTTTTTTTATGAACTCATATTAACTGAGAGACTATGTAATATTTGTTCTAAAATGAATTTGTCATCTTGCAGGACTATTTAAAATCAAATAATTTGCCGTATACTTTTACATAAATTGAAACTAAAAGACTTTGTTGATAAAAAGATTATGCCTTTACATAAATGATTGCATTTAAGACACAATTTTCACTCGAAAATTATTATACATTTCACATAATTATAAAGAAAAGGCAGGGTGACACTGATAAGACTTTTCTTGCAAACATACTCCAATAATCTTTGTCAATCTTGTTATTAACAACTATGAAAAATAAGACAAATTACAGCAGTCAACTTTAAAACTTAATTATTATCACCACATTGTATTAATTATTTTTAAAATATTTATTTGGCACCTGATAAAGATGCTCTCAAATCATAATGCATAAATACCACAAAATTAATGACACTTCAAATCGTAGCTTTGTGCTGGGTAGAGAACCTAAATGAATATTAAAATCTATCCTTAATACTATAGGACTTGTGTTGCCCTTTTTTTTTACAGTCATAGGGCCCCATATGAAAACAGGCTATTCTCTGTTTAAAACTTCCCATCAGACCTGGATGAATAATTAGAAAAATATTCATCATATTTCAGAAAAATACTTTTTACTGTAAACTTTTTGGGAAAAAATGACGTTAAAGATAAAATACTGTGATAATATATTGCATATCATAACATACATATAAGCAAATCTCTACAAAACCTTCAGCCCAAAAGAATTACATTGTTTACCATCCTAAATACTGAGGTTCTAATGTATAGATCAATACATCAATATACACTCATGCTGAGGTCAGCCAGCTAATGCACGTCTATTAGGGGGTGGCAGTGTGAGTGGACTATATCTGGATCTGAGTGTTTGAAAGCAAAGGCAGACAGAGAGAGAGAGGCGGTGTATAATATCTTCTCCCCTTCTTTGTCCCTCCTCCACCATAGTAGCCTACTTCTCCTCACGCCGCAGTCGGTCTCTCCTCGCATCCCGCCGCAAACAGGATGACTCACAACAACCTTCACTTCACCCTCACCTTCATTTAACCCAGCCAGTGTGTATCTACACACACTGCGCCCCATTTCTGCATCCATTCCCCGCTGAAACGGCAGCAGCATGATGCCCGACACGGCGGCGGCCGCTGCTGCATCATCGGCGAGCAACATCAGCAGCAGCAGCAGCGACAGCGAGAGCTCGCGGCACAGACACCGAGCGCAGGGAGACGCGGAGCGGCCAGAGCAGCAGCAGCACACCGCTGCCCCTCAGCCCACATCAGTAGGCGTTTTGGGTGAGTCCGGAGAGGGCAAATACGGACGGGACAGGTGCATGTGACGCGGGCATAAGGGACAGACGGCATATCCTTCGAGCAGAATGAACAATGCGGCGCTTTGTTATGCTGTCCGCTCCTTATGTCCATTATGCATGCATTAAACTCTCCCTGCTGATGTATTTGTGGCCTATAGAAGGTCATGCGGCAGCATCACTTCAAATGCGAGAGTGGAGCTGTAACGTTAGTCTTCATAATATGGGCCGTGCGCTACTATTTTGCGCTCGATTAGTCCTTTTTCACGGGCCTCTGGGCAGGTTCAAGTTGTCTAAGGCGATATTATTGCTGAAATCATATTCTGTTTTGGGGTTTGTTGATGCTTGGATGGCCTTCTTTTTGTGGCTTGTTGTGAAGCATTATACAACAGTTAGTTCTGGTCCTCGAATCTGATTGGATGAACGCTGTTCCCAGAGTGCTGATATTTAGTCCAACAGCATTGGGACTTTTACAGTGCATCACTGGCTATATGTTTACATGCACAATTTTAGTTTCAATTGGACTGAATTCATTCCAATTTATGAATTTGAATGTAGTGTTTACATGAACGCTAAATAAAGTTGATGTGTGCGCGCTTATATGTCACAAACTTCAAATCGGAATTGATTGTTGTTGTTTTTTTTGACATGCGCACACTGCACAAATACAGAGTTTCCGACTGTTTGCACATAATAACCACTCTCCTACACTGCTTCTTTATTTGTTTTAAACAGCAGAATTAATATTTATCCATTACAAACTGCTGTGCGTCATTACGCAATTTCTACATCATTGCACATGTATAGTCATTTCAGTTTCGGTTTTCAATACAATCAAGCATTTACATGCACTCTCAATTGCATTAGAAAAGGAATAAACCACCCCTTTCAATCTGGTCGAAATTTCGTTTCGAGCTCAATCATATCATGTTTACATGACGGCTTTTCAGTCCGATTGAGCCGTCAATCCGATTAGAAACGGATTATTTTGTTGCATGTAAATGTAGCCACTCTGTTCGCCTGTTCGCCATCGTCAAAGCACTAGTGTTTTCCAAGGGCACATTTCTCGGATCCGCACAAAATGACTAAAACGCTGTATTATGCATGCCAGGCCAGTAGTTGGCATTTTCATTTTGTAAAGAAACGCACGCATGCCTATCCACCTTATTTTTCAACGTGGAAGCCGTTTTCTGTGTATGTGCGAGACTTCCGGTTCATTAGCCACTGTAGGGTAATAAAGAGAAGATTACCAATAAATGGTCAAACTGTTTGTACTACAAACCAGTGTGTTCATAATTAAGATAATACATTAAAGTAATATGGTAAGACATACCAGTTTGCAATATCAAGCTGCAAAACGAGCTATTTTGTACAGCTAAAAATAGCTGAATGTGGATGACACCAGAAGCCAGACATATTAAATTTAAAAATGGCTGCGCCCGCTCCTACGTGAAAAGTAAGGTGTATAGACCTTATGTGCCAGAGAAACAAGTCCTCAGCCATCTTTAGAATTCTGTCTTTGAACTTACGTATTTGCAGTAGCTCTATAGCACCACTGGGGGTGAAAACTTTTGAACAGAATGAAGATGTGTACATTTTTCTTATAAAATAAGTTACATTTAGCCTGATCTTCAAATTCAAAAAGTTTTCAACCCCCGGCTCTTAATGCATCGTTTTTCCTTCTGGAGCATCAGTTCTGAAGAACAGCAGGCAGTTTAGCTGTTCTGAACAACTATCACTAAAAAAACACAGCTGTGGATCATTCTAGTAACAACACAGTATTAAGAATCAAGTGTATGTAAACTTTTGAATGGGGTTATTTTTATAAATTCAACTATTATTTTCTTATGTAAACATCTTTTATGTGAAATATCTTATTCAGGTCAGTACTAAATAAACAATAACATCCATTTCGTATGATCCCTCTTATTTTGGTAAAATAATAACATTTAGCAGATTCTGCAAGATGTATGTAAAGTTTTGACTTCAACCGATATACTGTATATAGTATATCGGGGCCTTTATTTCTGACATTAATCTTTCAAAAAGTTTATTCAAACATTTTCTCTTGAAAATACTTAAATTATGAATAACAGGTACATATCAGTTCTTTTGTTTATTGTAGGCTACTTCCCTGATATGTTTGCCACTTAGATGAGTGACTGGTAAGCTAATAAAGTTGTTTAATACTAACTTCTTGTTTATTGAATTTTTGTATAAAATCAATATAAGACCATCTTGCTAAAGTGTCTTGTTCCTTTGGTATGAAGAGAATAGGTTTGTTTGTGATGATTTATACGTTGGATTTGTTGCTTTTGTTGTATCCTGGGCTATGTCTTTTTTAGGGTTATGCAGTGGGTTTAGCGTCAGTAGTGGAGCAGACAGAGCTCAATAACCATTAGCACTCACATTATGTCAGTGCCTCAATTGTTATTTCATAAGCTAAATGAAAGGCCAGCAATTTGATGATGGATGGCAGTTTCAGAAACTAGTTCTGGTATCATAAATCGTGTTTAGAGATCTGCTGTTGTAACCGGTGCAAATATCTCACCTGGTAAAACGTTAGATGGATGTTAAAGCTCTGACATAGTTTTAGTTGGAGCCTGTGTTGTGAAGTTACAAAACCGCATGTTACATTGTGATTTATGAGTCTGAAGAACACACTCTCAGAAAAAAAAAGTACAAAAGCTGTACACTTTTGTACTTTATTTATCCCTAAAGGTTGGATATAAGTACCAAAGCTATATTAGTACCTAAAATGTACATTTACAGTTTTTTTCGACTGATTTTCAAATTTTTGCCTCTTTTTTTCCCAAACTTTACACACAAATCCAATAATTGCACACACAAAATGCTAAATACCTCACATCTCTTGCTCATGAATCACTGCATTCAAAATGTCACAAAAACATCTCAAAAGCAAACATTTGCAAACACCTTTGCCATAATATTAATTCCCGTTAGATTTTTGTTTGTTACATAGAAAATTGTGTTATGTTTTGCAAAAAATGTTTTATGAAATGAGTGTACGGTTTTGCAGATTTGGTGTGTGCTTCTGGTGTTTGAGTGTCAGGTTTCAGAAATTGTGTGACAAGCAAAGATTTTGTGTGTAAGCAGTTGAAAAAAAACTGTAACTACCTTAAAGGTATTAGTACCTAAATATTATATATTTGTACCTTTTAAAAGGTGCTGCTGCAACAGTGACAGCTTTTGTACCTTTTTTCTGAGAGTGTGATGGCAAACCCAAGCCAGTATGTTTTGAGATGATTTGCTTCCCTGCAGTACAAGTCTCTGTGAAAATTTACAGCTGTCTTTTAACAGCTAATGATCTCCTGTTTCAGCTCCAGTGTTTCCAAATGACACATGCTTACATTTCGAGACGACTCTCAAGATGAGGTTTCGCTCCTTCAACATCTCATAATAGCAGCTGTTGTTATAGCTAGGTTCCTTGCATTCATAAACAAAAACAATGTTCTACAGAATATGTATAAAACAGAGCATGAAAGGCTGAATGTTCTGTTTTTTTCTATTCAAATAATGTCATAGAGAGTGTTTAGTAGATTTCATTTTTGGGAACGTTTTCAGGAAAAGATTTCTGTTTTAAATAAATGCTGTTCTATTCATCAAAGAGTCCTGAATAATAGTAATAATACTAAATGTTTCCTGGGCAGCAAATCATAATATTAGAATGATTTCTGAAGGATCATATAACACTGAAGACTGGAGTAATGATGCTGAAAATTTGGCTCATATTTATGAACTTGCATGGTAACTGGCTTTAGAGCTATTAGAACCACTTCCATTTTTAGTGAATATAAAATAGCACAAGTATGTTTAATATCTGTGTGAAACCTGTGAATGGCCCATTTAATTGGAATTCTTCATTTCATGTTTTCTTCTTTTACACACTACTTTAAGACAATTTGATGGTACTGGTTATTAATCAGCTTGTTGTGCCCTGGGAAATGACAAAGCATGTATTCAAATTCCAGCTCATTCAGTCATTCACAATTTCTGCTTTTTTCACAGTGCCCCATTCATATGAGTATGAGTATCTGCTTCACATGAATTGCTTTATTGCAACAGTAAATATATTTCTAATTTGCAGATGAAATATTTGTTTTTTAATATACTGTATCAACATTTATTTTAATAAATCACTTTTTGTGCTATTGTTGTCCACCACAGTGTGACTCCATACCTGACCATGCATTAAATTCTTCACTGGCTATGGTTTTTAGTAATTACCAGAGTTTTTGGCTCATCAGCAGTATGAAATATTGCTATTTTGCAGTACTTTCCTTTTCAGCACCCTTTTATTTATAAATAAACGTTTGGAGCACTTCATAATGTCTGTCCTGATGACCCCTCTGATAGCAGAAGTGCACGTACAGTGCTAAATCACTGCTGCGTTTGAAAAGAAAGAGGATTTGCCTTTGCTTGTGTAGTTTTTATGCTGTAGCCTCCATTAAGACGTTCACAGATTTCAGTGCTTATTATTTGTGAAGCGTTCTCTCTGCACGTCTAACTGCTGTCTTCTCTCGCTGATCCTGGGCTGGAGATGTGTTGCATTATGACAGCATGGCATCATTCATGCATGCGGCTTTACACACCGGGTAAAAATAAAGCTTAGAGAGTTCTGGGAAACCGAGCCAGCGAGCGCTGACTGATGATTGGCCAGATTGGTGTGTCTACTAGTTTGATGATGATGCTTTACTTCAGACAATGTAGTAAAGCCATCTGTTCTGACTAGTTTTGTGTGGATTAGAGTGGGAAAGACAAAGAAATAAAAATCCACTTACAGTTACTGTAAAGTCAGACAGCTGTGGTTTGCTAGAAAGTCATTTTGTTTCAGGCATTATTAATATATTATATTTTTAATAATATATTAACCGTAGTTATTAGTATATTTTAATATAGATTTTATATGGTAGCAATTGAAATCTCTTTGTGGATAGTTATCCCAAAATTACAATTATTTTCCTCACCCTCATGTTGTTCCAAACTTTTATGATTTTCGTTTGTGGACCACTAAATAAGATATTTAGAGTTTCTGAGCCCATTGACTTCCATTATATGAACAAAAGACAGAAACATTTCTCCAAATATCTTCTTTTATGTTCCATTTAAGAAAGAAAGTCATACAGGTTTCAAAGCACATGACTGTGAGTAAATAATGACAGAATTTTCACTTTTGGTTGACTATTTCTTGCTAAACAGAAGCTACATTATAACTCATAAAAAACAATGACAAATGAATATAGCATTAACAAACAAAATACTATCAGGGAAACACAAATTATACAATAATGCAATAAACCTAAAATAAACACCCTGATGCACAAACTATTTATGAAATCAAATACAATTGTGATGCATCATGCAGGGAATTTAGGAACATCACAGTAAAATTATTTACTTACAAAACTGTTAGCTTAACGCAGTACACGTAACAAGGTTGTTGTTTTTATTATATAATAAATACAAATAAAACAGATAGAACAGAAAAAAGAATAGAGCAAGCTAGTGTTAGAGGCCTTTTTTGTTAATTGTGTAATAAATAAAAAGAAAACAAATAGATAAAATACAAAAAGAATAGAGAAGCTAGTTTTAGTTTTTTTAAGAAAACAAACAGTTAGTAAACGAATAGAGTCTAAAAGGGGCAAGTTTTTTTAAAGAAAAGTATTAGATTAGAATAGAATTAGAATAGAGAGTGCTAGAGTTAGAGGGTCAAATAAAGATGGAAGAGATGTGTTTTTAGCCGATTCTTGAAGATGGCTAAGGACTCTGGGATTGAGTTGGGCAGGTCATTCCACCAGATAGGAACATTTAATTTAAAAGTCAGTGAAAGTGATTTTGTGTCTCTTTGGGATGAACAATAAAGCAACGTTCACTTGCAGAACGCAAGCTTCTAGAGGCACATAAGTCTGAAGTATTGAATTTAGGTAAAGAGGTGCAGAGCCAGAGGTGGTTTTGTAAGCAAACATTAATGCTTTGAATTTTACGCGAGCAGCTATTGGTAGCCAGTGCAAATTGATAAAAAGAGGTGTTACGTGCATTCTTTTCGGCTCATTAAATATTAATCTTGCTGCCGAATTCTGGATTAATTGTAAAGGTTTGATAGAATTGGCTGGAAGACCTGCCAAGAGAGCATTGCAATAGTATATAGCATGTTCTGAAAGAAAGGGCCTGATCTTCTTGATGTTGAATAAAGCAAATCTGCAGGACCGGGCAGTTTTAGCAACGTGGTCTGAGAAAGTCAGCTGATGTATGGTTGATGTATGGTTTGTTATGATAGGACAATATTTGGCCGAGATACAACTATTTGAAAATCTGAAATCTGAGGGTGCAAAAAAATCTAAATATTGAGAAAAACGCTTTTAAAGTTGTACAAATGAAGTTCTTAGCAATGCATATTACTAATCAAATCTACAAATCAGTTTTAATATATATTTACAGTAGGAAATTTACAAAATATCTTCATGGAACATGATCTTTACTTAATATCCTAATGATTTTTGTCATAAAAGAAAAAAATATAATTTTGACCCATACAATGTATTTTTGGATACAAATATACCTACTTATGACTGCTTTTGTGGTCCAGGGTCACACACACACACACACACACACACACATATATATATATATATATATATATATATATATTCTCATTCCATCTTCACTTCCATATTTATGTTTCTTATTTATTTAAAAAATATATATTTTTGAACATTTTCCACAAACACCACACCACATCTATTCGTGCTCTCAGGTCTCTGAGGTTATTGTTCATATTCAGACACTGGCCGCGGTGCTGTCAGGACTCCAGCGCTGGAGCATTCAGTTATGTCTCCTCTTCTCATGTTTCAAGGGGAAGGACAGTGACATTTAAACTTGGCACCGTGAGTGAGGGGGAGAATGAACGGCATGGAGCGGGTCTGTTTGTTCATAGCAACATTGCAAAGTGACTGACGTTTGTTTTCTTTTCTCTTTCTCTCTCCTTGTTGTGTTTCTCAGATAAGCTATTTGGGAAGCGGCTGCTGCAGGCCGGGAGACACATCATGTCCCATAAATCCTGGATGAAGACGGTGCCCACAGAGAACTGTGATGTCCTTATGACATTTCCAGGTGCCGCAGATCTATTTTTTTCCTGTCCCTTTCGTTCTATATTTCTTACAAAACACAGAATAAATACCTTTATTCATCCTTACAAAAATACCTTTTTTTAAATAATGGTATGATATTACTGTGGAATTTGAATGTGGTAATCTTTCGTTGCAATGATATAATATAAAATACCATCACAGTACTTTTGACAAGTATGATGCATAATTATTTGTCTATTTGTTAAAAAAATTGCTTAATAACAAGGTGGAGTAAAAAGTGGGTGAATCTAAGGAAATGTCACCCTGAATTCAAAGAAATGTGTGTGTGTGTGTGTGTGTGTGTCTTTATTTCAAATAGAATACTTTTATCACTTTTGTCCAGTGTATAAAGGGAAAATTTGCAGTGTTTACTATTTCTACCTGAACTCATCCTTAAAAATGACTTACGTTTTTTTACCCCAATGTAGTCAGGTTGATCATATAATTATTTTTTTAATAAAACCAGTTAATTTAGATGAGAGTTATTATGATTAACTAAAACTGAGACCATAAACAAACAAAAAAAAAATCTTTACTTGAAATAAAATAAATGTTAACTGAAATTAAATTAAATACAAAACACTTATTTTGTTTCAGTTAGTTACAGGGCAGCATTTCTCATTTTCATGTAGCTTAACTTTATTTACTAAAAACTAAAACTGATATAAAAATGAACAAACTATATAGACTTTTTTTTTCTTTTTTACTAACAAAAATGACAAAAACACACAAAAAAAATGACAAAAACCTTAACTAAAATTAACATGAAAGCCGAAAATATAAAAAATAAAATCTAATTCAAAATATTAACAAAAAATATATTAGTATCTCAATGATACTAAAATGATTGATTTCGATATCAGGATTGTGCTTCAATCAGAATGCCCTTTGAAGTCCATTATAATTGCTGAATTTATAATTAATAAAGCAAACAGGATGTACAACTGTAATTTAAAATACAAAGACGTAGATTTGAAATAGAAATCATGTGTTTTTGAGTGATTTTACATATTTGTGAATTGGTATTTTATGCAAACATTGTACCTACAGTACTAGCTGCTGAAATAAACTGAATATTCTGGTGTTATGGATGTCGTTTTTTGCTGTGTATCTCAGTTTAATAAATAACTTATAGGTGAAGAGGTGTTTATTTTTGTCTCCATACAGACACCACAGATGACCACACGCTGCTCTGGCTTCTGAACCACATACGGCTCGGCATCCCAGAACTCATTATCCAGATCCGACACCACAAACACACCAGAATGTACGCCTTCTTCGTCACGGCCACATACGAGAAGTGAGAGGGAGCTTTTAACTTTCCTTTAGATTAATCTCCTGTTTATGAACGGTTTCTTCAGGCGATGTTGATGGAATTACCATGTATGCCATGAGATGAGGCATAAGGGTCAAGAAAATACTAGTTTGATGTGTATTGTCATGTTCAAACATGAGCCTCTAAAGAAGACGTTGTGGCGCTCATGAGAAACAAAATACTCTACCGTTCAAAATACTGGGGATGGTGAGATTGTTTAAATGTTTTTGAGAGAAGTCTCTTATGCTCACCAAGGCTACATTTATTTGATCAAAGATACAGTAAAAACAGTAATATTGTGAAATGTTATTATAAATAGCTGTTTTCTGTTTGAATACATTTTGAAATGTAATTTATTTCTGTGATCAAAGCTGAATTTTCAGCATCATTACTCCAGTCTTCAGAGTCACATGATCCTTCAGAAATCATTCTAATATGATGATTTGCTGCTTAAAACGTGTTGAAAACAGTTTCTGCTTAATATTTTTGTAATGATAAATTTTTCAGGATTCTTTGATGAATAAAAAGTTAAAAAGAACAGCTTTTATTTGAAATAGAAATAATTTGTGACAGCAATAGTTAGATCAATAGAACAATAGATCAAATAGTTTCACTTTATTTATTCAGGGTTATTATTACATAAACCACACAAAACAAAATAAATGTTAAATGTATAAAATATATAAAATTTATATGTTAGATATAAATTTTTGTTTCAGCCAGTTAAGGCAACATTTGTCATTTTTGTTTAGTTTAACGTGATGTATTAAATCAACTGCAAATAAACTGAAACAAAAATTAATAGAAACTACAAAAATAAAAATGACAAAACACACAGCTTTAACTAAAAAATGAAAACAGAAAATATAAAAATAAAATCCAACTCAAAATATTAATAACTTTAACAACACCAGTATCTCAATAATACTAAATTAACACTGAATTAAATGTATGCTTGCTGAAAGTACTGATTTCTTGTTCTTCTTCTTACTGACCCCAAACTTGTGTACACAGAAAACTTGTTCTGGAACATAAGTTCTTTATATATGTATTTTTTGCTTTATCATAGGTGCTTTTCATAGTGTTAATAGAGGCTAGCTTGAGTCTGACATTAATGCTGATGTATTGTTTTATTGTGTGGCCAGTCTTTTACGAGGGGCTGAAGAGATGGGACTGCAGAAAGCTGTGAAGCCGGAGTTTGGTAGCGGATCTCGCAGTTTCTCCTGTGAGGAAGATTACATCTACGAGAACATTGAGAGTGAACTCTGTTTCTTCACCTCACAGGTCCTTCACAATATTGAGCATAAAGGTTTTGATGCAGCATTAAGTTGTTTTTTTCACTTGTTATCAGAACAGAAAAAGGTTATTATAATTTGGATTGGCTTACATTAAAAAAGTGGTAACCTAAAATGGTAACATGTAAAACTGGTTTTATTCAAGTAAAAATATTATTTAATATCACTGAACAAGCATAAATACATTAATTTATACCAACAGAACAACAACATTTGGTTAAATCAAGTAGAAATGGAGGTTAAACTGCAGATTACCGCTTTTATACGTAACTGACAAAGTTTACATATTTTGGGGTAAATACAACCAAAACAACAGCATTTGAGACATATTGACTACCACAGAAAAATATTTTGACTGTTTATAATCATTTGTACCTCAGTTTGTAAAAACAAAAAGTTTAAAGTTAAAAAATATGCAATTTATATTTTATAATATTACTACACTGGTAAATTGTATAATTTTAGCCATTACACATAAACAACATTCTGTTAGCAATATAATGTAATAGCTACTCTGAATTGCTAAATAGAACCTTGTAAAGTTTCTTTCAACCAGTTTTGTTATTGTTAACTAAAACTTAAACTATTAAAAATATTTTCATTTTTGAACTGAAATAAAGTTGAAATAAAATAAAACAGAAATACTTAATAAAACCTAAAATGAAATTGAATAGAACTTTAAAAACTGGCAAATACAGTAACTGAAATAAAATAATTTGTAGTATTAAAATTACTAAAAGCGAAATGAAAATAAATGAAAACTAAAAAAAACTAATAAAAATAACAGAAGCATATAACAAAATTACTAGAACTTAAACTAAAATAAAAAATCACTAATTCAAAATATAAATGAATAGAATAATAACTAATAATAATAGAATGCAATAACTAACAATATATAAATAAATCATTGGTAAATCATTGGCAAAATTGAAAAGTAGTACCACCACAAAATGATGATTTAGATGACGTCACACATTACATTTTATTCATTTTTATTTTGACTCATTTATGAGGGCTTTAACAAAAAAATACAAAACAAAAGTGTCACATTTCTACTTTTAATATCTTGCCCTATAAATAGCATATTACACGTTTGTTTTTTCAACATCACAGACATTGTCAATACTGCTAAGGTTATATTTAATCCATTATATTCCTTTAAAAAAACAAATCATTCATTTCATTGAGACACCGAGTTGGGTTGTATATTTTTGTGAACATTATTATAGATTGAAGCCTATTATTTTCCGTATCACAGGAACGGCAAAGCATAATCAAATACTGGCTGGACAATCTCAGAGCTAAACATGGGGAGGCCCTTCACAACATCCACTTCCTGGAAGGGCAGCCAATCAGTGAGTTCTTCTCTTTAGACTTCCTGAGAGCCCTGAGAAGTGTGTACCAGTGGCCTTTATGTATGTATAAGTCGCTCAGTATCTTGATGGTCTGTACCTGAAAGTAATTGGACTGTGCAGGCTGAGGATTTATATGTTGCTGGTGACAGATCTAGTGAACGTTTCTGGAAGGAAAAGTTTTACTGAAGTTTTGAATACTTGTTCATGTTGTGTGTGTGTTAGTGAGCGTGAACTGTGTGTGTATGTTCCAGTTCCTGAGCTGAGGGCGCGAGGTGTGATCCAGCAAGTCTTCCCGCTTCATGAGCAGAGGATTCTGGGACAGCTGATGAAGTCGTGGGTGCAGGCCGTGTGTGAAAAACAGCCACTCGGTTAGTAGTTAGAAGTGCAAAGCCAACTCTGAAATGAACAGTTTGTTGTTATTTTAGAATTGAAAAATAATGTTGCTAACAACCCTGCTGAAAAAAAACCAGCATAAGCCTGATTGCTGGTCTTAGTTGGTTTAAGATGGTCTCCCAATTTTATCCAAGCTTTACTAAACAATAATTTAATCTGGGTTAATGTAAGCATGTAAATAAAGCACATTTAAGTTTTATTGAAAAAAATAATAGGCTACGGTTGCATTAATGAAAAATGAAAAAAAATAAAATACTGTGAAGAAATAATACTGTTTTTAGAATTTGTAATATACTGTATAATGTGTGTATGTGTATATATATATATATACATACATATACATATATATATATATAAAACTTGGTAAAAAGTATCAAATCAGTTCTTAGAAATGTGGCCGAAAAAGCCAATCGTTTTTACAAAATTTTGGCTCTTAATTTTTTACACTACAATTTTTAAAAGCCTTTAAAAAAAAAACGAATTTTTAAAAATCTGTTGAAAATCAGATCAAAAAATAAATCGCATAAATAAATAAAAAAATCTTATTTTTACTTTCAAATGTATTGATTTTAAAAAATTATTTATGAAAATGCTATTCCACATCCCTTCCAATGTTGTGCAATTTGAAGGCTATAAAAACAAAAATAGTGAATGTATCTATAAGCTATGCTATACATTATATGCAAAAAAGGGTTAAAATATAAAAATGTACATTCTAAACAACTAATAACAGCTTACCATTTTAAAGTAGTTAAAATTGCTAATTTAAAAATGCTAGTAAACAAAAACAAAAGCACAGACTAAATGTTAACAGATACTAGGTACACACACTCTCATCTGGACAAAGTAATCAAATGTATACTCCAGCGAAGTCCCTTTACTGTTTCTTTTGTCATAAAAATACAATTACTTGTGAATTTTAAACCTACGATTATTGTCTAACAACAAATAATTTAGCAAAATGTATATTTTAGTCAAAATTACTGCACTCTTAATCTTTATGCAGTTAATCAATAAACAAATTTGCTGCTGAATCTTTTATTACCGATTTTATTGATTAGTTGCTGCAGCCCTACTTAGATACTTGAATGATTTGTTTTTGAGTCTTTGTCTTCTTTGTCTTGTTAGATGATATTTGTGATTATTTTGGCGTGAAGATTGCCATGTACTTTGCCTGGCTGGGTTTCTACACCACTTCCATGTTGTATCCAGCCGTTATTGGCTTTGTATTGTGGATGCTCACAGAATCCGATCAGGTATTTGACCACTTAAACACCAGAAAAGTAACTTATCAGAACAATAATAGAACAATAGTAGTACAATCTACTATTGTTCATATGATTGATATTTGTGTCGCTGTGCTCTCAGACCAGCAGGGATATCTGTTGTGTGGTGTTTGCTCTCTTTAATGTGGTGTGGGCCACGTTGTTCCTGGAGCGCTGGAAACGCAGAGGAGCGGAGCTCACCTATAAGTGGGGTACACTGGACACCCCAGCTGAGTCACTGGAGGAGGCCAGACCTCAGTTCAGGGTAATGACTCGGGCTGTCATGCGATTCAAATTTTAATGCAATTAATCACATGATGCTCCAATTAATTAATCTTATTAATAGCATATTAACTGCACATCAATTTTGGCTGAGAAACTACCCCCAGAAGATCATTTTAAGTCATTATTGTGTTAAATGAGAAAAACACTGAATAGCCATTAAAGAAAAAGTAACTTTAGAAAAAAGTAGTGCTGTCAAACGATTAATCGCATCCAAAATAAAAGTTTTTGTTTGCATAATATATGTGTGTGTTCTGTGTATAATTATTATGTATATATATAAATACACACACATACAGTATATATTTTGAAACTATTTACATGTATTTACATGTCTATATTTATATTCATATAATTTATATTAGAAATAAATAATTTAATATATAAACATAACCTATTTTTCTGAAATATATACATGCATGTGTGTGTGTTATATATACATAATAATTATACAGAGCACACATACCTATATTATATAAACAAAAACTTTTATTTTGGATGCGATTAACCGCGATTAATCGTTTGACAGCACTAGAAAAAAGTATTTTGACATTTCATGAATAATGATAATAAATAGCTATTAATGTTTTTTTGGAAAACCAAAAATTAATATTAAAAAATGAAATTATTTTTTAAAAATAATACTCTAAATATGAAACTAAACCCACCAGTAGGTGGCGACAAGTTACTGTCTTATTGAGTAAGTCATTCAGAAACAAAGCAAGTGACTGTATTTTCAGTCAAAGCTGCAAGGGAATGGAACTCCATCCCATCAACAATTAGACGATTACATACTTTTGGCTCTTTTCAGTCTCATCTTAAAAAATGGTTACTGACAACTCAGCACTGTCAACATTAGTATTGTATTCTTGACAATAGACTTCCTTGTACTAATTGCTCTTGGCTATGTTACTCTCTCCTGTTGCCATCTTTCTCTTTCTCTCGCTCTTTCTCTTTCTCTCATGTTTACTTTGTTTTAGATAATTCACTTATATTTTGTATTTTAGTAGTGATTTTTCTGATTGTGTGATTTTTTTATTTTTTATTTTTTTATTTTTCTGTAATTTGTATATTTATTTTTTATCTTCTCTCTCCATATGATGTGTATATGTGTGATGCTCTGTCTTTGTTTTTAGGGTGACCTTTTAACATTCTGTCAAGGGTCTACAGATGAAAAATAGCCTTTTGGGCTAATTCTGGCACGTTTACAGTTATGTTTATTAATGTGCATTGCCCCTGTAAATAAATAAACTAAACTAAAAAAAAAAAACTCGCTGCTTCTGAAATCGAATGCCTTCCTACTATATAGTATGTGAAAACAGTATGTAACGTGATAAGTATGTCCAAATTCATAATATTCGGAAAACGCACGTACACAAGAGACTTGGGTTCCAGCGAATTCATTTTCCAAAATGAATTGCACCAAATTAATGTTAAATCGACAGCCAAAGTAATGTTTTGGTTACACTTCATTTTGATAATCCACTTTAGACATTCTATTAACTATAAGTAACTTTGTAACTACATGTCAACTAATTCTCATTAATTTGCTACTAACTCTCAGAGTAGACTGGTTTAGTGTTAGTAGACTAAGTTGACATATACTTGCAAAGATTCTTATAGTCAGTATGTTGAATGTTGTGGACCCATCAAAATAAAGTGTTAGAAGATATTAAGCAGGCAGTCTACTAATGCTCTAATGACTGCTAGTTGACATGTAGTTGCAAAGTTACTTACTGTTAGTAGAATGTCTAAAGTGGACTATTGAAATAAAGTGTTACCAATGTTTTAAATTAATTGTTCTCTCTCTTGCTCTTCGGGTCAGGGTGTGAAGCGGTGCAGTCCAGTGACGGGCTGTGAGGAGTTTTATTACCCACCGTGGAGGAGGAGAGTGTTCAGATGGCTGGTCAGCTTTCCTGTCTGTATATTATGCCTTTGCTTTGTATTTCTGGCCATGCTCGTCTGCTTTGAGCTTCAGGTGAGTTACACACTCTCTCACACACAAGTAAAGGCAAGAAGGTGATTAAAAATAATGAAAGATGCCATGTTAATGAATAATAAATAAAAAAGGGAATTGTGACTTATCTCGCATTTCTGACGCAATTATGAGAAAAAAGTAACAGTTTTGAGATATACACTTACAATTGCAGGATATAAACTCACAATTCTGATATTTTCTCACAATTCTGAGTTTATATCTCACTTTTTTTCCATAAAGGAAAAACAAATAAAGAGAATTGCGACTGTTTACCACATAAGATTGCAAGCTTATTTTTACAGTTCAGATTTTATCTCACAATTCACACATTTTTCTTCCAATTGAGAGTTTCTAAGTGTGAGATATAAACTCAGAATGGCAAGAAAAAAAAAATCCAAATTGTGAGATAACTTTTTATTGTGAGATTATATCTTTTTTATCCCATGGCAGAAATAGGCTTCCATATGCTTTACCATAATATATGACAAAAACAAAAGTAATGTAATATATTTACCTATTACTAAGTGCAAATAGAAAGCAGTTCTTGTAATGCGAGTTGTAATGAAGTGATGTTTGGCAGGAATTTGTGATGGGGATTAAGGAGCTTCCACGTGTAGCAAGATTCATCCCTAAAATCATGTTGGCCATCACTGTGACGGCGTGTGATGAGGTGTACAGAAAGATCGCCTGCTGGCTAAATGACATGGGTGAGTCACAGGACATATGGGAGTTTATATCTGGTCATTTATCATTTGAAGTGTTCATGAACACTGTATTCAACAAAACAGACTTTTAGGAGGGAGTTAAGCAATTCAGCAAATTTTGGTTTAAAGTTTGTCAGTAGTAGAATGTAATAAGGTCGAAACAGATTGTGGTCTGAATTTTGGGAATACAGCTCTCCAGAAGTCAAACACAGGAGTGAGAAGGAGAAAGATGATAAACATTGGCTAGCTGTTTGGCCCCTGTGAGATGAATACTAATGACTGAATCTACTGTTTCCCACAGAAAACTACAGACTCCAGAGTGCCTATGAGAAAAATCTCATCATCAAAATGGTTCTTGTAAGTAATAAATAAATAACTTTTGGAACCTTTTCCTACCACTGTATTGGTTTTGTCCCAAAAATGTTCTCTTTCTTTCTCAGTTTCAGTTTGTAAATTCTTATCTCAGCCTTTTCTATATTGGATTCTACCTCAAAGACATGGAGCGTCTGAAAGAGGTGAGAGTCTCTGACTGTACTAGGGGTGTAATGGTTCTTGGTGTAAAAAAAAAAAAAAAAAAAAAAAAGTACTCTTTCTATTCATTTCCAATGCAAAATAATTTAAATAAATGCGCTTCTATACCGCAAATAGTTTGTTTTACCAGCAAGCGAGTCACGATTAAACTTAAAAGACCTCACCATGCATGCATGTGCCGGGGGGGTGAAAACATTTTAACAGAGTGAAGATGTTCCTTTTTTTTCTTATTTTGCCTAAATATCATATATTTTCCATTTAGTACTTCCCTTCAGATGTTACAGAAGATACTTACATGTTTCCCAGAAGACAAAAGTTACATTTACTCTGATCTTTGTGTCACGTACTGCTCTGAGACAAGGTAGAGATCCAAGTGCAGTTTTATTGGGATGCACAATCGTAGTCAAGAAACAGGCAAAAATCCAAAAACCATAAGACATGAACAGACAGAACGTGCAGTGTAACAATAGCAAAACCTCAATAATGCAGACACAAACACAGCTTAAATAGAGAGACAAACTAATACCAATGACATACAGCATACAACAATCCAATAAGAGTGCCCTCTTGTGGCTGACATGGGCACTCCAGCAACTGGTTGTGACATAACCCAGGCCTTAAGGAGCGGATTCCAGACGCTCCAGCAGAAAACAAAAAAGTTCAGGAGGGAGGTGGAAAGGAGGCGGATAAGGGGGAGGGACGGCGGGCCAGGTCCATGCAATGGAAGAGGGCCCAGAAACAGAGGCAGAGCAGGAGGCCAGGGTGGGGCCGGCAGAGCAGGAGGCCAGGGCGGGGCCGGCAAGACGAGGAGCTTATTTGAGGCCAACAGGGTTAAGGGCTTGGGTGGTGTCAAGATGGCCTCCGGGCCAACAGCAGGCTCTAAAGTGGGCTCAGAGAACTCCCGGACTGGCGCTGGCTCTTGAGTGGACTCAGAGGGATCCCGGACTGGAGCAAGCTCTGGAGTGGACTCAGAGGGATCCCGGACTGGAGCAAGCTCTGGAGTGGACTCTGAGGGTGGAGTGGGCTCTGGAGTGGACTCTGAGGGATCCCGGACTGGAGCGGGCTCTGGAGTGGACTCAGAGGGATCCCGGACTGGAGCAAGCTCTGGAGTGGATTCAGAGGGATCCCGGACTGGAGAAAGCTCTGGAGTGGACTCAGAGGGATCCCGGACTGGAGCAGACTCTGGAGTGGACTCTGAGGGTGGAGTGGGCTCTGGAGTGGACTCTGAGGGATCCCGGACTGGAGCGGGCTCTGGAGTGGACTCTGAGGGATCCCGGACTGGAGCGGGCTCTGGAGTGGACTCTTGAGGGCTCCCGGACTGGAGCAAGCTCTGGAGTGGACTCGGAGGGCTCCTGGACTAGAGTGAGCTCAGGATTGGACTCTTGGGCTAGATCAAACTCTGGAATGGGCTCATTGATAGGGGTGGGTTCTAGAGTAGAGTCTTGGGCTGAAGCAGATTCCAGAGCAGACTCATTGACTGGAGTGGGCTCTGGAACGGACTCCAGAGCAAACTCATTGGCAGGAGTAGGCTCTGGAGTAAATTCTTGAACTAAAACAGCTTCATAAGCTGGAACAGACCCAAGAGCTGAAGAACTGTCCTCAGTTCCAGCACACACACTGGCCATTGTAGTAACGGGGAGTGCAGAGGACAGCGGGATCATCGCCGAGACCCCAATACTTGCCCGAACCACTCGTACCGACATCAGTGGTGTCTCCGCTAACTTAGAGACCAGTCTCGTAAGCCTTGGGGTAGCCTTATAGACCTCAGTAGCTCTATTCACGATGACCGGAAACACAGAAGTGGCGTCCGTGAAGGCTGAAGGCTCTGGCATAAGCCCCATGCTGGCTGGAGAGTCTGGCCTGGCGGCCATCTTGGCTGAGGGCTCTAAATTTACTATTACTTGAGCCACTCGAAAACGATAGCTGAGTTAATCAACAAAACCCCAATAACCCAGAGTCTTAAGTTCAGTCATCTCCTCTGAAAAAAGGGGGTAGTCCAAACAGCTGTTAAATAATTGAATTAGCCCAGAGTCCTTAAAATGTAGTCCCACCGCCAATGTCCAGAACATCTGAGCGAATCCCGAAATTTCTGCTCCGTTCTGACGATAAGCAGCCAATACCTGACGTCTTGCCTTTAATTCCTTCTTGGTAGAAGGATGGACGATACGAAAACCCATACTGCTGGATCTGTGATGATCGAGGTTTTCTGTAACGTACTGCTCTGAGACAAGGTAGAGATCCAAGTGCAGTTTTATTGGGATGCACAATCGTAGTCAAAAAACAGGCAAAAATCCAAAAACCATAAGACATGAACAGACAGAACATGCAGTGTAACAATAGCAAAACCTCGATGACAATGTAGACACAAACACAGCTTAAATAGAGAGACAAACTAATACCAATGACATATACAGCTGAATACAATCAGGCAATCATGAGTGCAAGGGTTGATGGGAAATGAAGTCCAGAACCGAAAAACAACAATCCAATAAGAGTGCCCTCTTGTGGCTGACATGGGCACTCCAGCAACTGGTTGTGACGCTTTGAATTCAAAAGGTTTTCACCCCCTCCCCTTAATGCATGGTTTTTCCTTCTGGAGCATCAGTGAGCGTTTGAACCTTCTATAATAGTTGCATATGCAGGGCTCTAGACTGCGACCAAAATGGTTGCATTTGCGACCATTTTTTGAGAGTGTGCGAGTAAAAATTTGACGTGGTCGCACTTGTGCGAGTACATGATCTGCGCTTCTCCAAAGCATCTGCTTCATACAGCGCTCACTGCAGAGCCGTGGCACATTGTAGCAGGAGAAAGATTTCACTGATCAGGCGCTTTCAGCGCGTGCGCTTCAGTAGAGCCTGGTTTACGCCCGTTTCACACCGCATGCGTAAGCAGAGCAGAAGCGGTGCGTATGCAGAGCGGGAGCGGACGGAGCACAACGGAGGATTTGGTTTTCAAACTAAAGTAAAAGACCGCTTCTTAAACCAGAGAAGGTGAACATGTTAGTATTCTTGTAGAGAAAACATGCAAGTCCTGTCAGCGACAGCCAGTTTAGTTTTACTTTTCCTTTTGTTTTCGTTATGAAAAGCTTGTTATCTTTGCTGTTTACCTCACGTTACACTATGGAGGCTTTCATTATTTTTTTATATTATTATTATTTGATTCCTCAGTGTTTGCTAAACATTCTGTAATTTATTAGTCGGTATATAATACAGCATGTGATGTGTCCTATGCCATGCCTCGTCTTATTAGTTTTTGTTAATAAATGTTATGTAAGCTAGTTTGTCATTGTAACCTACTGTTTTATTGTTGTTGTGCTTTTTAATTAAGAATAACAATGAATCCATCTTTTGTTTTAGTCTTAAAAAGTGAAAGGTGTATAGATATAAGCAAAACATACAATTATCTTTTCTTGTAAAACTTGACACCAAGATCGCGAATTTGAACGTGAAAGCACACGAACAGAGAGTAATTCCTGTCGCAAAATTTAAATCACAAATAATACTGATGAAAAAGAACGGGTTGAATGTTGAACACTTTCGTTACCATATAACTATAAACTATGATAAAAGTTCATCAGCATGCATTGATTAATCAAATGCGACCAAATGATGTGCTCGTGCGACCAACTGAGAAAGTTAGTCGCACAAGTGCGACCAGTGGGAAGAATGAGTCTAGAGCCCTGATATGAGTCCCTCAGTTGTCCTCAGTGTGAAAAGATGGATCTCAAAATCAAACAGTCATTGTTGGAAAGGGTTCAAATACACAGGGACCTGAAGGATTTTTTCTGAAGAACAGCAGGCAGTTTAACTGTTCAGGACAAACAAGGGACTCATGAACAACTATCACTAAACAAAAAACACAGCTGTGGATCATTCAGGTAACAACACAGTATTAAGAATCAAGTTTATGTAAACTTTTGAACGAGGTCATTTTTATAAATTCAACTATTATTTTCTCTTGTGGACTATATGTAAACATCTTTTATGTGAAATATCTTATTCAGGTCAGTACTAAATAAACTAACATGCATTCTGTATGATCCTTCTTATTTTGGTAAATTAATTAATATTTTGCAGATTCTGAAAACTTTTGAATACGTAAATGTATTTGTAGTACACTTAGCATGAAATAAGTGTATTGCAAATACATTTAAGTGTATTTATTTTTTACTTGGGTAGAGAGAGCTAGAATTTATTTAACATGCAGTCAGAATGCAAATGTTAACTGAAGCATGCACAATTGGGATATTCATATCAATGTGTAACTGTTGCTGCAGATGCTGGCCACACTGCTGATTATCCGGCAGTTTGTTCAGAACATGAAGGAGGTCCTGCAGCCCTATCTGGCCGAGCGGCACCGACTGGGTGAGCTGACGCTGAGGGCCGTTTGGGAGCTGCTGGTGTCTGCACTGCTCAAGTACGGGCGGCTTGCAGCAGGACGAGCGCAGGTCTCGCCCAGCGACCCCACCGTGCTCGGCTCAGGCCTGCGTGGGCCACAGATGGGTGAGGAGGGCCCTCAGGAGAGACGAGAACGCAAGTGTCTAAACGGCGGCTGTGGCGTCCCGGATGAGGATGTGGAGGAGGAGCCTGGCGAGAGGCACAGCGAAGAAGTGAACGAATCAGAGAGTCTCATTGATTGTGGCCTGAAGCTACGGAAGGTCAGCTTCATTGAGAAGGTGGAGCGCAAGTCTGCAAGCTGCGTCAGCCCGGTGGACGACAGCTTCCTGGAGGAGGGAAGCCCCACCATGGTGGAGAGGGGCATGGATCCTGCCTCGGTTTTTGAGATGTGCGATGAAGAGGATGAAAATGGGGCTCCGGAGATGAAGGAGCTGACAGCCGAGCCGCTGCTGACGGGAGTGGAGAACAGCACTTCAGTCAGGCTCAGGAAGAGGGGACGGAGCTTAGAGAGGGCTGACAGTAAGACCAAGAGAGATTCGTGGATGGATCCTCCTGAGGAGCAAGAAACCACCACGCTAACACAAGCCGAGATGGAGAGCTGCATGCAAACTTACCAGGTCAGAAGACACCCCATATGTACTACTTATATTTTTATATTATTTTAAGTTTTATTTTTATTTTTTTTACGTAAAAACTATAAGTGAATTTGTTTTAAAAAATATATATATAATAATTTGTTTAAAGCTGCTTTATGTAACTTTTTTTGGTTAAAAATGATCCAAATCAATTATTGAGCAAGTACATCTCTAGTAAAGTAATATATTTAAAATACATTTATTTCATACTAAGTATAGTTCAAATCTGTTATATTGACATATCTACATATTTACTGACATATCATTTGAGACTTAATGATATAAATATTATAATTCAACTTTATTTGTAGTACTACTTGTGCACAAAGCACATTTCTTAATATTAAGCCTAAAATGTGTTTTAATGTCACTATTGATGAGGATTGTATAATTTTTGAATAATATCAGCCTTTAAATGCGAGATATTTAAAGTGTACCTGAAGTATACTTGCAATAGTTCCACTGTAGCACAATCAAATATACTTGACTTCAGCTTTACTTCTGCATAATTAAAATGCATTATGTACAAAATTAGTTGTTCCAATTTATGCTAAAAGTACAATTGCTGGGTATCTTTATTAAGTACATAAATATGTAAAAGCATTTGTAGTATACTTAGCATGAAATAAATGTATTTCAAATACATTTTAGTATATTTATTTTTCACTAGGGATAACCAATCAGTGTTCAAAACTATCTCCTTACCTTAGCCTGATTCACAACAGTAAGCTTGTTATTATGTTTTATATTTTGAGTGGTTCGGGTCATTCGTTTTTGCACCATTACGTCACGTTTGTATAGATAAAGAATGAGTCCCGGCTTATATCGCGTGTGTGGATGCTGCAGGTTTTAATCATTTAATCATTTAACGGCCTTAAACGGTGGATGATGGTAATGAAAAAAATATAAGTGACTGGAATTATATATATTCCAATTTTAAATGTGAGTCTGATTAAAGACAGTGTTGGGTACGTTACTTTCAAAAAGTAATTAATTACTAATTGCATCATCAATATTGTATTTAAATTACTTTTCTAATTACTCTGTCTGAGAAATAATTTAGTTACTCAATATGTAACTTAATTATTCAAATCGTTAATTACATCTTAAAATCCCTATAAACCTTAAAGCATAGACAATAGAAATTAAACTCTTTATTCTTTCAATTTGAGTCAAACATGGAATAGTTTAGCATTTTAGTTTTAAAACAACTGTAATACTTAAATATTTTAATAAAAAAATTTAACCTTCTTTGGTTAGCAAATTATTACTCTGCAAAATGTCTGAATAACAAAAAAGCTTAAGAAAAGTTAAACATTACCCTCTGGTTTCACAGACAAGGCTTAAGTCTAGTCCTAGACTAAAATGTAAGTCTGAGCTGTTTCAACTGAAATAAACTTGCACTGACTGATCTTAAAATATATCAGTGCCTTTGTTTTGTCTCAAAAAACACACCAGTAATGTTTTTTTCTTAGCACGTTTATAAAAAATTATTTAAATGTCCTAATTGAACTATGGCCTACTCCTGGCTTAGTCTAAGCCCTGTCTGTGAAACCGGGCCTATAAGTATCAAGCTGTAAGCATTAAACTTTTCAAAGGAATGAGCACCATAGGAATGAGCACCATATTTCATACACACTGACATACTGTCCATGTATTGGCAGGTTTTTGTTGTTTTCTTTCTTCTGTTGAACTTGTGTTCACCATGACTTAAATTTCATGACTTTTCTTAAGCTTATTTCATTTTAAATATAAAAAATGTTTAGCTCAGGGGCTCATGTTGTGCATGGCCTCTCTCTCTCTCTCTCTCTCTCTCTCTCTCTCTATCTCTCTCTCTCACACACACACACATGTTGGTTTTTGTGGTTTATGGGGACTCTCCATAGGCGTAATGGTTTTTATACTGAACAAACTGTGTGTGCTATTGCCCTACACCTACCCGACACCTAAACTTAGCCCTCACAGGAGACTGTGTGCATTTTTAGATTTTAAAAAAAAACACCATTTAGTATGTTTTTTAAGCCTTTTGAATTACGGGGACATAGGCAGTGTCCTCATAAACCACCTTCAAATTGTAATACCTCTGTCATACCCATGTCATTAAACAAATTTGTGTCCTCATAAACCACATAAACCCGCACACACACACACACACTCTCACACTCAATTTCAAAAGCTTGAAATTTCATGTCATTTACATGTTTTAACAAACTGTAAAATAAAAATGAAAACAAATTCCACAGTTATCAGTGAAATGCATGACAATAAAAACAGTGACTCTTGACAGTGGAAGACAAAAGAACACAACACACTGAAAAGGGCCAGAGCTCCATAAGGTGAATAATGAAAATGATTTATTGAATGTGTGTGATCATTTGAATTGAAAGTTAGCTTTGATAGTAATAATAAAAAATGTTTGATGTAACACTACATTAAAAACTAAATGACTGATTTCCATCAACACAAACAGGTTGAGAAAAGCACAGATACACATGATCACTCAGCAGGACTCACACACACACACACTGATCTTACTGTCTATATGAGGATTTATTGCACACGTTTATGCTGACATGATATTTCACTGACAGATGTTCAGCTGCAGTATTAATGTAATTAAGAGAAAAGAGACTCTACAACATCTCACTTTTACTGATTTATCATGCAGCTCAAAGCATTATGGGTAGAATCTCTCGTCAGTCTATTCTGATTCATCAGCACAGTTTCACTGATGAGTCAGGATGAACATTAAACCCAGGATAGAGCGGCTGAGTGAACGTGGTCTGGACTGTGTGGATGAGGCTCATTGTGTCAGAGACACTGTAGAAGGACAGAGTTCCTGCACTGTGATCCACATAAACTCCTATTATACTACTGATGGACTTTACAGGGAAATTAATATTTTTCTTATTGTGTATCAGTGAGTATCTGGAGGGAGAGCAGGACAAACTCCAGGACTGATCATTAGATCCAAACCCACACTCTTTACCCAATCCCTTCCTGCTGATGCTCTTATATGACACTGATATATACACACCATTTCCACTCCACTCCAGCTCCCAGTAACAGCGTCCACGCACACTCTCTCTACACAACACCTGAGACCACTCATTAAATCTTTCTGGATGATCAGGATACAACTGGTCTGTGTAAGTGTAAGTAATCATTGTGTTTCTCTCAGACAGACAAAGGCGATTATATGCTGTGTTTGGATCCAGAGTGAGCTGATGGGAATCTGATGGAGATAAAACACATCAGAATCAGGAATTATGAATCTGATCTCTTTGATCTCTTTTCATGTAGCTGAACTTTTCATGTTCAATTTATCGTCAGTGACTCGGTACAGATTAGAGCTGGGCCAGTGAGCATGACAGCATGCCCCCCCCCCCCCCCAAAAAAGCTAATAAATGCACGTATAATAGTTGCTGTTTTATATTGATATTAAGATACGAGTTAAGTACAAAGCTTCTTTGATGTAAGAAACTGAGTTTCATTTTAAATCAGTTTATGGAAACACTTGGATTCTTGCTGAATAGGACGTGAACATGAGCCCATTTGAATTAATCCATATGCCGGCTTTGTATTCTGTCTTGTGGTCTGGATGTGTTTATTAGCAAATATTACTGGTCACATTGTCTGTTCGTATAGGCTTCAGAAATTTATCTTGTTTCTCAGTCTTCATCTCTCTCTTCATATTCGATTTTAACACAGTTTGTGTTCATTAGGCAAGGAAACGATCTCAAGTAAATTTGCATAGCGCATTTCACACATGCCGAATTCAGTTTCACTTTTCCGGGCAATGCAGCATTGAATATAAATGTCTTGCCCTTGCAGAAGATAAGATGGCTCTTCCGACCTTTTACTATCATTGTCAGTTGCTTTGGAAGAGAGCAGCTAAGCATTTACATCATCAATTATAAAACCTTCTACAGGAAGAACATGGACACACTCAGTGAGTTTTTCTGCTTGTTTTCTTACTGACTTACATTGTAGGAAGTCGTTCCTGGTCCAGAGATCAATGTTGGTGAATGTGACTGGAAATCAACAGACATGAACAGTGTGATTCTCATGATCCTGCATTCATTCCTAAGACATTTCTAATATGATGTTCTCTATGATATGAGATGATGATGGATTTGTTTCTGAGAGCAGATGAGTCTCCAGGACTTTACCTCTGTCTGAGATCTTCTTGAGATCCTCTTTGCAGAAATCCTCCAATTTGTCTGTCAGCTGACGGACAGATTCTCTCAGGCCATAAGAAGAGAAGAGAGAACTGACATTTATGTCTGTAGATTTGGGAGGTGCTGAGAGAGACTGGAAACTCTACAGAAAACAGAAATCACATCTCATCAGCTCCACACTTCACCCAATAACCTGCACGAACATCAGCTTTGACTTGACTGATCTTTACTTGACTGAACTTCTCAATCCAGCACTTTCATAGCATCTGCTTCATTCTTTTCATATTCATTAAATCACATTAGAGCTGCAGTTTCTAGTATTTGCCTCTTAAAGTAAAACTATATGTGATTTCCAAGTGATCCCAATGATTCATTCACAAACTACACGTCTATTGTCTTTTGAAACGAACGAGAGAGACATGACAAGCAATCAATTGTCTTGTTTATATTTCCGTGTTCAGAACAACATGAACGTTTCTAGACTAGAGCTTCTAGATCTGTTACCTGCAGGAACTGGATGTGATCCTGTGTGTGTGAAAGCTGCTCCAGCTCAGCGTCTCTCCTCCTCAGATCATTGATCTCCTGCTCCAGTCGCTCCAGTCGTCCTTCAGCTCGACTCACTGCAGCCTTTTCCTGATCTCTGATCATCTGTGTCACCTCAGATCGGCTTCTCTCAATGGAGCGAATGAGCTCAGTAAAGATCCTCTCACTGTCCTCCGCTGCTGTCTGTGCAGAGCGCTGTTAGGACACATTCAAGTGATTCAGGCTTCAGTGGGACTGAAAGAGGAGAGTCTGAACTGAGACTGAGACAAACATCTCTTCTTCTCCAGACTCACCTTATGAGACTCCATAGCCTCTCTCAGCTGCTGACGATCTTTCTCTCTCTGCTGGATTCTTTGCTGGAACGTCTTCTGCATTTTCTTCAGCTGCTTCTGCAGGACAAACAGATGTTAAACTACTGGCACTAAATCCTCATGTGAACAGATGAGTCCAGTAAAAGTGGAACTGAAAATTAATGGATGTAGGTTCAAACTCCAGAATGGATGATTGATCGTTTACCACCATTGTACATGAATTATCCTGTTTCACACTACAAGCACAAGTATTATAAAAGTGAAACTGACACAGATGCAGAGCTTCCAACTGACAGTGTTTCTGTGTTCTGTGTAATTAAGCTGCAGCTCTACTCAGAAAATAAACAGACCATTGGATCGCTGCACTGAGTATTAACTTGACCGCTAACTTTAAATACCTGTTTCTCTGTCCTCTGTACTGCAGCTGATACAGTGTTGTGGTTTTTATGTTCATCCATCATACACTGCATGCATATAAATTTCTGGTCAGTGCGACAGAAAACCTCAAGGAGCTTCTCGTGTTTCTGGCAGATCATCTCCTGCAGTCGTCCAGTGGCATCAGTCAAATTGTGTCTCTTTCCTTTAAAGAAACTCTCATGTTGTTCAAGATGATTCTGACAGTAAGAGTTCAGACACACCAGACAGGACTTGATGGCTTTGTATGTTCTTCCAGTACAAACGTCACACTGCACATCTCCAGCTCCAGCGTAACAGTCAGCGGGAAGTTTGGTGTTCTTCAGTTTCTCCACCACTTCAGCCAGCATGGTGTTTCTAGCTAAAGCAGGTCTTGGACAGAAGGTCTGTCTGCACTGAGGGCAGCTGTAGACTCTCATCTGATCCTCCTGATCCCAGCAGCCTGTAATACAGATCTTACAGTAACTGTGTCCACACTGAATGGTCACTGGATCCTTCAGGAGATCCAGACACACTGCACACATGAACTCCTTCTGATCCACCGAAATTCTGGCTTCTGCCATTTTACTGCTTGAATGCAGAGACACAAACACACAACAGCTCAAGCACACATTCACTTTCTCTTTCCCTGAACTCATGTGATTCCTGTATCCTGGTTCTGTGTTTGAGTGATATGTATAAACAGGCGTGTCTTCAAGTCTGTAAAGCAGGTTGCTCAGTGAGGACATTTGGCCCTCACAAGTACACAAACAAGTACACTCACTCACATGGGTTTCCATCTTTTATGGGTTCATTCCATAGGCGTAATATGTATAATAATACTGTCAGGGTTTTGGACTGTCTTGTGTGTGTTTTTGTTCCCCATGTGCTCCGTGACCCAGTTTCTGTCTCCCGTTCATTATGTTATTTGTTTAAGGTGTGTCGAGTCATTAGTCCCTAATTGTCTGTATATTTAAAGAGTGTTCAGTTCCCTGTTTCTTTGTCCGGTGTCTATCGTCTATGGTGTGCTTCATCTCTGTTCCTGTCTGAATGACAGTACATATGTACACAATGACAGTGATACCCCTGTTCGGATTATTAAAAGACTGATATTTGAGAGTATTCCTACATCTCCTCGTTCTCGTAGTATTTCTACGTCTCCAGCAGTAAGCAACTGTGACAAATACAGTATGAACATTTTTTTTATTTAAAACAAATACTAATACTAATTTTACCTACTCCTAACTAAAAAAAGTTGTACTGTCATTCATGCACATATGCTTTGTATTACCACACAGTACATAAACAACATTCTGATATTTTATCAACTAAATTCCTATTGCTTAGCACATTATAAATGTCACGAATCCAGGCCACGAACTTTCAGACACTCACCACTAGAGGTCACTCAACCACCACATGGACTTTCACACCGTCACAGATCACCCTAAGGACTACATTTCCCAGCATCCACTGCACCCACACAGCTGTTCACCATTTATCCCACACGCACCTGCAAACAATCACGCAATCACCATCACCCAATCACACGCACACACAAGCACTATAAATACCATGGACATTCATTCACACGCTGCCGAGTATTGTTTAGCACAGTCTACATACAAAGCGTTTCCCAGTATCTTTAGTTTGCCTTGCCGTGTTTGATTCCTGCCCGTGTTCCTAGTTCCCTCTCTCTGCCTAGCCCTCTGGACTCTGTACGCTGATCTCCGACCCACGCTTGCCTTGGATTATTCTTGTGTCTTGCCCATGCCATACCTGTTTGCCATTGATCGACCCTGCCTGTATTGACCATGTTTATTAATAAAGCCTTGCGAATGGATCCACCTGTCTCACGTCTCTTCAGACCCGTAACAATAAACATCAACATCAGATAGTATATCAATAAACACTGATCTAAACATTCCTAGACTGTAACATTCATCATGCTGGAGTGTAAATATTCACATTACTTTATATCTATATAATATTATAAATCATTTTTATTATCTGATAGCAAAAAAATATATACATCCTCGTTTCGTACGACATTTAGGCTATATTAGTAATGATAATGTGTACCATGCTGATTTGTACAGAGGCTCAGTAAATTTGCACTTAACAAGCCTAAACAGACAGCGAATGAGAGAGATGGACTGAGCGCGTGCGATTACCTGTGTCTGTCCTTCAGGCCGAGTCATGTATATTTGTGAAAACACAGGTTGTCATGTCCAAGGAAAGCGAAATCTGTCTTAGCATCGACGCTCTGCTGGTCAGCTGAGCCTTTAAAAGTGGTGCTCAAAGTTAAAATGATTTCAGCAGCTTGTTCATTACATATCTTGAATGAATCAGCGTTTTTGAACGTGTAGTTGAATGAACGGTTTAAGACCCACTCAAAGACAGTCCCTTACCGCCACAGTGTGGGGCAACAATGAAACTGCACTGACTGACAGCCCGTCTAGAACACGCAGGTGAAATATCAACAGAAAAAGTATCTTGTCAGTCAGATTCGAGTATCAGAACTAACTGATATATATATATATATATATATATATATATATATAGGCTAACAATAGACTAATGATATTATTTTCAGGTTTATGTTTTGTTATGTGGACTGTTTACTTCACTTCCTGTTTCAACGGTATTTAGTTTCGGTTTCATTGGTTTCTGAATATGACCTCGTTACATCGTAACACGTACACAAAGGTTATATACAGTATATAATCTTATACACACACACATATATATACAGTGCCCTCCACTAATATTGGCACCCTTGATAAATATGAGCAAAGGCAGCTGTGAAAATAATTCAGCATTGTTTATCCTTTTGATCTTTCACTCAAAGAATTTACAAAATTCTAACCTTTCATTGAAGTAAAACAATTGAAAGAGGGGAGAAAATCTCATGATGAAATAAATGTTTTTCTCCAATGGATGTTGGCCACAATTATTGGCACCCCTAGAAATTCTTGTGAGTAAAATATCTCTGAAGTATATTCCATTCATATTTAATTTGTTTAGCACACCAGGGTGACTAGGAGCATGAAATTGTCCAGCCATGACTTCCTGTTCCACAGGATTATAAATATGAGGAACACAAAGACCAAATTCCCTTAATCATCAATCACAATGAGAAAAAACAAAAAATATATTTCTGATGTGCAGCAAAAGATAATTGAGCTTCACAAATTAGTGAAGTGGCTTTAAGAAAAGAGCTAGAGCAGTGAAAAATCCCATTTCCACCATCAGGGCAATAATTAAGAATTTCCAATCAACAGAAAATGTTACGAAACTGCCTGGAAGAGGACGTGTGTCTATATCGTCCTAATGCACGGTGAGGAGGAGAGTTTGAGTGGCTAAAGACTCTCCAAGGATCACAGCTGTAGAATTGCAGAATATAGTTGAGTCTCGGGGTCAGAAAACATTAGAAAAAAATTGTCAAACAGTCCCTACATCACCACATGTTGTTTGGGAGGGTTTCGAGAAAAATTCTCCTAGCTCATCCAAAAACAAACTCCAGCATATTCAGTTATCAGACATGACTGTAACTTCAAATGGGACTGGCTTCTATGATCAGACGAAACTAAAAAATTAGCTTTTTAGCAGAAAACACTCAAGATGGGTTTGGTGCACACAGGGATAAAAAAGTACCCCATGTGTACAATGAAATATACTGCTGTATTTTTTATGTTGTGGGCCTATTTTTCTGCTGGAAGTCCTGAACATCTTGTTTAGACACATGGCATCATGGATTCTATTAAATACCAACATATAAAAAATCAATAAGTGACTGACCCTGTTAGAAATCTTATAATGGGCCATGTTTGGATCTTCCAACCGGACAATAATCCAAACACAAACCTCAAAAACAACACAAAAATGGGTCACTGAGCACAAAACCAAGCTTCTGCTATGGCCATTCCCGTCCTCTGACCTGAACCCTGTAGAAAATGAGTGAGGTGAACTGAAGAGGAGAAGCACCGTCATGGAGCTGTGAATCTGAAGGATCTGGAGAGATTCTGTATGAAGGAATGGTCTCTGATCTCTTATCAGGTGTTCTCCAAACTCTTCAGGAATTATAGGAGAAAACTCAGAGCTGTTACCCTGGGAAAAGGACATTGCAATAATTGGGTGCCAATAATTGTGGTCAACATGAACTAGAGAAAGTATTTCTTACACAATGAGATTTCCCCCCATTTTCAATTGTTTTACTAAATGATAGGTTGGAATTTTGTGAATTTTTGGAATGAAAGATAAAAATGATAAACAATGCAGATTTATTTTCACAGCCGCCTTTGCTCATATTTATCAAGGGTGCCAATATTAGTGGAGGGCACTGTATATATGTGTGTGTGTGTGTGTGTGTGTATATGCGGTATGTATACATACATACATACATACATACATATATATATATATATATATATATATATATATATATACATATAATGTCAAGATGGCGCTGAGCATGGCAGCCGTGTTGCGAGCTCCAAGAAAACTCTGCAGTTTTTCGTATGTTTTATTTGTTATTTTGTTGTTTTACGTGCTGGATGTTGCTAGTATTACTGTCTACGATAGACACATGCTTTTAAACATTGGTTCCTTCGTCGCGCAACGCAAACCGGACTTTGAGTTCTTGAGGAAAAAACTGAGGAAATTCCGCCGGAAAAGGGGAAAGAGAGCCGGCGTACTTGTCAGACTCAGACGCCGTCCCCTCCGACCTCCGCTCCCAACCATTTTGCTGGCTAATGTTCAGTCACTGGACAACAAACTCTGCGAACTGCGGGCGCGCATCTCATACCAACGAGAAACAAGGGACTGCTGCATTATTTGCCTCACAGAAACCTGGATGTCTGCAGTGGTTCCAGACTCCGCCATCGAGCTTACGGGGTTTTCCGTGCACCGCTCGGACAGAACGAAAGAGCTCACAGGGAAAAGCAGAGGTGGGGGAGTTTGTTTCTTTATCAACAACTCGTGGTGTGATGAAAGGAATCTGCACTCTATTAAATCCTTCTGCTCCCCTGATCTGGAATTTCATATGCTTCTGTGTCGACCATTCTGGCTACCGAGGGAATTTACAGCGATCATAATCACAGCTGTTTACATTCCCCCTCAAGCCAACACAGACCAGGCACTCAAGGAACTGTATGGGAATATAAGCGAGCAGGAAACCGCGTACCCAGATGCAGCGTTTATTGTTATGTGGGACTTTAACAAAGCCAACTTCAGAACACTAGCTCCAAAATACATTCAACACATCACCATCAACACGTGTGGTGATCGTGTACTGGACCACTGCTACTCTCCTACAAATCGCTCCCCCGCCCATCTTTCGGCAAATCGGATCATTCTTCCGTCCTGCTCCTGCCTGCTTATTGGCAGAAACTGAAACGAGAAGCACCCGCCCTCAAGACAATTCAATGCTGGTCGGACCAATCGGACGCTATACTACAGGACTGTTTTGATCACGTGGACTGGGACATGTTCCAGGCAGCATCTGATGACGACATGGAGGCGTACTCAGATTCTGTAACGTGTTTCATCAGGAAGTGCGTAGAGGACGTGGTTCCGACAAAAACAATCCGCATCTACCCCAACCAAAAACTGTGGATTAACAGCGATGTTCGAGCAGCCTTGTCAGCGCGGACATCTGCCTTTAAATCCGGGAACTTTGACGATCGAAAACAAGGCAGTTACGATCTCAGGAAATCCATCAAAGCCACAAAGATGTAACCCGATCCTTCAGACAGGTGAATATCCACAAGGCTGTGGGTCCTGATGGCATCCCTGACCGTGTGCTCCGAGCATGCGCATTCCAGCTGGCCGGGGTTTTCACAGACATTTTCAACCTCTCCCTCTCTCTGTCTGTGGTTCCATTATGCTTCAAAAAACCCACCATTGTGCCCATACCAAAGAAAAATAAAATCACATGCTTGAATGACTGGAGGCCCGTTGCTCTGACACCCATCTTCAGCAAGTGTTTTGAGAAACTCATCAGAGACTACATCTGCTCTGTGCTGCCTGCCTCACTGGATCCGCTGCAATTTGCATATCGCAGCAACCGTTCCACAGGCGATGCTATTGCCTTCACCTTGCACACTGCTCTCTCCCACCTGAAAAACAAGAACGCCTATGTGAGGATGCTGTTTGTGGACTATAGCTCCGCATTCAATACCATAGTGCCTGCCACACTGGTTGCGAAGCTCCAGACTCTAGGACTAAACAGATCTCTGTGCAGCTGGATCCTGGACTTTCTGACAGGCAGAAGTCAGGTGGTCAGAATGGGCAACAACACATTATCTCCGTTGACCCTCAACACTGGTGCTCCTCAGGGCTGCATTCTCAGCCCACTCCTGTACTCCCTGTACACACATGACTGTGCAGCTACACACAGCTCCAACATCATCGTCAAATTCGCTGACAACACAACAGAAGAGAATGACAAAATAACGGTCCACATAACAAAACATAAACCTGACAATAAGATCGTTAGTCTATTGTTAGCCTATATATATATATACAGGTGATATATATATATATATATATATATATATATATATATATATATATATATATATATCACCTGGTGATATATATATATATATATATATATATGTGTATATATATCAGCATATATTTATATATACAGTATATACAGATTCAACTAGCGTCTATGGGAGGGCTGGGCAGCTTCGGTCCTCTGTTCCGGTCTGCCCTGTGATACCCCTGTTCGGATTATTAAAAGACTGATATTTGAGAGTATTCCTACATCTCCTCGTTCTCGTAGTATTTCTACGTCTCCAGCAGTAAGCAACTGTGACAAATACAGTATGAAAAAAAAATATTTAAAACAAATACTAATACTAATTTTACCTACTCCTAACTAAAAAAGTTGTACTGTCATTCATGCACATATGCTTTGTATTACCACACAGTACATAAACAACATTCTGATATTTTATCAACTAAATTCCTATTGCTTAGCACATTATAAACATCAACATCAGATAGTATATCAATAAACACTGATCTAAACATTCCTAGACTGTAACATTCATCATGCTGGAGTGTAAATATTCACATTACTTTATATCTATATAATATTATAAATCATTTTTATTATCTGATAGCAAAAAAATATATACATCCTCGTTTCGTACGACATTTAGGCTATATGCAATAAAAAAGCTGCCTATTTCAGCATATTGCACTCACTTGCACACATTTCAGTTTGGCAAGATGTTTGGGAAAAGTAAAAAAAAAAAAAAAAGTTAATGTAAATATAACACGTTTTGTTACTTTATTGTAAGTAACAATAAATTACAGAAATGATATCCTCTGCTGAATAAAGCCGTGTCAGATCGTGTTGTTCTGAGGTAAATTCTGGCTTATTCCTCATAGCAGGTCTTCTTCCTAAAACGATGAAAATGATTTTTGATTTTTTTTGTTATCTATTTTTTGTATCTAGGTGACGAGGGCGTTTGCGCGCAGGTATGACTGCGGATAATGAGCTCAGAGACGGGAAAGACTGTGCCTCGCTTTAGTTTCATACAGATTACATAATCAGAGAAAATTCGTTTTCGATTTGAATTGGTTCATTTAAAAGTAGACACTTCAAGCTTTCTATAGACATATTTCTCATGTGTGTGTGTTAAGTATTCTGAGTTTCGGTTCATTTTTGTGGCGCATTTCAAAAAGAAGTTCACAGGGACACGAGACTGTAAGAAAGCGCTCCCTGTTTATTTTGTTTATTTTACAAAAGCACAATGTTTTGTTATTATTATCAGTGTACACTAGGGATGTTCATTTCGGTTATTTTTCCTAACCGACAACCAACGTTCGTTAACTGATTATTAACCGTTAACTGACAAGATTATTTTAAATTAGAACTGAATTAAATTAGAAGGAATAGGTGTCTGTGACCCGTTAAAAATACTAACATTTGTTTTCCGGGGATTAATTTTACATGCGCAAAAAGCAGCAAACAACAGAACATGAGGATTCACATGGTCATCATAGCGATCACATCACATCACGCACCTGCAGCGCTTCTGCGAGCGGAGAAAAACATAATAAAGCTAAGCACTATATATATATATGCTGCTTAAGGTGCCACGATGGAGCAGTGCAAGCCAAATGCTTGTCAGTGCTGGTGTGCCAACCTGCGCTGCTGTGATGCGTAATCTCATGTAGGCCTACAGATGTATGTGTAGGTTATCAGAATCTCTAAATAGTATAATTTTAACACTGACAAACTTGGCACAAAAAAGGTTATCAGAATCTCTAAATAGATTCTGATAACCTAGTATAATTTTAACACTGACGAACTAGGCACTAAGTTCCGTCAGGCTTTTTTCAAATATGTGGAATCATTGGAGTTTTAGTACACATGTAATTATGTGATATTGTGTCCTTGTGTGTGTCTTTGTTTGGACCGAGTGTGTCCTTAATAAAGTTTTGATTTCATTGATTGATTGATTGATTGATATATATATATATATATATATATATATATATATATATACAAACCCGATTCCAAAAAAGTTGGGACACTGTACAAATTGTGAATAAAAACAGAATGCAATGATGTGGAAGTTTCAAATTTCAATATTTTATTCAGAATACAACATAGATGACATATCAAATGTTTAAACTGAAAAAATGTATAATTTTAAGGGAAAAATAAGTTGATTTTAAATTTCATGGCATCAACACATCTCAAAAAAGTTGGGACAAGGCCATGTTTACCACTGTGTGGCATCCCCTCTTCTTTTTATAACAGTCTGCAAACGTCTGGGGACTGAGGAGACAAGTTGCTCAAGTTTAGGAATAGGAATGTTGTCCCATTCTTGTCTAATACAGGCTTCTAGTTGCTCAACTGTCTTAGGTCTTCTTTGTCGCATCTTCCTCTTTATGATGTGCCAAATGTTTTCTATGGGTGAAAGATCTGGACTGCAGGCTGGCCATTTCAGTACCTGGATCCTTCTTCTACGCGGCCATGATGTTGTAATTGATGCAGTATGTGGTCTGGCATTGTCATGTTGGAAAATGCAAGGTCTTCCCTGAAAGAGACGATGTCTGGATGGGAGCATATGTTGTTCTAGAACTTGGATATACCTTTCAGCATTGATGGTGCCTTTCCAGATGTGTAAGCTGCCCATGCCACACGCACTCATGCAACCCCATACCATTAGAGATGCAGGCTTCTGAACTGAGCGCTGATAACAACTTGGGTTGTCCTTGTCCTCTTTAGTCCGGATGACATGGCGTCCCAGTTTTCCAAAAAGAACTTCAAATTTTGATTCGTCTGACCACAGAACAGTTTTCCACTTTGCCACAGTCCATTTTAAATGAGCCTTGGCCCAGAGAAAACGCCTGCGCTTCTGGATCATGTTTAGATATGGCTTCTTTTTTGACCTATAGAGTTTTAGCCGGCAACGGCGAATGGCACGGTGGATTGTGTTCACCGACAATGTTTTCTGGAAGTATTCCTGAGCCCATGTTGTGATTTCCATTACAGTAGCATTCCTGTATGTGATGCAGTGCCGTCTAAGGGCCCGAAGATCACGGGCATCCAGTATGGTTTTCCGGCCTTGACCCTTACGCACAGAGATTGTTCCAGATTCTCTGAATCTTTGGATGATATTATGCACTGTAGATGATGATAACTTCAAACTCTTTGCAATTTTTCTCTGAGAAACTCCTTTCTGATATTGCTCCACTATTTTTCGCCGCAGCATTGGGGGAATTGGTGATCCTCTTCCCATCTTGACTTCTGAGAGACACTGCCACTCTGAGAGGCTCTTTTTATACCCAATCATGTTGCCAATTGACCTAATAAGTTGCAAATTGGTCCTCCAGCTGTTCCTTATATGTACATTTAACTTTTCCGGCCTCTTATTGCTACCTGTCCCAACTTTTTTGGAATGTGTAGCTCTCATGAAATCCAAAATGAGCCAATATTTGGCATGACATTTCAAAATGTCTCACTTTCAACATTTGATATGTTATCTATATTCTATTGTGAATAAAATATAAGTTTATGAGATTTGTAAATTATTGCATTCCCTTTTTATTCACAATTTGTACAGTGTCCCAACTTTTTTGGAATCGGGTTTGTATATAAAATAACGAATAAATAGGCCTATACGAGAAATATATTTTAACTTAAATAATAATTTAAGAAAAACGAAAGAAAAACTGCAACAAGTAGCCTATGCAGAGTTTCGGTTCATTTTTGTGCTGCGCGAAAGGAAAGCTGACGGCAGAAGCGGCATCCTATTTTTTTAGGCTTATTTTACAAAAGCGCAAATATTTGTTTTTATTGTGAATGCACACAAATAAAATCAAACCTTTTACAATTCCGATTATCTTCATGACTAAAAGGAGTAGTTGCTTCCACTGTTAGAATAAAAAAAATCAAGCGATTGCTCCAGCACCGCATGCGCGCAGCCGCGCACACAGTTAAGCATTCTACCTTGACAATGCAGCCTGTTCATTATCATTATAAAAAAACAATCAGTCAAACATATGGGGAAAAAAACACACTGCTCGGTTTAAATATACGGAAACATTTGATTTTGTGTCGAACGAGAGACCCAACATTGGTTTCAGTTTCGCTTTAGCCTAAATTCATTCGTTTTGGTTTGTCGTTTATATAGCTATAACTTCTTACACTTTTAATTCTTGTTCTTTTCTAACTAGTCTATTGTTAATTGAAAGGATTTGTTGTGGAGTGAGGGGAACTAAAATAGCCTAGTTATGTTTACAGTGTTTATTATAATGTTTATTATAATAAGCTATAATAAGTTTATTATAATAAGCTTTCCTGTAGCTCAAATAGTAGAGCATGGCGCTATCAACGCCAAGATCATGGGTTCGATTCCCAGGGAAAACAAGAGCTGATAAAATGAAAAACTGTAACTTGAATGCAATGTAAGTCGCTTTGGATAAAAGCGTCTGCTAAATGCATAAATGTAAATGTTTATAATTCGCGTCGGTCTATTTCTGAATGAAACAATAAAATGCGACTTACTTATGTTTTTTTCCTCTCTCTCTCTCTCTAAAAAACGTAATTTTTTTATATGCGTAGCTTATTTTAACCATGCAGCAAACCTTTTAAAATATTTTGATAAATTACTTAAAAAAATAAAAATAAAAGTGACTTTAAACCGTTTAACTGATTGTATTAATCGGTCAAAATTCTTAGCGGTCGGTTAACGGTTAAACGGTTAAAATGAACATCCCTAGTGTACACAAATAAAAGTAGACCCTTTTGTAGATTCTATTGATTATAATCTTATCTGTGTCTGAGTATTTTAGGTTATTTTATCTGTTGTCAGGAAAAACTGCAAGTGAACGCGCCGGCGCACAGAGGGTTCAAGATGCTGCATTCAATTTTTCCTTTAGACGATACATTTAGATTTCAAATTCAATATTGATTTTAGAACTGTTGAAATTATTTGCAGTATGTAACGCAAGTACTTTATAAGTAACTAATTAAATGACCTAAAAATGAACAGTAATCCCTTACTTTACTTTTTCAGGGGACAAGTAATTTAATTACAGGAACGGTAATTTGTAACAACAGTTTATTAACAACAGTTACTTAGTAACGTGTTACACTCGACACTGACTACAGAAACATGTGATTGCTATACTTACAATAGATTTGTATTTCAAAGAGAACGAGTTCTAAGGAACATTAAATTGATTTTTGAGGTTAAAATAAAATTTTATTTTGATGATATCTGAATGTTATGACATTCAGAGATTAGATTGTACAGAGATTGAAATCTACAGATAACGCTAATAACACCTAACGCTGATACACATTAAATACACAGTCATGCAATGTTGATGTTGTTAACAATAACAATTTGAGAACAAAGTATAACAATAATAATAATTTGCACGGTTTGACGTGATCTGGGCTAACTTTGCGGTTGTTAGATTTGGTAGCGCAATTGTTTTTTATACTTTTTTATTTTAAAACTGGCAGACATGTTACTAACTTGTTTTTTGCATTGTAAAAAATAAATCAAATAAATTCTGTTCTTTTGAACTTGATGTGAAGAGCTTGAAAAATAAGCTTGAAAAAAATAATCTTAGTTCCACAAAAATATGAAGCAGCACAACTGTTTTCATCATTGATAATATTTACATTTACATGTACATTTATGCATTTAGCAGACGCTTTTATCCAAAGCGACTTACATTGCATTCAAGTTACAGTTTTACATTTTATCAGCTCTTGCTTTCCCTGGGAATAACCAGAAATGTTTCTTGAGCAGCAAATCATCATATCAGAATGATTTCTGAAGGATCATGTGACACTGAAAAAAAAACGAAAAAAGGTTTGCAGCATTCGGTGCAGAACAGTAAGGTTCTGCAATAGCTTTTTTCTACAAGCTATCAGACTTTTGAATTTAAAATGACCTTAACCATTTTATCTCACTGAATCTTTTAGTAGTGAGTTTTATGTGATGGAGACATTGAAATAACAGCACTTTTTGCGATGTGCAATAATTGTACTTATATGCTGCTATTTAATAAGTGCAGTTATTTTGTTTTAGATGCCGCAAATTACTGTGTGCATCTTTTAATATCTATATGCTGCTGTCATTCTTTTAGTGTTGTGTGTGTATATATATATATATATATATATATACAGTATATATATATATTTTTTTAAATGTACGCTGTTGTAGTTTTTATTATATTTATAATTTTATACTGATTTGTGGTACATGTTTATGTTTAGTTGGTGTAGTACTTATGAGCCAGTGAAACGAAATTTCATTCATACGTGCACTCTGTATGTACAGTTGAATGACAATAAAATAGCTACCTACCTACCTACTGAAGACTGAACTAATGATACTGAAAATTCAGCTTATATCACAGAAATAAATTACATTTCAAAATATATTCACATTGATTTGTAATAATATTTCAAAATATTACTGTTACTATTGCTGTTCTTATTGTATTTTGATCGAATAAATGCAGCCTTGATGAACATAAGATACTTTTTTCAAAGCCCCAAACTTTTCAGTAGTCTAAAATATAATTTCTATAATATTTTAACAATATTTAAAACAGAACACGATGGTTTCCAGTTGACGTACTCTTTCACAAATGTCTCTGTAATGTACTTGTGTTCTAGATAATGGATGTTCTACTACCTCAGGCAGGCAGACTGACATTTCTCTAAACCTCTAAAACAAAATGTCCCTAAATTGCTTTCCAGGACACTTTTCTGGACTACCAGGAGATGTTTGTTCAGTTTGGATATGTGGTGCTCTTTTCCTCTGCCTTCCCATTGGCCGCCATGTGTGCCCTCATTAACAATATCATTGAGATCCGGAGCGACGCGTTTAAACTGTGCACCAGCCTACAGAGACCCTTCGGCCTGAGGGTGGGGAGCATCGGGCAGTGGCAGGTTAGACTACACTGAGTACTCTAAAAAACATTATAATACTCAGCTGATGCTGTTCTAAGTGTGTCTTCATACAACGAGGTTGTGTAAAAGTCCTGTATCATTGCACAGACAGTGATGGAAGCCATGGGTCTGATTGCCATCATAGTGAACTGCTATCTGATTGGTCAATGTGGGCAGCTCCAGAGACTGTTTCCCTGGCTTAGTCCTGAGATGGCCATTATCTCCATCGTCATCCTAGAGGTACATACACACACTCAAGCACATACACACCAGTGTTATTTTAGTATCATTGAGATACTATCAATGTAACTATCGTTTTTATTAATATTTTGAATCCGTTTTTATTTTATTTTCTGTTTTCATTTAATTTTTGGTAAAGTTTTAGACATTTTGTTGTGTGCTTTTGCCAATTTTAATACTTATTAGGGATGTCAGTTGTTTTGTTTTCTGTTTTCATTTTTCATTTTGGGTGAACTATCCCTTTGGTGAACTGTCCCTTATCCATAAGTTTTTATTAATACAGACTTTTTATTTTTATTTTCAGATTTTTCATCAATATGTAAATATGACATTACTTTTTAATGAAATTATACTCTAAATAATAAACTAAAACTGCCAGTAGGTGGTCTTAATGAATAATAATAATAATAATGGAGTCATTCATTCATTCAATCGATTTGTTCAACTGGTTGATTCATTCAGGAATGAAGTAAATGACTCTCTTTATGAATCAGCCATTGAATCATTGGTTTCAAGTCAAGTCAAGTCACGTCACCTTTATATAGCGCTTTTAACAATACAAATTGTGACAAAGCAACTGCACAATATCAAAATGGGAAAATAGTGTCAATAATGTAAAATGACAAGATTAAACACTCAATTTTCAGTTAAAGGCATTTCATTATTGAATTCAGTGATGGCATCGTCCAGCTCAGTTCAGTTCAAAAAGTTTCTGTTCAATCAAGTCGACGATATTGCTGGAAATGAAGTGTCCCCAACTAAGCAAGCCAGAGGCGACAACGGCAAGGAACCAAAACTCCATTGGTGACAAAACGGAGAAAAAAAAACCTTGGGAGAAACCAGGCTGTTACGGTCGCTGGCTGTAGAGAAGGCTCGAGACGAAGGGGTTGAACATAAACAGGAGAATTTAATAAAACACAGCACATAAACCAATATAACTTTAAACTCAGACAAAGACAAGGGGAGAACTCAAGACTTATAAAGGGACAAACCAATGAGCTAAACCAGATGATTAATAAGACACAGGTGATACGACTTAACGATAATAAAAACACAACAGGTGACAGGAGTAAACGATAATGACTAAAGACAGGAAACAGACCAAATAAGGGCAAACAGGAACTAAACAGAAACTGACATGTAACAGTTATCTCCCCCTCCCGGAAGGCGCGTCCCGCGCCGTAATAGCAACATCGAGGGAGGGGGGGCGGGCGCCCTGGAGGCTGAAGCAGATCCCGGATGAGGAGGAGACATAGGAAGCCTCCAGGGCGGGTCAGGGGACCCCAGGAAACCATGGCGGGACTGGAGGCTCGGGAGGCCATGGTGGGTCCGGGATCTCCGTGGCCTTGGCTCTGAGCCCGACCACCCAGACAGAGGATCTATAGCCCCCCCCCCCAAAATTTTCATGGGGAAGCTCCCCTCTGGTGGGCATTCTGGAGGAACGGGCTCTAGGGGGCGCACAGGACGGCTGGTCGGAACCAGTGGGAACTCGGGACGGCTGGGCGGAACCAGCGGGAACTCGGGACGGCTGGACTGAACCAGCGGGAACTCGGGACGGCTGGACTGAACCAGCGGGAACTCGGGACGGCTGGACTGAACCAGCGGGAACTCGGGACGACTGGACTGAACCAGCGGGAGCTCGGGATGGCTGGGCTTAACCAGCGGGTTTTCAGGACGGCTGGACGGAACCAGCGGGACTTCAGGACGGCTGGATGGAACCAGCGGGACTTCAGGACGGCTGGACGGAACCAGCGGGAATTCGGGACGGCTCTTGCGTGGAGCAGCCACTGTAGAGCACTTGCGTGGAGCAGCCACGGGAGGGCACATGTGAGGAACAGCCTCTGGAGGGCACTTGCGTGGAGCAGCCACTGGAGGGTACATACGAGGAACAGCCTCTGGAGGGCACTTGCGAGGAACAGCCTCTGGAGGGCATTTGCGAGGAACAGCCTCTGGAGGGCACTTGCGTGGAGCAGCCACTGGAGGGCACTTGCGAGGAACAGCCACTGGAGGGCACTTGCGAGGAACAGCCTCTGGAGGGCACTTGCGAGGAACAGCCTCTGGAGGGCACTTGCGAGGAACAGCCTCTGGAGGGCACTTGCGTGGAGCAGCCACTGGAGGGCACATGCGAGGAACAGCCTCTGGAGGGCACTTGCGTGGAGCAGCCACTGGAGGGCACATGCGAGAAACAGCCTCTGGAGGGCACTTGCGTGGAGCAGCCACTGGAGGGCACATGCGAGGAACAGCCTCTGGAGGCACTTGCGTGGAGCAGCCACTGGGGGGCACTTGCGAGGAACAGCCTCTGGAGGGCACTTGCGTGGAGCAGCCACTGGGGGGCACATGCGAGGAACAGCCTCTGGAGGGCACTTGCGTGGAGCAGCCACTGGAGGGCACATGCGAGGAACAGCCTCTGGAGGGCATTTGCAAGGAACAGCCACTGGAGGGCGCTTTTGAAGCGCGGACACTCGGGTGAGCTCGGGAGAACTGGACGGAACCAGCGGGGCCTCTGGAGGATAGGACACTCGGGGGTGCACTGACCACGCTACCTCCCTGGGGCGCTCTGGCTGCGCAAACTCTCTGAAACGCTCTGGCTGCGCAAACTCTCTGGGGCGCTCTGGCAGAGCGGAGCTGGACGGGACCAGTAGGAACACAGGAAGGCTGGACGGGACCAGCAGGAACACAGGAGGGCTGGACGGGACCAGCGGGAACTTAGGAAGAGGTTTGCGAGGAGAGGGCACAGGAATACGCTGGCGTGGCGCTGGCACAGGAGGGCGTAGTCGAGGAGCAGGTTCGGGGGAAAGGACAGGTGCCAGGAATCCAGAGGGGATAGCCTCATCCATGAGCTCCTGCCTCATCACGGGTGGTAGCCCATACTCCACCGCGGCCGGCGAAACCCTCAGTATCGCGGGCGGCGGTAGCATCATCGCCGCGGGCGACGGAACCATCTTCGTCGCGGGCGGCGGCATCATCTTCGCCATGGACGGCGGAATTATCATCGCCATCTCGGGCGGCGGAACCATCATCGTCGCTTCATGCGGCGGAACCATCATCGTCGCTTCGAGAGGCGGCATCATTCTACCCTCTTCTGTCTTGGTCTGAGTTTCTGTTACGGTCGCTGGCTGTAGAGAAGGCTCGAGACGAAGGGGTTGAACATAAACAGGAGAATTTAATAAAACACAGCACATAAACCAATATAACTTTAAACTCAGACAAAGACAAGGGGAGAACTCAAGACTTATAAAGGGACAAACCAATGAGCTAAACCAGATGATTAATAAGACACAGGTGATACGACTTAACGATAATAAAAACACAACAGGTGACAGGAGTAAACGATAATGACTAAAGACAGGAAACAGACCAAATAAGGGCAAACAGGAACTAAACAGAAACTGACATGTAACACAGGCTCAGTCAGGGGGCCATTTCTCCTCTGGCCAGACGACACAGCAGTTCAATTCCAACTGCTGCAAAGTCAGATTGGAGGGCTCAACTTGTTCCCGAGGTCTTTTCCTGATGGCTGTCTAGGTGACGGGGTCCTCACTGGGGGTCTGTCTCTGGGGCTAATCTAGGTGTCCTGGTCTCCGCTGACGTTCAGGGCTGTAGAGGTCGTCTCTAGGTGCTGATCCACCATCTGATCTGGTGAATGCAGTGACCTCGGAATAAGAAAGAAACAGACTAATATTAGCGTAGATGTCAATCTTTTTACGATGTAACAAGTACATCATGTGTTATGGGAAGTGTTCCCGGTTCCGGTTGATCTAATTAATGCAGCCTAACAATCCTTTAACGGATTTGAATAATAGAAGTGTATTACTGTGTTATGTGTACGCCAGGTTAAAGAGATGGGTCTTTAATCTAGATTTAAACTGACAGAGTGTGTCTGCCTCCCGAACAGTGTTTGGTAGATTGTTCCAGAGTTTGGGCGCTAAATAGGAAAAAGATCTGCCGCCCGCAGTTGATTTTGATATTCTAGGTATTATCAAATGGCCAGAGTTTTGAGAACGCAGCGGACGTGAAGGACTATAATGCGATAAGAGCTCGCTCAAGTACTGAGGAGCTAAACCATTCAGGGCTTTATAAGTAATTAACAAGATTTTAAAATCTATACGATGTTTAGTAGGGAGCCAGTGCAGTGTTGACAGAACCGGGTTAATGTGCTCATACTTCCTGGTTCTATTAAGAACTCTAGCTGCTGCATTTTGAACCATCTGTAATTTGTTTATTAAGCGTGCAGAACAACCACCCAATAAAGCATTACAATAATCTAACCTTGAGGTCATAAACGCATGAATTAATATTTCTGCATTTGACATTGAGAGCATAGGTCTCAGTTTAGATATATTTTTAAGATGAAAAAAATGCAGTTTTACAAATGCTAGAAACGTGGCTGTCAAAGCACCTAGGTTCCTGACTGATGACGAAGAATTTACAGAGCAGCCATCAAGTGTTAGACAGTGGTCTAGGTTATTACTTGTGGGGGTTTTAGGTCCGATAATTAACACCTCTGTTTTTTCAGAATTTAGCAGTAAGAAATTACTCATCATCCAGTTTTTTATATCGACTATGCATTCCATAAGTTTCTCAATTTGGTGTGTTTCACCAGGCCGTGAAGAAATATAGAGCTGAGTATCATCAGCATAACAGTGAAAGCTAACCCCGTGTTTCCTAATGATATTTCCCAAGGGTAACATATAAAGCGCGAAAAGTAACGGCCCTAGTACTGAGCCTTGAGGAACTCCATACTGCACTTGTTATCGATATGATACCTCTTCATTCACTGCTACGAATTGATGGCGGTCAGATAAGTACGATTTAAACCATGCTAATGCACTTCCACTAATGCCAACAAAGTTTTCTAGTCTATTCAAAAGAATGTTGTGATCGATAAGTGTCGAATGCAGCGCTAAGATCCAGTAGAACTAATAGAGAGATACAACCACGATCAGATGATAAGAGCAGGTCATTTGTAACTCTAATGAGAGCAGTCTTAGTACTATGATACGGTTTAAATCCTGACTGGAAATCCTCACAGATATCATTTTTCTCTAAGAAGGAATATAATTGTGAGGATACAACCTTTTCTAATATTTTTGACAGAAAAGGGAGATTTGAGATCGGTCTGTAATTAACTAGATCTTTGGGGTCAAGTTGTGTTTTTTTAATGAGAGGCTTAATAACAGCCAATTTCAAGTTTTTGGGGACATGTCCTAATGACAATGACGAGTTAGTAATAGCCAAAAGAGGATCTATGACTTCTGGAAGCACCTCTTTTAGTAGTTTAGATGAAATAGGGTCTAACATACATGTTGTTGGTTTAGATGATTTAACAAGTTTATACAATTCTTCCTCTCCTATAGTAGATAATGAGTGGAATTGTTCCTCGGGGGATCTATAGTACACTATTTGATGTGATAATATAGCTGACGGCTGCATGGTTACAATTTGATCTCTAATAGTATCAATTTTGGAAGTAAAATAGTTCATAAAAGTTTCAATTCAGATTCATTCAGAAATTGTGTGTTGCTTGAAGATGCACAACAGTTCTGCCGTGACTTTAATAGTTTATATTTGCATTGGCAAAACTGAGCAAAAACAGACAATATTCTGTCTAAAATATTGAGTTCTTTTTTATTGAACTGTATAAAATCAATATCACATTTGCACCCATGCTATTTGGGACAAAAACAGCACTCGTGTGATATTGCACTCGTTGCTCGTGTGATATTGTTTAACTATAGATTATATGACAGAAATATAAGACAAACTTTTATGAGGAAAAGATATGAGAAAAAAAAAATCTTGAATTTTACAGTCAGAACAAAAAAACAAATGACAAGCAGAACAAATAAACAGAATAAATATAGAAATGAAGTAAACAGTGCTTTAAATTGTTCAGCTAAGTCTGTCAAACAGTATTCAGGTAAGAAATACTACTGAAATCTAATAAAGTGATCAAATGTAAAATGAAACACTGTATGAATTAACTGTTTACATTCAATTAAGACAATTTAGAGAATATGCCTATTATACACTACGTGATTTTCTGTGTGAGATTTGTTAGTTCTGGCTGTTCAAAATATGCAGACTGGCTTGGACTTCAGTAAGAAAAAGAAAAGCTCCTTTCTGACCGTCTGCTTCCTCAGTGAATCACGAGAATAGCTTTGTCATTCACACTGACACACTCACTTTAAACATGTTATCATTGACACTTTCTATGCTTCCAGTATAAAGCATACCTATATTCAGTTCTCAAACCATGCCAGTAAGTGCGAAGTTCCTTCTGAATTGACCTCATTCACTTTATATGATTTGCTGTTGTATTGTAAGGACTTGTTGTTTTCAGTTTTCAGTTTCTTGTCTAACACATAAGACTTTTACGTTCTCTCTTTCCTCTCATGAGCAGCACTTTGCAGTACTCTTGAAGTATATCATTCATGTGGCAATACCAGACATCCCCAGCTGGGTCGGAGAGGAAATGGCCAAGCTGGAGTTTCAGCGCAAAGAGGCGTTTAAGGTAATACCCATTCCACCGCTGACCGAAACCATATTTAAGAAACTGAATATTATAAATGCTAGACTCTTTTGACTTGAATCAGTCTGCAACCACCCTGAATAAAAACATGCTAAAACACAGTAAACACCTAAAAAACGACATAGCAAGATCCTGACAACTCTCAACTCTTTAGTATTAGAGTTCATTTCATTAACATAAAATTAAAAAAATTAAATAAAACCGCAACCAGTATCGAAATCAGAAAATGTTTTTTTTTTTTAAATCAGCATCTGAATCTGCCATAAAAAGTCCTGATTTGTGCAGCATCACTAATTAAAATACTAAATAAAAGGCCTCAAATTGGAAGTACAATCTGGGCTGTCTTTTTCTATCAAATCTTCTATAGGCAGATCTAAATCAGGGATCTTGGGCTTAAAAAGATTGGTGATCACTGGTTTAAAAAAATAATAAAACTCTCTATATCCAATTTTTTTTCTTCAACAAAAAAATATAGATCTCCACTAGTTTTCACGCATGTGGTTGTAGCCAGAATTTGACATGCTTTTTCCCAACAGAAAAAAAAACCCTGTTCTATTAACCAACATTAATAATCATTATTACATAATCAAGAGCAATAATCAACAATAATGATTTTGTCATGATTTTGCATAAAGAGTCTCTGAAAAATAACACAAATGCCATGTAAGATGCAGCTTCTGTTCCACCTCTGCAGTGTAATGTTGATGTTTTGACATTTTGATTGGTAACAGTATATAGTGTTATGATTAATTGAAGTGACTGGTTAAATTTAAGTGTTTGAAAAAAACAAACAGATACATTTAATAAGGTGCAAAATAGTGTATAATAGGCATAGACTCATCTTAATAGACTTGTCTTAATTGATTGTAAACAGTTCAATCATTGTTGCATTTTATTAAATGTATCTGTGTGTTTTTTTCAAACGCTTAAATTTAACCAGTCACTTAAGATTAAGATTATTTTTATTTGTCACATACACAATTACATAGAGAGTATATAACCAGTTAGGGTTGTCACGGTACCAAAATTTCAGTATTCGGTACCAATACCAGTGAAAATCCACGGTTCTCGGTACCAATTTCGGTACCAAAGCAAAACACAAAATATGCTAATTAAAAAACACAGTTAAGCAAAAATAAACTGCACAAAAACCAGTGCCATTTTTTATGCTTATTTAAAATTATTTCAAGTTTTTTATTCCACAATTAATAAAAGTATGAAAAAAAGGAAACAAGTTCCACCCAAAAGTTTTTGTCATATTTCTGCTTCTGCTGAAAAACAACTGTAAACTGTTGTCTGTTTTAGGGTTTGCTGATGTGTTTCATGATCTTCCTGCAGCTGTAAAAGGAAAATATAATATTAGTAAAGCAGTGGACTGAGTCTGACCAAATACACCATTAGATCATTGACTCCAGCTAAAATATAACATTTCAGAAAATAACAAACCTCAGCTTCTATAATAAATTTAGATAAGATTACATATTTTAAGACAAGTGCATATCAAATAGAAGGAAACTGTAGTATTAAAAACACTTTACAATAAGATTCCATCTTTTAGATAGCATGACCTATCACATAAACAATAGATATATATTGCAATTATTCTTCTTAGGGTTAATTTCAAAATTTACAAATACATAAAATCAATCAATCAATCAAAGTTCAATCTGTTAAAATTATGTAATGCACAATGAACAAACATGAATGATCAAGTGCTTGTATTAAATAACATTCACAAACATTAATTAATGTTGTAAAAATATATTGTTCACTCACAGTAAGTTGATGTTAGATAATAACATGAAGTCATTGTAAAGTCTATACAGGAGATAACATTTGACTGTACTTTCATTTAATACAAACTGTGTACATATTTAATTTTAAAGGGCTTTTAAAACTGCTAGTTATCCAGCCAAGAACAACAACAACTAGCAACTAACTAGCAAAAAAAAAAAAAAAAAAGACCAGAACTGTTTTTTCTGACGGACTGATATGACATAAACACTATTAACTGTTTTACATTCTCCAACACGCATATTTTAGATTCACAATTCATTTAAAAGCCTCTGGTGTGTAACAATAGTAAATACCATCATGTCCTCCTGTTGTTTTTACCCTAATAAAGTTATAGGCGCATTAAGTAGTTAATAAAGAAACTTCATTCTAATGCTCATTATATTAGCGTTAGCGCGCTTATGCTAAGGATTAACTCCGCTATAACGGCAATGTTTATTTTAATCCGACATTCAAATTAAAATATGGAATAATATTCATAACAGAATATCTAAATATTAAATAGAAACTTACCTGCTTGAACTCTTTCATTTGATCCGGGTGTCAGTCTTTAAAGTGTTGTTAGTTTGATGCATTTCCTCCGTTGGATGTCACACGTCTCAGTGCTTTTATGAAGAGAGCGCATCTGCAGCTTTCAGATCACGCAGCAAGAACCGGGTCGACCCCGGTACTCGGTACCACCGGGTCTTAAAGACACCTGGTACCGTTTTCATTTTTTTAGTACCGACTTGGTACCGAAGTACCGGGTCTTTTGACAACACTATAACCAGTAGTGAAATGTATTCTCTGCATTTAACCCATCCTAAGTGAACACACACCCGGAGCAGTGGGCAGCCATGTTACAGCACCCGGGGAGCAGTTGGGGGTTCGGTGCCTTGCTCAAAGACACCTCAGTCCTGGTATTGAACGAGGATACTCCCCCCACCAACAATCCCTGCCGGACCTGAGATTCGAATCCACAACCTTCCGCTTACAAGTCCAACTTACTATCCATTAGGCCACGACTGCCCCTCACTTCAATTAATCATAACACTATATACTGTTACCAATCAAAATTGTTGTATTTAATAAGGTAATTATAAAAAATGTGTTTTCATTTGTTAACATTTGTTTTCAGAAGCATGAACGTCAGGCACAGCAGTATTTTCAGGAGCAGCAAAGGAGGAAGCGTGAGGAAGAGGAGCGCCAGCGGCAGGCGGAGTATCAAGCCCGGCGTGATCGAGACGATGGTCGCTCGGACTCTTCGTGTGGCGACCACCACCATGACAAGAGCCACAGTGGCAAATCCAGACCGGGGGGTGGGGGAGGTGCTTCTGGGGGGGAGAAACCCAAACGTCCCAGCTCGCTTCTGGGAAACAACAATGTCATGAAACTGAAGCAGATCATCCCTCTACAGAACAAGTTTTCATCCGGCACGGCCCGTTCCCCGCAGTCACCCACGGGTAGCGAACCCAAGCTACCGGGTTTCCTTAGTTTTAAGTTTCTAAAGTCTCCTGAGAACAAGAAGGAGGCGGCGATGGCTTCCGCTAGTGCGACGCCAGCTCCTCCAGTCCAGGAGAGGGCGGAAAGATCCCAATCACCCAACAAGTCCTTCAATCCTGGGAAACTCTTTAACTTTGGGAAATCAGAGGGAGGGGCATGTGTAAATGGGGCACAACTTTCAAAACCAGGGGATGGGGGACAGGTTCAGGACAAGCCTCCGACAAAGTCCGACCTCAACGGGGTCCCGGATGAAATCCCATCCCCTTGTGGAGAGAATGGGGAGAATGCATCTTCATCCGATGTTGATCCATCAGGCCCTAAGATATAACAAAAAAAAGTAAAAAATAAAAAACAGTGTGAGAAACTACTTAGTAACATTGAAGGCGGGAGAGTGGGAATGTTTTTTGAGGCTGTGCAAGACCTGGAAGCTGTTAAGTTAAAGAAATAATGGGGAATTCACTAAAAGCCCAGGTGTACTTCATTTTCCGTGTTCTGCTACGTTTAGTGCACAATTGTGCATGCAAGTGTGCTCTGTTGACACTGAGCATAGATGGACATGTTTGGTGCGTGCGCCACCTAGTGGACTTTTATTTTTGAGCGCTGAAATCACACATGCACTGTTGTATGTGCACAAGTTCAAAAATTGGGCTGCAAGTGGATGGCGTACACGGCAAATAACAAAAATTGTCACGTGGACTGTTCGCAAGCCAGAGCGGAACACAGACTATGGAAGTTTACTTTTGCCTTTCGAAAACATTGAGTTGAGCGTTGTGCATTTGCACGTGTTGCGTGCTTTGTTTTAGCACCCGATTCAGGTAATGGTCGCCACTAGAGGTCAGCCGATAGTGGATTTTACCGATAACCGATAACAGATTAATCAACCAGTAGTTTTTAAAATGGATACTGCATGAAAACAAACAACACTCCAAATAAAATAGTGCTGAGCTTTATTACAAAAAAACAGTAACAAATCATGAAAATGTACTGTACTTTTGTACTGTACTGTAAATGATATATAAAACAATGATTTGGGTCAAATATAATGTAATGTAATTGGAAAACAGCCCTGACATTACACATTTGGGTCAAAGTTTGCCACATTGTTTTACCGCTTGAGGTACTGCTTATATTAGCGTCCTCTCAGCCTTGACGGCAACCATACTGCTGTTCTTTCTCTACTATTGTGGCATCTAATCAACACATGAATGACTTTATAATGATATAAAACATATACTGTAGTGTGACCTATACATAGTGTTTTGTTGTCTGTTTTAAATCGGCATCTGAAGTGTCCCGCTCTGTGCAGCATTCAGTCTCATGTGTCAAAACAAACAGCACATGGTTCACCTCTAGAGGCCGCTCTCGTTCTGTATAATGACAGTGAATCTTTTCAGCCACTCCAGCAAACAGACCCAACTTGGAAAATCTATCGGCATGGATTTATGCCAATAACTGATTGTTCCACCAACCGATTATCGGTGCTGATTAATTGGCAAAATCTGCAAAGATCAGTTGGCCTCTCGTCACCACAAATTTAATGCTGAGGGTACTTGCGCCTTATTTCCAGACAATAGCTGACAGACAGCAAGCGGTAAAATGTTAACAACCTTTGCCAATTTGGCACATTTTAAATAATGCGCTTCATTTGCATAGAAAGTAAGCTGACAACAACGACGACTCTGTAATTTAAGTACGCATGGCGTAGTGCAGTATCGGCACATATACTACTTGGTTAAGTTGGATTGCAGCTGGTAAATGATGCATGGTTTCGTGCAGAAACGCTACAGTGGTGCAACTGTTTAGTGAATTTGCCCCATAATGGTTAATGCTTTGCTATATTTCAGAAAAAAACTTTGTAGAAAAGACCCCCCTCCACACATACGCACACTTATTCACACACACATTGCCTTTTCTGCAACCCAATTAGGAATGCATGTGCTGCGTTTCTGACGGTTTTTAAAGTGCAATGTGTAATTACTAGTCTGATAATTGTAACATTTTACTGGGTTGCCGGTAGAAAAAAAAAACGGAAGATCAGTTACTGCACATTTTATACCAATCTCACAGTATGACCTCCAAAATACCATAACAACTTTAATCTCACAAGCAGCAGTTCCAACTGTGGGTGATGAAAACTTTTGTATGTGTTTAAAACAGTTGGTTTAGTAGAGCAATAGCAAACAAGCAAAAACTACTGGTGGTTTAGTACATCCATACTGAATAATAGGCCCCAAATGGCAATATGTTCATGTTAATTAATAAGTGAAAATCAATAATGAAACTGCAATGGAACAGATGCAAAGGGGTATTTGATGTTGATTATTTATTTGTCTCAAATTCATATATTCATTTCACACTTTTCTGAAGCGCTGTACACAAAGGCAGCAGGAGGGGCCGGATAGATATCTGTCATGAAAATTGCTGTCATCTCCTGAATTTGATGGTCATCTTCACATTGCATCGCCACCCGTATCCTTATCATTATAGCTCTGTTTTGAACCTTCAAGCTGATATGTTACCTATAGTCCAGACTTTAACCCTTCTTAATTACATCACATCAGATTGGAAACTACCCTAAACTGTAAGCAATATCGTGTTGAAACATTTCATACACCTCCAGTCAAACATTTGGACGCACTGAAAAACCTTTAGGTTACTGCTTAAATGCTTCAAATTAGTTTTCCAGACAAATTTTACAAAACTTTGAAAGAGCTTAAATATAGTTTAACATTTTGGTCACTACAGAAATCATATACATTATTATGTACTGTATATGAATTATACATATATACATAATTTGCATACTTCCATTTGTATTATTTCATAGTTTTGATGGCTTTCCTATTTTCGAAAAATTTGGAAATGTGTTTCCAAACTGTTGGCTGTAATGATTAGCTAATAATGATTAGATAATTAAATATTAATGGATCATTTTTCCTGCAAGCCAATTTAAGCAGCCTCATCACATACGAATATTGCATTTTTTATTAATACACTACTGAAATAATCCACTGTCACTAATATTAATCTACTTGTTGCCAATTTTAATTTATTCATGCCTACCTGTATTTTTTTACTGAAGCAAAAGTAATATTTGCCTCCTCTTTGCACATTATTTTAGTGTAAGTCGCATTGTTTTTGTGTAAAGCTGCTAAGAAGTGCTTCGGTTTGGAAATGTGAAGGAAGACGTAAATGTTTCTCAAACAAACCGTCTCTGTCTTTAGAGGCAGTTTGAATGTGTGTTTTTCAAAGAACTTCTTTGAATGACTAAGTTTGTCCTGAGCAACTAAGGGAGGGTCTTATCTTAACACAATGTGCTCAGTTGTTGCTGTCAAAACCCGTTACAGAAGTTACAATGTCACACTCTTGAAGGGTTTCTGTGAAGCAGTTGAATCTGTGTAAAGCTGTTTATATTCCAGCGTAAGGTCATGAAGAAACAAGAGGTGCCTCAAGTCATGAAATATATATAACATTTTTACTTTTACGCTTTTAGAAAACAAAACAAACTATGCATTTAGTTCTTTATTTGGTTGAAAAGACTTGCTGAACAGACATTGTTGCAATAATATTTTGGCCTGAATGGTAATTTTAATCTGTTTTATGTTATAAATTTGTCTAGTACACGTTTATCAAGCCATTAATTATGGTTAGAGATCAGTTTTCGATTAATTTCATTGACAAATTCATCCATTACTACAACAACCAAGACAATATACTTCCTTTGGGTCTTTTTCCACCAAATATTAATTTGACTTCACAAAATATTAAATTGCATTATTAAATTATTATATGCATTTCATATGCAAAAATTGGATTTGATTATAAAATAATTTCTGTTTCGTGAAATGGTTAGATGTGTTACATTTTCAGTGTTAAAAAGAGTAAAACATGTTAGTCCCTGCATTTATATAATGAGGTATCTGTCACCTAAAATAGATTTCTAGTCTTTTATTTGGTGTGATATTCCCTTGATGGAGTCTCTGACTGATGGCCTGTAAGAATGTCTGTGATTATAAATGGGCAGCAAAAGTCAATATCTGGTGAAAAATTGGAAGTGTTTGTTAGTAAGAGGCGTTTTTTGGTTGGTCTCTTTCTTTTTGAACTGAACTCTGCAATATGATAGATCATACTCATTTCTGTATCAATCATTCACGTCATGTAGTCAGGCCATCAGCTCTGGCTTAATAACATTCACGTTATTGTTGTTTAATTTAATGATTTGAGTAGTTAAGCTATCGATAGCTGGAAGCATCACGAGGCTGCATAGGCTTGCTGTCTAAGAACTGCTTTACATTGGGTCTAACTGTGAAATATGAACTGATTGTGATGAGGAGCCACAGAATTCCCTCTCTGAAGGCAACCTCACAAACCTATCATGAGCTCTTCCAGTGTTCCACTGTAAAACTTTTCTTTATTAAAGAAACAATATTAGGGAGTGGGATTATTTATTTCTTTTATTTTGTCATATTTTTGTAAGAATTGAAATGGGATAATAAACAGATTTAAATTTATTGTTTTTCTGAGTTGTCTTTCAGATTCTCTTTCGATTAAAAAGTAATTTATTCTAATATACTGCTTTAAAATTTTCAACACACACTCATAATTCATAGCTATTTTACATTTTGGCAAATTGGTGGCCAATTCATATGAATTTACTTTAAGAATATGAATTTAGTTAACTAAAAAAACTGAAATAAAAAATAAATAAATACTTAAAAAAAAAAAAAAAATATATATATATATATATATATATATATATATATATATATATATATATATATATGAACTGAAATAAAGATTAATCAACAAAATTAACAAAAACTTAAAATGAATCAGAAAATATCAAAATAAAAACCTATTTTAAAATATTAATATTAACTAATAGCATCTCTGATGCTAAAATTCATATATGTTTTTATTATGCTATAGGTCAGTTTACTGATGTGTTGTGGAATATGAAGAAATACTTTTTTTCAACTGTTGTTATTGTTATAGAACCCCAATGAACAATACAGCATATAAAACTATATATCGTTAGAGAATACAATTTTCCCACCCCAACATGTATCATTAAAAAAAACACTAATCAAGCAATTATAGAAATAAATTATGAAATAAATAAATACTAAATGTTTATATATGCAGGTTGAATGAAGTATGATAGCATACCCTTAAAAAATAAAATAAATAATTTCACGTTTAATTTCAAATTACAGTCATCACAACTTCATCTACCAATTACCAAATTGTACAAAAGGGGACCATATCTTAAAAATCATTTCTATTACAATGATGTTTGTGAGAAAATTTGGCCATCATATTTTATTGTTAAAGGCAGCTGCAGAGATCCCAAATTGTATATATATATATATATATATATACAGGTGCATCTCAATAAATTAGAATGTTGTGGAAAAGTTAATTTATTTCAGTAATTCAACTCAAATTGTGAAACTTGTGTATAAAATAAATTCAATGCACACACACTGAAGTAGTTTAAGTCTTTGGTTCTTTTAATTGTGATGATTTAAGCTCACATTTAACAAAAACCCACCAATTCACTATCTCAACAAATTAGAATACTTCATAAGACCAATAAAAAAAACATTTTTAGTGAATTGTTGGCCTTCTGGAAAGTGTGTTCATTTACTGTATATGTACTCAATACTTGGTAGGGGCTCCTTTTGCTTTAATTACTGCCTCAATTCGGCGTGGCATGGAGGTGATCAGTTTGTGGCACTGCTGAGGTGGTATGGAAGCCCAGGTTTCTTTGATAGTGGCCTTCAGCTCATCTGCATTGTTGGGTCTGGTGTCTCTCATCTTTCTCTTGACAATACCCCATAGATTCTCTATGGGGTTCAGGTCAGGCGAGTTTGCTGGCCAATCAAGCACAGTAACACCATGGTCATTGAACCAGCTTTTGGTACCTTTGGCAGTGTGGGCAGGTGCCAAGTCCTGCTGGAAAATGAAATCAGCATCTCCATAAAGCCTGTCAGCAGAAGGAAGCATGAAGTGCTCTAAAATTTCCTGGTAGATGGCTGCGTTGACTGTGGACTTCAGAAAACACAGTGGACCAACACCAGCAGATGACATGGCAGCCCAAATCATCACTGACTGTGGAAACTTCACACTGGACTTCAAGCAACATGGATTCTGTGCCTCTCAACTCTTCCTCCAGACTTTGGGACCTTGTTTCCAAATGAAATGCAAAATGTACTTTCATCTGAAAAGAGGACTTTGGACCACTGAGTTATTTTTCTCCACAGCCCAGGTAAGACGCTTCTGACGTTGTCTCTGGTTCAGAAGTGGCTTGGTAGCCCTTTTCCTGAAGACGTCTGAGCGTGGTGACTCTTGATGCACTGACTCCAGCTTCAGTTCTCTCCTTGTGAAGCTTTCACAAGTGTTTGATTCAGCTTTGCTTGGCAGTATTCTTAAGCTTGCCGTCATCCCTGTTGCTTGTGCACCTTTTCCTACCCAAATTCTTCCTTCCAGTCAACTTTGCATTTAATATGCTTTGATACAGCACTCTGTAAACAGCCACACCTTTCAGTAATGACCCTCTGTGACCACTAGCGTAGCCAGAAATGTTTAAGTGGGTGGGCCAGGTGTGTAGCATATGAAAACTGCATGTCAAATTGCCAACAAAAAAATACAGCACCAAGGTTCATTACACAGTACTTCTAAAGCATGCATTAACATTAGTAATTTGTTATATGTTCATTTCAAAATTTAGGACATTATTAAAATTCAAGAGCTGGTTAACAAAGATGAATAAACACGGTAACAAATGTATTGCTAATGTTATTTAATGCATTAACTAACATTAGCTAAAGGAAGTTTATTAAAAAGCATTACCTCAGTCAGTGTGAAACGGGGCTTCGCTGATGATTTCATAATCAAACGTCTCTGTCAGTTCACGCACATCGAGGACCGCAGAAATGTTCGCAGCTGCAAATTATGCAGCTTGTTGTGGCAACCAGGATCCAGCACAAAGTTTATGTGTTTCTTTCCACAAAGGACGCATCTTTTTAGCGGATCAAACACTGTACCTATGCTAATATGATGCTTCAAACACGCTTGATTCAGAAGTTTCCGATCGATTAATCCAGCAACCGCAGGTGGTCTGGCGGGTTTCATTTGTAGACTGTCCGGATTTGTTGCTAAGACTTTTACTTTTTAAAGAATTGATCTGATTTATGATTGCTCAACTCCGCTATTTTCAAATTTAACTCCACAAACGCGCGCATTTTACTATTATATCCTTACGACGTAAACATAACGTTGTGGGTGGGACTAACAGAAACGGACGAATCATCATCATTTTGATAAACATGATGCACCTAGGAAGAGAGTAAACTAAGAAACGACCTGTAATTGACCATGAAAGCAAGCGTTTAATATTTTTTTCATAAATAAATAAAATTACAGTGAAATAAGACGTTTATTAGTATCGTTTAATAAATTACATCCATTTGGAAAATTACCAACTGAACATCTCATTGGGTGGGCCACAGATGAAAGTGGGTGGGCCTGGGCCCACCTAGGCACACCCGTAGCTACGCGACTGTCTGTGACTTACCCTCTTTGTGGAGGGTGTCAATGTTCATCTTCTGGATCATTGCCAAGTCAGCAGTCTTCTCCATTATTGTGGTTTCAAAGAACAAGAGATACCCAGAATTTATACTGTAGGGATGGTCATTAATTGAAACTCAAATGTAAATATTCTAATATTTTGAGATACTGATTTTTGACTTTCATGAGCTGTAAGCTCTAATCATCAAAATTAAAACAAAAAAAACTTTTGAAATGTTTTACTTTACATGTAATGAATCTAAAATATATGAAAGATTCACTTTTTGAAATAACTTACAAGAAAAAAATTACTTTTTCACGAGATTCTAATTTATTGAGATGCACCTGTATATATATATATATACGTATATATATATAATTTCTCAACTACCCTCTTAGGGTATTTTCATTTATTTGCTTGATGCATTTGGTTTATCTGAAGAAACTTACACTGCACTGAAGGCACATATTTTTATCAGTTCATGTTTAGTATCACACCCATGGTCTTGGCATTACTAGTGCTATGCTGTACTGTTTCAGCTTCAGGAAAACAGAGGTACTTTTCCACACTTCTGTTTAAATGTTAAAAATGAGTTATGATATTGTTTAGAATATGCATAGTTTATAAACAAATATAGTGGTTATATATTATGTGAATTGAAGAAAATGTTTATGATCAGTTGGACTGAATCTGACCCTCATATTCATGAAATCTTACCCAATTGTTTAACCAATGAAGAGAATCAAGTACTGTATATTATTAGACTAATTAAAATTGTGCTACCATAAAATATAAATAAAATAAAAAAGGCTGTGCGAAAAACAATTTAATTTTCAATAATGGACCCATTTATTTATTAACTTATGAATGTATTTATTTGTTTGTTTTCTTTCTTAACTTGATAACACCTGTTTTTAATACCAGGTGCAGTTTTTGTTATTATTTTGAATTAGATTTATTTTTTTTATATGTTCTACTTTTTATATTAATTTCAGTTAAAATTGTACTAATTATGATATGAATTGTTGTCATTTTTATAACTTTTTGTTATTTGTTTTTGTTATTATACTTTATGTCTATAGTTTCTATTCATTTGTATTTTAAGCTAGGCTAAATGAAAATGAGAAATGTTGACATAATATTCTATTTTATTTTATTTAAGATTTATTTTATTTAATGTAATGAAAACGTATTTTTATGGGTTTAGTTTCAGTTTCAGATTACTGTAACAACCCTGATTATATTGAACAGCTATCACACATATTTCTGTGTTTTAGTGTCGTATTCAGTAGTACGAGTGTGTGTGTGTGTGTGTGTGTGTGTGTGTGTGTGTGTGTGTGTGTGTGTGTGTTACCGGTGTTATGGATCAACTGGGGATCGTGTTAACTGTCTGGGGACATGCTAATAGTTTTACCTGAGTTTCCAGCAGATGTTGGACCTCCACAGATTCGTCACAGGAAATTTTCAACGGAACAGATTTCAAAGCTTTCCACATTATTTGTGAATGTTTGTATCATTATTGGACTCTGTTGTTCCCCCTGTCACTGTTCCAATGTATCAGACGCGGTTTAAGGGAAGTTTGAATGCGTTTTCATGGCGTCTCAGACCACGCCCAGATTAATTTGTTTAGGCTACATTCGTTTCAATACATAATTTTTTTCTAATGACAATTGTAAATGCATTAAATAAGGTGTTTACTTAAATGAATTTGAGCAGCAATATTGCTGTGATCAAAGGAATGTCAAGCATTTAATTTTCTTTCTTTTTTTATATTGCTAAAGAATGAGTGATACATTTATTTACTATATAGCACTGTATACAATACAGGTTGTGTCAAAGGAGCTTCACAGTGTTAAATACTGAAATAGTGTGTCAATAATGCAAACAAAGTTCAAGTCAGCTGAAAAGCAGCTCTAAAATGAGGACAATAGTAAACAGTCAGTTTCTCAGTTAAAGTCAGTTCATGGTTGATTCAGTGATGTCATGGTCCAGCTCAGTTCAGTTGTGCTGATGTCTGAAGAGGAGAAGAGGTCTTCGCAGGGGATCTGTCTGTAGGCCACATCTAGTTGACATGGTCTCCACTGACATTCAGAGATGTTGTGGTCTTCTCTAGGTGCTGATCCACCATCTGGACTGGAAACGGGCTGGATCTGGGTAGTTAACATCATTCAGTTAAGCACAAACATGTTTAGGCAATGATTTACATATTGTGATCATAATGATTACAATATAAGGATAGTTTTGCATGTTGATTCAGAGTTGGGATCATACGTTTTTTTGCAGGGGTTATCTCTTCACAGGTGTTAGGGTCATCTAAAATCTTCACAAAGGCTGAATCCAAATGTTATGTTGTTACCACCGAAATGAAGATGACTGGCATAATTCAAAGTTATATAAAGAGGCTCACACTTATTATTTATGAAACTGACAGACTTTTGTGTCATATTTGTAGTTCAAGAAGTCTGCAATAAAGTAAATATTGGTTTTCCTATTCTAATTAATGTTTGGGAGAGAGGTATCATATTCGTGTAAGATGCCAAATGATTATGAGGATAGCGATGTATACTGTCTTTTGCAATATTAGCCATATAACTATTCATCATCACGGTATCATGCTTGCCTATGTCAGTCATGAAAAAGTTGTGGCTGCTGAGTGAGAGACACAGGACTTTCATAATAAAGACAGTATGGAAACTAAAAAAATAAGCTATGAGTCTGTAAGAAAGATCCCACAGCATGGTTCACTTTTAATAAACACCTGTTAATCACTTTGTCACCTTAAAAATGTAAACATGCCATACATGTGACATATATCGCTCATACAAATTGTGGAAAAATGCCCTCCTGTGTTCATCACACACAGTATTAAAGAGTTTGGCTTTCAATCCTGCACTGCTCATAACATGTTTTCTACGGTCAGAAACACAAGTATTCTCTCAAGAGACCAGTAGGTCTATATGTAAAATGAAAAGCAGGAGTCATGAACTTAGAATTTACTTTAGATAAAGTGTTCTCTACATGTTCAATGAAAGACAACATTTATTCAAACACCTAACTGAGCATAATGTATAGTACAATTACAGACACACTGTCAAGCATATACGTTGTATAAAATTAAGTTAATTTAATTGATTATATTATTATAAGAAACTGAATACAGAATTGTTCTGAACAGAGTTCTAAGCCAATGCAAAATGTTGATTTCAGATCAGTCATAAATCCATGATGAAACTTTATGTGCAGGGAAGAGGATACAGAGGCACCCGACCTGACTGTACAAGCAAGAGAAATCACACAAACTCAAGCCAAAGTAGCCCATCTCTGTTTTTTTTCTTCATCATCTCTCTCTCTGTGTGTGTGTGTGTATATAGGGTGAATTCGGGTAATCTGGGACACGTTTTGCAATTTTGACTTCTGCGATTTATTTCGATATCTATCCAACACATTAGATCAACACATTAGACTTTTTTGAAATCCCTAAGATGTTTTCTAACCACACCAAAAGAAAGACTGTAGATATTATACCAAGAAGAGACATGCCACACCTATTAGTGTTTTTGTGCCAAAAAAAAAATTGATAATCTGGGACAGGTCACTTTGTAATCTGGGACATATGTATTAGGCCTAAAAAGGCCTATATTCACCATACTTTATGCATGCCAAACACAATATCAACAATAGCTCCCTTCATTCTACTCTCATTGCATTGGTTTAGCTTCTTCATATTTCTCTAATTTCCCTCTCTCTCTCTCTCTCTCTCTCTTCCTCGCTCTTTCTGTTGCCTTCTCTTTTCCTGACGCTGTGGTGCCATAGTATTCTGTAATACATTTCATTGAGTTAATTAAAGGCCATGGATATTTTCATATGTTAGCTGACTGTGTGTGTGTGTGTGTGTGTGTGTGTGTGCGTGCGTGCGTGCGTGCGTGTGTATGTATGGGTATATGCGTATGTGTGTGTGTGTGTGTGTGTGTGTAGGCTCAGTGATTTGAACCGTTGTATATACTAAACTAACTGGGAAATTAAATGAATGGTTTACTTCATCCTGAGACCTTTGCTTGCTATTGGAATACGTTTTCCAGATTCCATCTCTCTAGCTAGCTGCTGGCTACTGTGAACTTATGCTAATGTTATAACCTCCAGCATTAACACCCATTTCTCATTATGGCCTATATTGGCCCTTGTCAATAGACTTATAAAGTCCCTAAATGCATATTTCCCCCATTTGAAGACTGTCCCAGATAACCTTAAGCATGCTGTCCCACATTCTCAATCATATTTGATAATGTGGGACAACAAAAAATTTTTGAAACAAAAAAAACTAAAACACATTTTCAACACTTTAATACATATTTTGTTGCTTGAATAGATCACAAACATAATTTGACAACAATTAGAAACATTGTCTTATTTATGACAGATTTATGTCCTTAACATTAATCTAGTCAGAATCCTATGCCCCTTTCTGTGCAGTAGCCCCTCACTGCAGAACAAAGATCCAGGGGGCGGGGTTGGATCCACATCCAGGGGGTGGAGATGGGTAAGTTTAGGGGTGGAGATGGTAGGTTTAGGGGTGGGGATGGGTAGGTTTAGGGGTGGGGATGGGTAGGTTTAGGGGTGGGGATGGGTGGGTTTAGGGGTGGGGATGGGTAGGTTTAGGGGTGGAGATGGGTAGGTTTAGGGGTGGGGATGGGTAGGTTTAGGGGTGGGGATGGGTAAGTTTAGGGGTGGGGATGGGTAGGTTTAGGGGTGGGGATGGGTAGGTTTAGGGGTGGGGATGGGTGGGTTTAGGGGTGGGGATGGGTAGGTTTAGGGGTGGGGATGGGTAGGTTTAGGGGTGGGGATTGGTAAGTTTAGGGGTGGGGATGGGTAGGTTTAGGGGTGGAGATGGGTAGGTTTAGGGGTTGAGATGGGTAGGTTTAGGGGTGGGGATGGGTAGGTTTAGGGGTGGGGATGGGTAGGTTTAGGGGTGGGGATGGGTGGGTTTAGGGATCAGGGGGTGGAGACGGGTAGGTTTAGGGGTGGGGATGGGTGGGTTTAGGGATCAGGGGGTGGAGACGGGTAGGTTTAGGGGTGGGGATGGGTGGGTTTAGGGGTGGAGATGGGTGGGTTTAGGGATCAGGGGGTGGAGACGGGTAGGTTTAGGTCTATGTAAGGTGGGAGGAGTTGGATCTAGATCCAACCTCGCCCCCTGGATCTTGTGCTCTGCAGTGAGGACCATCTCTTTCTGTGGAATCATCCCCATGAAGTCATGTGATTTCAGTCACATGACATCCATGCTAAAATTATAGTAAAAGTCCTGTTGACTAAACTTTGTTAGAACAGGAAATAAACACACTGGAGCTTAGGTGTCCCAGATTACACGAATATATAAATAATCACTCAGAAAATAAATAATTTGATTAAGAACAATAGTAAAGGACATTGCAATTCATGTAGGTAGCCTACTGCTAATTTTAACTTAATCTATATCTGTTAATAAGAACACATGACAGCACACTACAGACACAATGTGATCCAATAATATTGAAATGAAAATTTGGGCTTGAGTTTGATCATCTATTGAAACGAATGTCCCGTGTTAACGTGGGCGTGGTTGTGAGCGTGACATCAGAGCATGGTAAACTTCCCTAAAACTGCGTGACATACGCAGGTACGGACACCGCGGAATCAAAACGCTTTATAATGCATGATGCAAATGTATACAAGTTACAACTGGTGAAAAACGTTTTTTAATCTATGACCCGTGGAATATCTCAGTGACGAATCAGTCGCCGTCTAACATCTGCTGGAAAGCCAGGTAAAACTATTAGCGTGCACGCGCACATCCCCAGTTGATCATAACACCGGCTTCAAATCTCTGGTTTCTGTCAGTGTTCAGGCCTGTCTGAGCACCAACACAGCCACAGGACCGACCTGACTTACTTCACCATGGACAAAGTAAGTTCCTGCACTCAAAATTTCGTCTTATTTCTCGTCACAGCTTCAAAGGATTGGGCGTTGAAATATCATCTAAAATACTGACATATGAACTGTATCGACAAGCTTCTTTGGTGAATGAGTTAGCATGCTAGGCCGCTTCAGACGCTCATGGATAGTTCATAAACACTTTTATTACCACAACGGCCTGAAATAAACACGTTAGCATGTTTTAATCCGGTTATAAACCGTTTACTCATGGTTACCAGATGATTTGGTGTTTGAGTGATCTTTAAATCTCCTCACATGTCGTTTTTGTATGCTAATGTGTTAGCGCGTGTTAGCATGCTGAGAAGCGCGAGCGAGACTTGCCAAAGCTTTTGTTCAACAGTCACGACCTGGATATGTTCATTTCACTTGTGGCATTATGATTAAATACTATTTGAAAACTTGTATTAATAAAGATGAAGCTTATGTCCTTTACACATCTAGTGGACAAGACTGGCAACGCCCAAAGGTTGACATGTATCATCCTTCATCTGCATTTGAGTTTACTCTCTCAGCATGCTTGCAAATGAGATGCATTTCTGCCGATTTATTATATAGATGTGTATTTATTATTTGTGTATTTCAATATTAGCTTACAGGTCCTCTCCTGTCATTGATTGCTAGCTATGCGTCATGCTCTCTGTCTGACTGCTTTAGATCTGTCAGATCATTGGCAGATGGATTTTATGGTCAGTCATGAGCAATTGATATTTTTCTGGGATGGTGTGGTGTGTAATGGTGTGCCTGTATGTAAACTGTCAGCAGATCTCTAGAGATTAAAAGGAGGCTACAGTATTTTTGTAAAAGACCATTTATATTCACTGAATCATGTTCTTATTAAACTCAGGAATAAGTGAACACCAAGAAAAATGTTTTCTCCTCTAGACGAAGACCTGTCTAATATCAAGCGTGTTATTTTAGCACTTCTGGTATATTTCGAGCAAGTGTTTGATTTGAACCTCTTTTTGTCTCTGAATGTTTTGAAGGCAGATTTCCTGAAAGGTCTACCTGTGTATAACAAGACAAACTTCAGCAGATTTCACGCGGACTCTGTATGTAAAGCATCGGTAAGATTTGCTGTTTTACAGTGCTCTTTGTAGGCTGTTAACATAATCTTTCTGAATATTCAGTGAGCGTTTTCACACCGTGGTTGTGAATTACAGTTTCAGGTTTTGTTTAAATCATTAACAGTCCATTTTTTCCGTCTTACAGAACAGAAGGCCATCAGTATATCTGCCTACACGAGAGTATCCCTCAGAACAGAGTAAGTGCTTGGATGAAGTAGACCTGTACAAATGTAGACCTGTATTACATAATAAAAATGAAACTTGATGATTCTCGCAAAACACTTTGGTTTCAGTCTGAAGCCTAATTTTTAGAGGTTTTCTCTCTCCTCACAGTCATCGTCACAGAGAAGACAAACATCCTTCTGCGTTATCTTCATCAACAGTGGGACAAAAAGGCAAGTGTTCTTCATTTGACAGAGTAACCGCATGTTGATGGATAAATCGACTCATTAAAAACTCAAAGAAAATACATTGCCTGAATATCAAAGGTCTCCCCTTATGTGTAGTTAAATGTAACACCAGATGCAACATGATAAAATGTATATTTTCCTAACCTGCCACTGCAGGTGATTCTATTTTAGAAATGGTTTCTATTTATGCAACGTCACGGCTGGAACAATAGCATATAAACTATAGCACTGATAATCTCAGGTACTGAATAAGTGCTTTATTTCATGTTAAAAGGGTCCAGTTTGAGTTTGAATATCATTTTGTGTGATGTTTATAGCCAGTATGAAACCAACAGTGGATAATCTTCCTCAGAAATGTTCAAATTGTGAACTCAGTGTTAACCAACATGTGCATTCAATGACAAAGATTGTATCAGTCGCTCAGTATGTGTTTTTAATCGTTTTAAAATGTTTTAATATTTATGAATTAGATTATGCACTTATCAGTTTTGTTGGGAGTGCAGTGCGCTTTCAGAAGGAGCCCATCCATATGCTCTTCTGATTAGCTGTTGATTAGCTGTGACTTTTAATTGACATTTGCTCGGTGCTAGAATCTTGTGGCATTGCATCTGGTTAGGACACGGTGTAATGGTACAGAAAAAAGCAAAAAAAAAGTATATGTGTATACATTTAAAATATGACTTGATATTTTAATTACAGTAAATATTTAATTATAAATTGTTGTATCATTCTTATTCATGGTATTCTGGCCTATATTTGTTTAAAAATCTTAATTTAATATGTAATTTACACAGAAGCAAAAATACAAAATCCCTCAGTCATAATGTTGATGCAATACTTCATTTTTGTGAATGAACGAATGAATATGTGCTTTGTTACTGTATATGAAATACACATAGAAAATGCAAAATAAAAGGAAAAGAATGCGATAGAATGCAAAAATGCATTCTGGGTGAATGGTAAGAAATGCAGCTACTTTTGCAGGGAATAAACACAAACACAAGTGTGATGTGAGACTAGTTTGGAATTGCTGAGTGCGCAGGAAGTGGAAAAAATAAATGACTTGGTCTACTGTAATGACTACTGCAAAACATAAATATCTAAAAATAAAATGTATTCAAATTTATGTTTTAAGGTACAGAATCATACTGAAATGAAACTGAAAAAACATGTAGATGACAAAATAGGAAGCGTGAAGAAATAACTTGTTTTTAGCAAGAACAGGACTGAAAAATCGTTCCTGCATAAACCTTTTAACTACTGGAAAGATCATATTCTTTTTTTTTTTTTTATGTCTTGCAGAATGCAGCTAAAAAGCGAGAGCAGGAGCAAGCAGAAGGAGAGGGCGGCAGCCCAGCGCCTCCCCGCAAAATCGCCCGGACAGACAGCCAGGAGATGAACGAGGACTCCTAGAGGAACCTACCATCCAACAGCACAAGAACGGACACAACAAGCCCAAACACCTGCACACCACACAGGAATTTCATCTCAGAAAGAAAGAAATGGAAGAACACTTCTCTTACAATGTGCTTTTTTTATTTTTTATTTTACTGAGTGCTTCCTCATGCAATCAGTGCCCTGTTCTGAACATGTGTGGCACAATGGGTCTCCACTGCCAGCTTTGACGATTCTGCTGAACTGTGAGGGGGGGTGGGTACAGCGAAATTCAAGCACATAAGAATGAATGTCTGCTATGAAGACGTGTGTGAAAATGGATGTGTTGGGACACTATTAATGCAGTGTAAAAGTCCCTAGTAGGCTCCGCTGTGAATTACCGCTTTCATGATGTACTCAGAACACAGGCACTAAACACACAGGCATCTCTCTTCAGCATCCAAAAAGGGAAATTTTGGAAATGTACAGGCACGTTCGACAGATTTAGATGTAGTATTTGGTGTTGGTAACGTGACGGTCTTCCTAGCAGGTGCATACTTGTGCATGAATGCACTGTTGGAACTGTTTTTCTGTTGTCACAGGTTGAGGATGACGTTACTGGTGATGTAAAGAAATACAAATATCAGTCTCTTTCACTTCCCCTGTTGTCACGTAGGTTTCCAGTGCGGTGTTCGTTCCAGAATCCTAAACAGATTACTTGCTTTCAGATGCCTGACTCCATCTCTGACTTGATCCCTGAGCGCTGATTCACTTGTAGTCTGTTTGCCTTCTAAATACAATGGGGTTTTCCCAGGTTGGAGTTTAATAGTGTCTCTCCTTTGTTTGGATTTGTAGTTTAATTTTGGAGTTCTGCGATTTAAGGTGCAGCTATGCAGCAGTTCTTCTCTTAACCTGCAGAGTGCGTCGGTGAGCTGTGGATCATCGGGAACAATAAACAGGAGGCGCTTTACCCATGAGGCTTAATACTGTGTGCTTTTGAGTCCACAACATGCACTGTGGCTGGAGACATGATCTGAGGTTAAGTCAGCTGTTTCAAGCCTTTTCCTAGGAAAAGTTTGTTCTTGTTGAAAAGACTGAAATGTTGACTCTATCAAGGTTAACAAAACAATGCATGCAAAATGTTTTGAGTAAAGAAAGCTTTTAAAACCTCTCAAAGGGGAAGTGTACAGAGAACAGCCCATCTTGAGTCTAAATCTGGTTGAAAGAGTTGCAGCGTTACTTCACCACAATTACACCTGCATTTGTATGTTCTTATGAAGCCTTCCCAGTTTCTATGTTCAAGGTCAACTTTTTTTTTTTTTTTTTTGATTATCAATAAAAATGAGATTTAAAAATGTTTTGTGTTGAGCCATATTGAATGTAGATTTAAAGGTAATTCATAAATTCAAGACAATACTGTATATGGTGGTTGATAGATAGAGCATGTTTTCAGTGAGGCTGTAACAGCATATGCTCAACAGGTGTAATCCGCTTTAATCTGGACTTCTTACTGTGACTATGTAGATTTGGAAGATAGGGAGTGAATGAAAGCGAAAAACAGTCGTTGCTCTTTTAATATTTATTATTATAGGTTTTACATCAAATGAAGTCTTTAAATTATCTTTAAAGTAATTTAATCTCGTGGAAAGAGATTCTATTTGGATTCGATTATTGGATTGAGGGTAGCAGATTACCAGCCCACAATTTCATTACAGTGGGAAGAGAAGCTACTGGAGTAAACAATCCAGCTTTTTCATGTATCAGGAACATCGATAATCAGGTAAGATATTGCACTGTACAGTTTGTGAAGGAATGTATTTATTTGTCATCAAAAACTGGAGGCAACCTACAAGGCCAAAGCCTTAACTAAAGGAAAGGCTGTTCCGAGCTGTGATGCAACTAATTACAAAGCTTTGAAAAATATTCACTCAATTATTTACATGAGAATTTTTTTTGGCAGCTATAGTTAAAAAAAAAAACTTCCATTATCTACTTAAATGCATAAGTATAGAATGTTACAAAGTACACAACATGTTAATTTTGAATCCAACAGTGAGCGTTTGATTAATTGCATCATAAATATGTTTGGGTTTTGGGAAGAGAGTCATGTATTTCACACCCTGAAATAGAATCTAATTAATGGAGATGCTAGTAGGTGCCATAATTCTGTGGTCCTATGAGAATGGCTAATAGGCCTGACAGCAAAGTACTATATTTGGAGTAAAAACAAACCAACATGCAACTTCTAACATCAAGAGACCTTAGTCAGGTTAGACACCATATTGAATTAGTTTTTGCGATGGCATGCACTGTATAGGTCCTAGAGCACGTAATTTTCACAACTTCTGTGCAGTTTTTGTTGACTTTGTTTACTTGTTAAACAAAACTACAAGCCATTGAACGCACTGTATTTCTATCGCTCACTGTCTCGTTTTCATTCCTGTCAAAAATTCAATATGGCGCTAACTTTAGCTCAAATAGTAGAGCATGGCGCTAGCAATGCCAAGATCATGGGTTCGATTCCCAGGAAAAGCAAGAGCTGATAAAATGTAAAAACTGTAACTTGAGTGCAATGCAAGTCGCTTTGGATAAAAGCGTCTGCTAAATGCATAAATGTACTAAATGTACCTTGACTTAAAGGGGACCTATTATGCTCCTTTTTACAAGATGTAAAATAAGTCGCTGATATCCCCAGAGTTTGTATGTGAAGTTTTAGCTCAAAATAACCGACAGATAATTTTTTATAGCTTGTTAAAATTGCCACTTTTAGAGTATGAGCCAAAATGCTCTGATTTTGTGTATGTTGCTTTAATGCAAATGAGCTGTTGCTCCCGGAGAAGAGGGCGGAGCTTCAAGAGCTCAAGCTCCTGCATTAGCAGTGCTAGCCTTTGCAAATAAACATTCCACTATTTCAAGCCTGTTATCTTTACAGAAAACGTACTCGGTTTAAAAGTCAGTCATCTGATTGTACTGTGCATAATAAATTTGCGTTTATGAATTACACAGATGAGGAGCACGGTGGGATAAAAATAACAACATAGCTGGTCTCATGGTGCATGGCATGCTATCACAAACTTTATAAGCCCCGCTCGTGATTATGAGGTCAACAAACTCAAGCAATCGACTCACATTACTTTCATATGCAACTTTTAACCACCACATTCCTATTCACGATCATTCATGAAGGCAGCACCATTGAAAACAGACAGAGACAATGGTAGCTTTAGCATCATTAGCCTTACAGAGTGCCAAGAAGCTCTTTCAGAAGGGCAATTTGGAAAACAAACGCGTGATACTTACTTTGTCTGGAGCGGAGCTGAGCGGTGAGAATTTCCGCTCCCCGCTCACGTGGGTGTTCACTCCCCCCACTCCACCGCTCAAAGTCACACCAGACCGCTCCGCTCAATTCCGCTCCCCGCTCACCTACAATTTCATCCCACTCCGGTGAAATCGCTCCACGCTTGCTCAAATTTAAAATTCCTCTGCATGCCTAACACCTGTCGTTTTCAACCGAAGCCTTACGCCTGGGACACACTGTCTGCGTGGCAGACGTGGAGCGGGTTTGTTGCGTGACTGCTGCGGAAAAAATGCGCTTCACTTCTATTCTGTCACGGAGGGGCGGTTGCGGTGTGGTTGGACCGCGCACCTGATACGCGCGGATTCCGCAGGCAGTGTGGCTGCTCTAATCTGTTAACATAGGCGCGGAAAGGAAAATCAACACGCAGCAAACCCGCTCCGCGACGCAGCCTATATCCTATAAAGAACTCACAGCAACATCAGTCAAAATAGAACATATATTTATATCTCTTTCTCTATGAAATAAAAAAATCACGGACAGGGTTAAGTAGGCTACATTAAAATATTCGTATGACAAAACTTATTTAATTGATTATTAGTCAATATTTCCTATTTCAACCATATTCAAAATGCTCACGTTTTGCTCTGGCCTCCCCATGTTCGCGCAGCACACTGTCATGTTTCCGCATGATGTGTCTTTTTAGATTAAAATACGAATCCTTACTTACTGAAATCGTATCACCACATTCCTGATCATGTTCAACATCGTTATCATCTATTTTTTTGACAGGAATTGTGCACCTGTATGACCTGTCGGTTTGCTTTTGGAAATATTTCACGAACTCCATCTCTCCTTCACAACGAACGATTTTTGAAGTGTAGGCTGACAGTTTTGTTAATTGTTGAAGGCACAGGTGAATTCTGGGTGGATTTGTGCATGCCCTAGGCTCGTGGTGTGAGCGGTATTGGAGCGGAACAGGAGCGAGACAGAGCGATCGCTCCGGCCTTTGGATAAAAACACGCTCTCCGCTCGCTCCCCGCTCCGCTCCGCTCACATGCTCTGGTCTGGAGCTGACGTTCGCACACGAAGCGTTGGTATTGATCCTTACACGTATTGGGGACTTTACAGATTTTTTTCCGGGACATTTCCCTAGACAATGAAACTTAACCACAGTGTCCTCAGGCTCAGATGGAGGGAGTCTATGGAGACTCCTATGTTCGTTAGTGCATCCCAAAACACAACACTTGAAATCCCTCTTTGGCGCTGACATTGTATATCTCCAGCAGCTACAGCAAGTGATCAGTAATAGCAGAGGCGGACCGCAGTTTCTCACTCAGGGCTGTGTCTGTGCTTATAGGGCAGCGTCACAAATGGGCGGGACTTTTTCCCCTCAGTGACATGAACAGAGGGAGAATCTGAAACTGCTTGTTCTGAGAGACTGTTTATGATTTTTTTAGATTATAAATAAATGAGTGGGTGGATTTTTACAATTATAGGCTGGTTGTTTTCACACAATGCAGCCACACAACTGTGTTCAAACACCTTATAAAAGTGATTTTTGCATAATAGGTCCCCTTTAAGTCTACGTTGGTGGCAAAATCATGCTCTGGCGCGCTTTTTGACAAGAGAAACTAGGTAGCTTGCTTGCACTCAACACGTGGATAATTGATCTGCCAAATTGATGTGTGGTAATTCAAATTTGCCAAAGCCTATGTACTAAAGCACTGAATATTTGAGAACCCAAATGTACTTCTTATTTCCCCAGGTGTTCACCATGCTCACCAGTTTTGTGGATGGAATATTCTGTTGCTTTACAGGGAAGTCTACTAACGTTGTGGTCCCTATTGAGTCCTCCGAGCCCACCGATGGTTTTGAATTTGTTGAGGTAAAGCCAGGAAGGGTTCTGAGAGTTCGGCATATTATCCCAGACAGACCAGTGGTTGAGGAGCCAGGGATTGGGGAAGGGGGTTCGGTCAGCTGCAAGCGCAAAATCTCAGTGTACCGAAATGGACAGCTTCTGATCGAGAACGTCAATGAAGCCACCCATCCAGAATTGGTCCGCTATCAGAATGGAGACAGCAATATGGATACGGATGTTTCCAATTGTGAGGCTCCCCCAGCAGCCCAGGCTCCTGAACCCACATCGGGGTCGGCGAACGCAGGACAAGCTATGGAAAGCAAACCTGCACCTCAGCAGGATCTGCAGCAAGTGCAGCGCAGACGGCGCAAACCCAAACGCTCCATTGTGATTGACTGTGAGCGGAAGATCACATGCTGCAAAGGTACTCACCCTGACGTGGCCTTGTTTTTCATTCACGGAGTCGGGGGGTCGTTGGATATCTGGGGAAGCCAACTGGACTATTTCTCCCAACTTGGTTACGAGGTCATTGCCCCAGACTTGGCTGGCCATGGTGCAAGTTCAGCTCCTCAGATTCCCGCTGCCTATACCTTTTACGCTTTGGCTGAGGATGTTAGGATCATCTTCAAGCGATATGCAAAGAAGCGGAATATTTTAGTAGGACATTCTTATGGGTAAGGAAATTTATGCCTTTGCCTGATAAATGTAGATACATTTCCTTACTTGTTTTAGCATTGTCTTTCTTGTCTTGCAGTGTCTCATTTTGTACCTTCCTGGCTCATGAGTATCCGGAACAAGTTCATAAAGTTGTGATGATTAACGGTGGAAGTCCTACAGCACTCGAGCCCAGTCTTTGCTCTGTCTTCAACTTGCCCACGTGTGTCCTTAATTTCCTGTCCCCGTGCCTCACCTGGAGCTTTCTCATGTAAGAATAATGGTCCACAGGACACATTTGTCATTGCCTTGCCCTTTGCCAGTTTGAACATGAGTGTCTATGTATGGCAACTACCTTGTTCATTTAATTTAATAGTTTTAACTAAAGCCTGGATTATACTACACAAATGTTTTCCCCGATTTACAGTCTGGACAAGTTGATGCTAATTGCCAAAAGTCAGAACCAGTCTGTAGATTTGAGTAAACAGAATTCACAGAAAATTGTTGTGTAAGATCAAAGTCAAAAAGTCAAGTCAAAGTCTGCTTTATTGTCAATTCTGCCACATGTACCGTACATACATACAGAGAATTGAAATTGCGTTACTCGCAGACCCCTGGTGCATACAGATAACACTAAACACTAACAGTAGAACGTAAAAATACAGATAAATACAAATCATATATATATATATATATATATATATATATATATATGTATATATACACATACTGTATATATATACACATACATACACATATACATATACATACATACATACATGCATACATACATACACGGGGGGGGCGACGACAGACACCAGTTGGGCACAGACTCCAGTTTGTCGGGGTCCGTGATCATCATACACTATACCAGAGGTCTTCAATCCTGCTCTTGGGGACCCACTGTCCTGCAAAGGTGTTTGATTAGGGTTGTAGCTAAACTCTGCAGGACAGTGGGTCCCCAGGAACAGGGATGAAGACCTCAATTTTTTATGAAATTTGTCAACTCAAACCTGCAGACTGGCTCTGACTTTCGCAATTAGCGGGTTGTATATAGTTGTATAGTGTATTCCAGCCTTTTAGTTGCAAAGTTACTCAAAGTTAGTAAAATGTCTAAAGTGGACTATTGAAATAAAGTATATCCCACATTTGTCCTTGCCTTGTTTTTAGCCAGCTTGATCATGAGTATCTATGTCTGGCAATCACAGTAGTTTTTAAATAATAAAAGATGCCTTTTTCTGTCGTCAAGGGCTGGTTTTGCCCATCAGGGAACGAGAGAAAAGAAACTACTTAAAGAGAACAATGCCTTCAACGTGTCTTCCTTTGTTCTACGGTCCATGATGAGTGGACAGTACTGGCCGGAGGGCGACGAGGTTTACCATGCTGAAATCACAGTGCCTGTTCTGCTGGTTCACGGCATGTATGACAAGTTTGTACCAGTACAAGAGGACCAACGTATGGCAGAGGTACAATCATTTTACGTTCCAAGCTTAGAGCTTTGTAGTTGTTAATTTGGCTCTTTCCTCCTGGGGTTTCTGTGCGAGTTTTAGTGGCTCTTAACCACAAATTTTGGTGTGCACAAACATATTAACTGTGTTCACTTTCTTGTAGATCCTATTGCTGGGGTTCCTGAAGATCATAGATGATGGAAGTCACATGGTCATGATGGAGTGCCCTGATGTAGTTAATACTCTCTTACACGAATTCTTCCTGTGGCAGCCAGCAACCGCCTCAAAACCCAAACAGGAATCAGCCCCCACAAAGACCACCACTACCAAACCTCCAGAGGACACAACGAGACCAAAAACCGCCCCCAAGTCACCGTCCAAATCTCAGCCAGACTTGATAAGACCAACAACTGCACCAAAAAGCATCAATACTGGGACAGAGGCTACAGTGGACATCGGCTCTAAGGGCATGAAATAGCTTGTCTACCTATACACAAGTGATGGTATACATTTAAAAGTGTTCAATTTGCTCTGCTCTTGGATGTGGGCCAAATTTAATGGAACTGTTTGAATGTACAATGTCATTGCAATGTGCCAGTTGTGTATGACTGCAGGAAACAGATTAAAGGAACAGCTCAGATGGTTGTTTGTCCCAGAGCAGAATGGGTTTTTACTTGCTTTCGAGTTATACGAGTATCCCTAGAGATTGTTTTTTTTTATATACATATATTTACACATAATGCCAACCCATTCAAATGAATGATTTGCAGTCTCTGGGATATATAAATGGGATATAACATGCTATGATACTGTCAGCCCAAAAGTGATAACCTCAAGTTGAAATATTATTAAACATTCTGTGATTTAACAGTGCAATACTGTTACTGGAAGCATTTACTGTAAATAGATTGATCTATTGTATGTATTTATTTCAGGCTGTTACTAGCCTTTATTTTAATTGACTGACATCAGATGATGTCCATTTCTCAGTTATTCAGCGGTGGTGGACAGAATATTGTTCTGGCCATGTGAAAAGCAATAAAACAAAAAAAAAAAACTTTGTATTAGTTTAGCCTTTTTATGTTGAAATTATTCTAGCCCTGTCATTGAAATAGTGTTAAAAAAGGGTGGACTTAAATAAAAAGCTTGATCTGCTTTTGCCTCACATTCTTAGATATTACCTACTAAACAGTTCATATACTTTTAATATGAAGCACAAACGCTGACTTTGATAGGCTATCTATTGTATTCACAGGGTCTCTGCAGGTTTTATGGTCAATTTAAGAATCATTTAAGACCAAGTGGTGAAATAAAAAAATAATGGAACACCATACGTAAATATATTCTGCAAATATAAATGTTTTGTATTAATAACACTTCAAAGTTTGAATATGAAACTTCCAATTGATCTCCATTACTTTTCAATACATTTCACACAAAAAAAGTTTATAGTTTGAATACCTCTGCTCTAAACAACTAGAATATGGAAATAACTTTTACTCTTACCTTCTGATCACTATAAAAAAAAAAGTTCATCAGTATTTTTGCATTGTTTTCTAGTGCAAACTTCTAAAGATTCTTAAATCAAGATATTTACTTGAGAAGCAAGTGTCTTTATGAGAAATGTACCAAAATTAAGCAAGTTTACGATTAAAAAAAGCAGATCTGCAAAAAACAACATTAATTTAAAAGGAAAAACAAGTTTTCAGTCCCCATGTTGTTTTAAGCATATTTAGTTAATTGTTCAATTTCTCAGACTTAAGGATGTTTAGATATTTTTGTTGAAAATATTATAACATTTAATATAACTATGTATATAAGACTTTAAGGTCTTTTATACATAATTTGTTAAAGTATGTATTAAGACTTCAATACCTGCAGAAATACTGAGTGAATGCTGTGAAAGTTGGCATTTCAGGTTCACGAAATAGGAATTTAGCATCTGTTGGAAACTCAGAATTGAAGACCTGGGGCCTCATTTATAAAATGGTGCGCAGAAACCATCCTAAATTTGATCTTACGATCATATCTCGAATATGCGTACGTTTGATTCATAGAATGAACGTACGAACAGAAATCGCGCGTACGCGTCTCTTTCAGATGTGAAATCTATGAATCGCAATTGACTGGTTTCAGCTCTCTGCTTGTAAACGACTTCTAATTAATGTCATTAACATAAAATATCACCAATCATCATAATTTAGAACAGCTTACATTTTTTTTAAAAACTGCAATACTCCGACAATAAAAAGTGCTTACGTCTGCTCAGACCCTGACGTGACGCTAAAAGCACTCTTCCACGTCAAAGACCGTCTTTATAAATATGAGCGCTGGCGTGGATTTAAGCGTACGCAGTACGCACACTCGATCAAATCTGTTGCGTACGCACGCTTTATAAAGGCCCCAGGAGACTCTTGCAGTTATTGAGAACGCGCTGCAGTCATCAAAAGCCTAACGAAGGCCGTGTTACATTGTAGTTTATATACATTTAGGGAACAGTGCTTAAGAATGGAGACAAAGCACCTGGGTGACGACCTTAAAGCATGCAAATGTAGTATTCAGGTATAGCAACCTGCCCCATTTGACTAGTCGTAATCCAATCAGCATAACTACTCAGACTGGGGCAGGGGCACCAAGAGCCATTACAAACAAAAGGCGAGTCCCGGTCATCTGACTCATTTGACTTACAATAAGAGAACAGTAACTCTTGCTACAAACTTTGTTTAACAGACGTCATCTTTACCATAAATACAATGCATTTCACTTTAGTTTTTCAGGTGATTTTATGTAAGGACATAGGATCAGTAGATCTAAAACAGTTTCTTCAATTTGTAATCCCACACATCAAAACTTAAATTATTAAAAAAACAAATTAAACATTTAATTAGTGTCTCATTCTCACTCTTGAAGACAAAAAACGATGCAGAGCCATTAAACTGAGTTTTTAATAAAAATAAAAAAAAATCCTTTTTTTTGAAAATCTGACAGATGACCTCCAGCCTGGATTCACAGGCACACAAATGGAAAAGCAGAGAATTTTCAGTATGTAAATTAACCAGTTTTTTGGCAAGCAAGATGAGCCGATATAAAGAAAAAGACAAAGTCAGAGGTTATTTTGGAGGCTTTTATTTACATACTCAATTACTTTTTACTTCAGAGGAATGAAGCGGGAAGAATGAGTGGCTCCAATACCTGGACGACCGTGTTTAACAGGCTTGTATGTGATGGAGAACTCTCCAAGGTAATGACCAATCATCTCAGGCTGAAAAGAGACAAAATTATACAAATAATTAGCTATCAAAAATCACTGCGTATTCATTGTTTAATAAAAACACATCAGCCATATTTAGAGATTTAGTGGGACACTGAGTCCTTGACGTTACAGCAAAGCCACAAAAAAGCAGCACTGAGACATGAGCCTTTTAACCGCATGCTTCATCCCTACCTTGATTTCAACCTGGTTGAAGGTCTTGCCGTTGTACACGCCGACCATGGATCCAACCATCTCCGGCAGGATGACCATGTCTCTCAGGTGAGTCTTCACCACCTCTGGTTTCTCCATAGGAGGCGCCTCCTTCTTGGCCTTGCGGAGGCGCTTGAGGAGAGACTGCTGCTTCCTCCTGAGGCCACGGTTCAGCCTCCTCCTCTGTCTGGCACAGTAGAGCTGCATCAGCTGCTCGCTGAGGAACACACACACCCCGGCTTAATCAACATTTCTACACAAGCAGCATCAGATCATTGATGACAAAACCTTCATTCACAAGGTTGGCTTAAGCAAGAATGTTAAAGTTAAGGTCACAATAATGAAATTAGGGCTGCACGATAAATTACATGCGATTGTCATGTGCATCTCGTCAGTAAAGCCTGTTCTGTTATTAGTAGTAAATCTCCATCACCTGCTTTAAGATGGAGCAGCATTTAATACACAGAGCTGTAGTTCTGACAAGCTACGTAATATCACGTTCATAATCGCAGATGAATCGCCTTCGATTATGAATGCGATATTGCATAGCTTGTCAGTGATCTACGGCTCTGTGTATTAAATGCCGCTCCATCTGAAAGCAGGTGATGGAGATTTACTACTAATAACAGAACAGGCTTTACTGACGAGATTTAAAAATGTTTAAAAAAACAAGAATGTTCGAGCTGATTGATCAAATTTAATTGGTGCCAGTCTGTCACAAAAACAATGAGATTTGAGCTGTGGTAGAAGGAAATTATAATTAACAGTTTTGTATTGAATTAATTCCAAAAATATTGGCATAAGTGATACGGACTACATTTATAAGTCTACAAATCTCAAGGTCTGAAAAAGTTCATAAAGTCATAGCAATAAATATCACATGCACTGCAAAACAATCTTAGTATTTTAGTTTCCCAATACAAATATCCTTAAATCATAATGCATTTACTTGAGATGCAGACAGATTATATGAAATCTTTACAAAATTACTCGTTTATTCTTAAAACAACAACAAATATCTGTCAATAGGGAATGAAATCTTGCAAATTAAGTTTATTTTTTTACCCCACCGGCCGATTTTTTTATTTTTCTAACCATAAACTCGCTTCATTTTGTACATGTCATTTAGCTTCTCTAGTGTTTGTAGGCATTTGCACTGGAAAACAAGTCAAACACACCGATTAATAACATACCTTATTTGCACAGCTATCAGAAGGTAATGTACAAGTTCTCCATATTCTAGTGGCTTGGATAAGCAATGGAAGTCTGTTGCAACCAAGTTATATTTTCAAATTTTAAACCATTGCTAATAGACATTTATTGACGTGTGTTCCATTCAATTTATTCTTAATTTTTTTGACACCAATCATTAAAAAGTCCAATATTTACCTTCATAAAACCATCAGAATCCCTGTGTTACATAAGACAGATCAGCGCGAATATGTTGTTTCCCTCACAAGAATGTTATAGCATTATGAAACATGGGCCGAGTAATTTCCACCGCCATTGCCATTTCGAGTAAACTACTCCTTGCTTCTCCTCAATCATACATCCACTGAAGAGTTTTGACTCACTAGGACATGTCCAGCAGCTGGTCCAGATCCACACCTCTGTAGGTGAATTTCCTGAAGGTACGCTTCTTCTTCTGCTCAGCGTCCGCCTGTGAAACAACCACCGACAGCATTGACGGGCCTTTACTTAACTGATAGCGTGTTAAATAATAAACAGACGGCGAGTAACAAAATAAATGCATTGCTACTTAATCTCACGTTAAAGATACACAGAAACTTCAGAATCCATCACGTTTTTGTTCTTTAGAAATACAGCGCGAACCCGAAGCCGCTAATCGTACGAACATCTCTATAAACATTGGTCCCAGGCGAAAAATAATGGCCTGAAAGCGTGCATTAATACTTCAGTAAGCTTTATTCATATTTTCTACTCTGATATGCTTCATATTTACAGTAGATTCGTTTGGATTATTGTAGATTTGCTATTAACAAATGAGATATGAACCTACCATCTTGAGAAACTCCCGGAAAAGGAAGACAGCAGGAGAGACGCGGTAATATCGCGAGAGTTCAGGGAATAGGAGTCGCCTACTAGCGGAGAGGAGGAGGAAAGAATTATTTTATTTCGACACCAAATGGTGAGGTTTTATTTAGAGAAAATTAACGAGTCAACTTGTCAGTTTTTAACGAACCGATCGGTTCAAACAACGCACTAAATGCTCCGTGGCACTGTGTAGGTCAGTAGGTTTTTCTTTGGTAAAGAAAATAAGACTTTAATTTGACAAGGATGCGTTAAAATAAACACAAGTGACAGTAAAGACATTTATAGTTTAACTTTAATAAATAAATAAAATATTTTTTAAAAAAGTATCATGGTTTCCACAAAAATATTAAAAAGCAAAAACTCTTGATTGAAATTTATGATTTAGCTGGCCTTTATGAAAATATAATGAGTAGGCCTACATATATATTTACACATAATATATGTAGTTTAAACATCATTTAAATAAGTAGCCTATTATGTATTTAGCATTCATGATCTCATATTGTGAAAATATATTCATTGCAAACTCTTTCTCTTATACAATCCTGCAAAAATGTATCATGGTTTCCACTAGAATCAGAAATGCTTCTTGAGCAGCAAATCAGCATATTAGAATGATTTCTGAAGATCATGTGACACTGACTGGAGTAATGATGCTGAATATTTAGCTTTGATCACAGGAATAAATTATACTTTAAAATGTATTCAAACAGAAACGTTATTTTCCATTAAATAATATTTCAGTTTTTTTTATCGAATAAATGCAGCCTTGTAAGCATACTTGCATACAAAAAAATCTTACCAAACCCAGATTTTTACATTGTAAACTCAAGTCAGTTTTATGATTTCTGATTATGTTTATATATAAACATAATCATTACATTAGCCTTGATGAACATTTTTCATTTATGTATGCACATTTATATATAAATAATATATGTAGTTGACATAAAATACTTTTTGGCAGTTGATGTCCTGTACTCTCTTAACTATTAGTATTAGAACTATTAATAGTTATTATGCATTCAGCTTTCATAAAATATGCATACTTAATGCTGCAAACCTAGTAAAGCCACACTTTACATATACATTCAGGACATGTTATATGTGAGCTGTAATATAATACTGGGATGATGCCATACTATACAAAACCGTGGACATTTCACTTCTTTTACTATTTGACAAGTTCATGTTGAAACAGGAAAGTCTTGCGTTCATGTAAATTTAAAAGCAATTAAAACATCACCTCAATGAATCTGCACAACACGTTTTATTTAAATCATTTATTTCAAATAAACTCTCATTTTTGTGTGTTTTTTTATTTTTTGCATAAGTGCAAAGTGCACTAACAGCCACCTGAGGGAAGTCTACATCCTTAAATAAAAAAACAAGAAAAGCACACATATATTAGTACAAAATTCTTTAAAAAATTGCACAGTTTAGGTGTATAATACACATTTGTAATCTATTTCATACTTAAATAAAATGGTAAAAGGCTCATAGAGTAAACAAAATTCACAAAATTGAAAATAAAAACATTTCCCCACTAATATAATTAAAGCTGAATAATTGGGAGACCCTGTCGCTGACGTCTGTTCTGTGCTGATGTTTGACCAGACAATCCGAATCTATTGCTAAATGCTTCAGTAGTTCAGTCCTACTACAAAATATAGAAGAGTACGGTGGTCTCCTATTATCGGAGTAGAACACAATTTACACACAATAAAACCCTTTTATTTGCTCCCGTATCCAGTTTTCGTGCTCAAAACGTCTGTATCCCTGACGATGTGTATTGCATTGGGGCCGGGGGTGGGAGAGCAGCTCAGCGCCGGTAGGGGTGGAAGCCCTGTACATTGTGGTTCTGTCCTCGTCCGAAGCTGCTGGCGGCCGGCTGGGCTCCTGACGAGGGTGCGGAGGGGGCTGCGGCGTACGAGGCAGTTTGCTGGCTGGGGTCTGCAAAGCTATGACCAAAAGCACTCAGGTCCTGCCCATAACCTGTCTCAACAGACATGAAAACATGGGACGTGATATTAAACACCAGTAAACTTGGAAGCGCCAGCATGCGACCAGGCTTTCTGGACATCTCTTGTAACCCCTCAGCATTTGATTGCGTTTGATTGATTTTTCTCTTCTCAAGACCAAGGCCATGTACACACCACAGATAAATATAGTCGTCGACACTTCTGGCAAGTCCAAAGTATGCTTTGGTTTTTGCACAGTGCACGTGGCATGATTTTTTTAGCGCTTGCTTGTTGTCTATGAAAAATTTACTTTAATGGTACTTTAATGTCTGTTTAGCCTACTTAAAGGGATAGTTCACCCAAAAATGAAAATAGTCATCATTTACTCACCCTCGAGTTGTTTCAAACCTGTATGAGTTTCTTTATCCTACTGAACACAAAAGAAGAGATTTCGAAAAACGTTGGTAACCATACAGTTGACGGCAGCCATTGACTTCCATTGGAAAAATAAATAAATAACATGCAATAGCTACCTTCAACTGTTTGGTACAACAACTTGATTTTTTTCAACTTCATTTTTGGGTGAACTATCCCTTTAACAGATTAATTACTATTAATTCTACAAGTTTGTCCAAATTTATCACTGTAGCTGCAATAAAACATGATCAATTTTAGGGTGGTCGAAAGTAGTCTTGACTTTCTACTTGAACATGAGGGGTACAAATTTTTAAAGACTGTTTATTTAACAAATGTAAATAAAAATAGGCTTTATATGGATTTAAGGGGATGAGAAAAAGAACAAGACTAGTAATCTGGTCATTACTGATTTTAGTAATCAGAGCTGTTTGAAAATGTTTTTTTAATATGCACCCATTTAGTCTTATTTGTATGGCTAATACGTTGAAAAAAACACTTGTCTCGCCACATTCGATTATAAATTACATCAATCATGTAAATAACAGCCTATATTTTCAATGCAAAATTTGACAAAAATTGAGTAGGCTGCATCACTGAATATTACTGTTGGTCGTGCACATTTCTGTTATAAAAGAGTTTAGCTACTTACATCTTGCCTCACGCTCTTTCGCCATTAAAAACTGAAGCATCGTGCTGGAATTCACTCTCTGTTATTATTAACAGTAAACACTGTTAGACCACTGACCAGCCTAAAAATGGTCTTATTTGCATGTTTCGGACAGGAACTCGTGCTTAAATATTAAGAGCAGATTGTAGCAGTTGTTTGAGGGGTTGCCAGATACCACCTCTAGTTTAAAGTAGTACAGAGATATTTTTATCAGTAATAACTTCTGCAGAGAAATTGGACAAGGTGTGAAATCGGAATGCGCTCAGCTGTACACATACGCTAAGTGTTTGCAGTAAAACGGAAGTATACTTTGGATTTACGAGTTCAGTCCCATTCTGTCCAATTTTATAATTCTACAACCAAATTCACTCCTGAAAAATTCTATAGTGGTTTACTAATTTCCATGCGGTTATAGATCTTGCTAATATTATTTTGGTTAAAAATGGGTAACACGAGCATATTAAACTGTTGGCATTTTTCTTTTTGTTGTGGTTATCACAACGTCAATTCTGTACACACGCAGACCGATAATGAAGTGATTTCAGTCTTAAAAGCAGCTTTGTGTGTGTGTCTGTCAAAATCTGTCCAATGCATCTAAAAAAAGAAAGACTCAAAACATAATTAACCAAACAGGAAACAGCTGCAAACAAAAGTATGATGACAAACAGGTCATGAAAACACATTTAAAGCAGTCTGGAAAAATTAAAACACAAACACCAAAGGCAGAAATGTATTTTGGAAAGAGTTTATTCCAAAGTCTCTAGATGAAAGTGAAACGCTAGACTACAGGAACACAAATGAAGAGAAATGGATTACTTTTAAGAGTTGAGTAAAGAATTGAATTGCCAGCGGTCGCCGAATCCGGACAGATTTGTTCAGCCGTGTTTGTCACACGCTGCATGAGGGGCACAAAATCCACAGAAAACCCAGCAGAGACAATATTAGATCATCCTTTTGGCAGCAAAGCAAAGCAATGCAGTGATGGGAAAAAGAACATCTGAAGCAAGCCGCCAGTTTTGTTCATGTAATAAACTACAGCTACAAGCCATACAAGTTACAATACTGAGAGATTCAGATCAACAAACACAGATTTATTGTATTTCATACAAACATGCGTCTTTTGAGGCTCTCCGAATGACATGTAGCTGTACTTTAGTATATCCCATGAGAAACCGAAGAGATTGATGTAGAATATGCATACGGCATATGCATATTGTACATGGGATGCATGAGAAACAGAACCGAAGCCTTATGGGTCCACCGGCTGATGTTTGTTCTATTGGGTTTAAGTGATTGTAGGATGCAGATGCTCACCTACCTGCGCTACATCCCTGCTCTTCCTGTACATAAGTGTGAGAAGGACGCGTTGGTCCGTAGGCAGAGGGGTCCTGAGGATAGTTACCCAAGCCTAGCAGGGAGATGAGGAGACCAGGTTGACTCGACCCAAAGAGAGTCTGACTTAACTACTACCTTACAGCTCCTACCCAGGCGAACCCTGCCCTCTCCTGCTCTCAGGGCTCATGAACAGAACATGTGGATGGATCAGCCCCGCGCTGTTTCTAAATGAGTATGTTTATCAGGCTGCTCAGCCATCGAGGTGCTGATGAATGGAAGCAAAGCGGAGGCGTGACACACAGCGGCTGATGAGACTGTCTTGTAAGACCACTCATACATACATCCAGCCCACACAGACAGCCTGACCCCATGCTAACAGCCCTTTATGTACGGCAAAGAAAAGTGATGGGTCTAAATCAGACTCGAAGACTTCATCCTTGATCGTTCTGGCATAACATTCTTTTAAAATGACTGTTGTTTTTTACGCCCCAAATGACTCGATATTTTTAGTATCGATTCTGGTGTAAAGCCGCACATTTATCTCTCAGATAGGGATAGGCGATATACCGGTAGAAATTTGTCAACTGGTAGAGATTTTGGGATTTTTGAGATTTTCTATCTTCTCTATCGCGGTTACATGCTCATATGACGTTGCTGTGCTACGTGGTCATGAAAATGTATCGTATATATTGGATCCGGGCAGCTCTTAAACTGACAGCAGCCTAATATTCCTGCTGTCTGTCATTCATATTAGTCAAACAACAAAAGAGAGGAAATCTCTCACTGCTCTATTTAGGCTAAGTATTATTTTTTGTGTGTGATATTGACACTGGTGACATACTTAGGACCATGTGATATTTCAGTTTTTCTTTTTTAATAAATCTGCAAAAATGTCAACAATTCTGTGTTTTTCTGTCAATATGGGGTGCTGTGTGTACATTAATGGGGAAAAAAATTAACTTAAATTATTTTAGCAAATGGCTGCAATATAACAAAGAGTGAAAAATTTAAGGGGGTCTGAATACTTTCCGTACCCACTGTATATCGTTAATGTGAAATAGAATTACTCATATTGTGATAAGATTTTGGTCATATCGCCCACCCCTACAGTCAGACTGAAATGAATGTGAGCCTGACATTATAACTAAACCTGTATATTTGGTGAAGCAAGTAAGACCGGTGCTTGCACATGAAAAACTCACCAGAACATTACTAGACAGCTGCTGGTGGCAAAGTATGTGTTAGGGTGAACTGGGCTGTTGCTAGGAAGTTGTTAAGAATGGTTGCTAAAGTATACGACTGCTAAGGTGTTCTGGGTGGTTGCTAGGACACTACTAGGGTGCTGGGATGTTGCTATGTGGTTACTAAGATGTTCTGAGTGACTGTAATGCTTTGCTGTGAGGGTGTTCTGGGTGGTTGCTGAAGGATATGATTTTTAAAGTGTTGTTGGGTTGTTGTTATGTTGTTTTATAGTTGCAAAGATTAGACTGGTTGGTAATGAGTTGCTATGTGGTTGCTATGGTGTTCTGGATGGTTTCTAATAATGTGGTTGCTAAGGTGTTCTGAGTGGTTGCTAGGACCTGGTCACTACAGTGTTATATGTGGTTGCTTGATTATACAAATGGTAAAGTGTTCTGGGTGGTTGGTGGGACGTTGCTATGTGGTCGGTAGGGTGATCTGGGTGGTTGCTAGCATGTTATGCAGCTGCAAAGATGAAAGTGGTTGTTAATGAGTTGCTATGCAGTTACTGGGGTTTTGGTGGTTGCTAAGGTATTCAGTTACTAAGGTGTTCTGGGTGGTTGCTAGGACATTGTTCTGCAGTTGTGAAGATGTTCTGAGTGGTTTTTAGCATTTTGCTTTTGCTGTCTCTTGCTAAAGTATACAGCTGCTAAGATATTCTGGGTGGTTGCTAAGATGTTGCTATGTGGTCGGTAGGCTGATTTGGGAGGTTGCCAGGATGCTATGTGGTTGCAAAGATGTGAGTTGTTAGTTGAGTTGCAATGATGTTGCTAGGTTGTTCTTGAAGGTTGCAAAGGTGTTCTGAGTGGTTGGCTAGGACATTGCTAGGGTGTTTTGGGTGGTTTCTAGGATATTGCTGTACAGTTGCTAAAGTATTCTATGTGGTTACTTAATTATACAACTGGTAAAGTGTTCTGGGTGGCTGGTTGAACATTGCTATGTGGTTGGTAAGATGATCTGGATGGTTGCTAGGGTGAGATGGTTGTTAGCGAGTTTCTAAGTTGTTCTAAGTGGTCATTCTAAGTGGTTGCTAGGACATTGATAGGGTGTTTTGGGTAGTTATTAGCATTATGCTGTGTGGTTGCTATATACAATGTATACAATGGCTAAGGTGTCCTGGGTGGTTGCTAGGACACTGCTGTGTAGTCAAGTCAGTAAGATAATCTGGGTGGTTGCCAGAATGTTGTTATGCGGCTGTAAAGATGATAGTGCTTGTTAGAGAGTTGCTTTTTAGTTACCGGGGTGTTCTTGATGGTTGTCGAAGTATTCATTTGGTAAGGTGTTTTGACAGGTTTCTAGGATGTTGCTAGGGTGTTTTGAGTGGTTGCTAGAAAGTTACTATGTGATTGCTAAGATGTTCTGAGTGGTTGTTAGCATTTTGCTGTGCAGTTGCTAGGGTGTGCTGGGTGTTGCTAAAGTACGTTTCCTGTAGTGTTCTGGGTGGTTGCTAGAATGTTGCTATGCGTTTGCTAAGATGTTGTGCGTGATGGTTAGCGTTTTGCTATGCTGCTGTTGCTAAAGCATATGATTGCTAATGTGATCTGCATGGTTGCCAAAATGTTGCTATGTGGTTGGTAAGGTGATGTGGGAAGGTTGTTAGCAAGTTGCTATGCAGTTGCTTGGGTGTTCTTGATGGTTTCTAAGGTATTCAGTTCCTAAGGTGTTCTGAGTGGTTGTTAGCATGTTGCTAAAGTATATGATAGCTTATGTGATCTGGGTGAATGCTATGGTGTCCTTGGTGGTTTCTTAAGTATGTAGTTGCTAAGGTGTTCTAAATGGTTGCTAGGGTGTTTTGTTTGTTTGTTTGTTTGTTTTAGTGATTGCTAGAGTACTATGGCTGATTTTCTGTGCCTAGATATGGATCTGTTCACCCCAAAATGAAAATTCTGTCATCATTTATTAGCATTCATGTCATTTCAAACCTGTATGGAATGTAAAAGAAGATGTTTAGAGAAATTTCGAAAGGTGTTTTCATACAAAAAGCAGTTTGGTTACCAGAATTCTTCAAAATATCTTCTTTTGGCTTATGCAGGGTTTGGAATGAAATGAAGGTGAGTTAATGATGACAGAATTTGATAGGAGGTATCATTCAGGTTTGTAGCACAAACGGAATGGAATGAATAATGTGGCGAATTATAATACTTAGGGTTGGAGGTTTGTTGTAGTAATAATTGCTACAGTAACAGCAGCTTCACCACTAAATGTACCACGTCCCACATCTCGCCATCAGGGATCGAATCAGGGGTCTATGGCTATTTCTGTAGGGTCAGCTCTATTTTCTATAGTCTAATGGATGCCCCAGATTTCTGTACTGTGTCGGCACCTGCACTATATCTTATACTTGATGAAAGTCCGAAGTCACTTAAATCTCACATGCACTTCGACTTTTTCCCATCGGCACCCCCACCATCCAACGCTGCGACATCTACAGATGAAAACCCTTGTCTGCGTTAGGATGAAGCGTCATCTAGTCAAAAGCAGCATTGCAGTACAGGATGATCTAATTCACACATACCACTGGATAAACCCCCACAGACCGCATATATCTTGATTGAGGGTAAATAAACTGAGGGTCTGTGTGGAAGCGTGTGTATGTGATGTCATCATGCCCGTTCAGCCATGTGAACAGGAAGCAGAGCCCCTGTGATGGGCTACAGCACATCTGCAGTGGTTTGGTGCCACGGTTTAGTGCGCTCTTACCATACTGGCTGTAGGAGAAGTCTGGCTGTGCTGGGGCGGCTTTGCTCAGGTCCTGAGAGGGAGTTGTCGCCGGGGCAAAACCTAAAGGGCCTGCGCCCGGCGTGACGGGTGGGGGAGGCATTCCCTGTGCTACAAACTGGTCACCTTGAGGTGTTCCAAAGCTATATCCTATGTTGAAAAAAAAAGAAAAGAAAAATAATGCAGGAATATATATCACATGGTCGAGTAGAGTCTTTAGGTCATATATAGAAATGGCACTGCAAAAAATATCGAAACTTTCACTTACCAAACTGAGGTTGCGTGCTAAAGCCCTGCTGGTGGTATCCCTGAGGTGCCCCAAATCCCCCTGTAGGTGGTGCTGCAACTAGAAATGCATTAAATGGAGAAGGAGGTTGTGCCGGTGCCCCACGGCCAGCAGGTAAAGGTCCATACCCACCTGAAACACAGAGGGGGTCCACACGCATCACATTTTAATCAAAACTCACTCAGGTTAAGTCCTATTCACACCAAGTCTGATGCAACTGAACAAGTATACAATATTTATAAAATAAACTATGCACACCAAAGACCAAACTTTATGCAATGTAATTTCACTGAATAAATTGTTCAACATACAAACAATATGTATATATATATATACACACACACACACACACACACATATATATATATATACACACACACACACACACACACACATATATATATATATATATATATATATATATATATATATATATATATATATATATACACACACAAACACACACACACACACATATATATATATACACACACACACACATATATATATAAAAAATAACTAATTAATCGCACATTTTTCTAAAATTAATCGCGATTAATCCCACCTAACATTAAACTTTTTAAATATACTTTTATATTGCTATAATTTTACATTCAATCTTCAAATGTACAATGTATAAACAACATAAAGACAATATATGTGTGTGTGTGTGTTCCAAAGTTTAAAAGTTTGGGTTCAGTTTATTTATGAATAAAATATTAATTAATCAATGTAATATTTTATAATATAATAAAAAAATAAGTTTATTCAGCAAAACTGCATTAAATTGATCAAAAATTACAGAAATTTATAACATTACAAAAGGTTTCTATTTCAAATAAATGCTGTTCTTTTGAATCAGAACAATTCTAAAAAATATATATATATCATGGTTTCCACAAAAATATTAAGCAGCACAACTGTTTTCAATATTAAGAAATAATAAAAATGTTTGCCAAATCAGCATATTAGAATGATTTCTGAAGGATCATGTGACACTGAAGACTGGAGAAATGATGCTGAAAATTCAGCTTTGATCAAAAGAATAAAGTAATTTTTTAAATATATTGACAATAGAACAGTTATTTTAAAGTGTAATATTATTTCACAAATATTACTGTTTTTTTTAACTGCAGTGTAAATATAAAATATATTCATGGAAATGGTGTGAATAGGCCTTTTAGTGATCCTTTTAGTTCAAATGCCAAAATATAATAACCAAATAATAAAACAAAACATACCAAGAGGTTGACCTGTAGACACCCAAACACCTGGAAAAAAACAAAACAAAAAAAAAACACTTTTTAACTCACAACCACTAGACCATGAAATTATGAACTGAATCAGAACTGTACGTCAAACAAGGGCGAAACCAGAACATGTTCAATTAAAGTGTTGTATTTCTGGATTCATGCCAGGCAGAGCAGGCTTATTTCGGGCGAGATCTATGTGAAAACATTCCCCCTCCGCACGGCGGACAAACCCAGAGTGGTTTAGCCAGATGGCGCAAACGGCGCAGGCTGACTTAAAGCAAAGAGTGACTGATACCAGTTGGCTCTTAGGATCATTTTTCAGGTTGGGACGTGTTACGCTCCCGCTGCGTTCTGTCCCACCGTGTCACTCACCCTGAGGCCCGTAGCTCTGCTGCCAGCTCGGAGCCGGTTGTGCTGCCCAGCCATTGGCTGCGCTTAAGATGGCTCGGGGCCCCCACTGATTGGCTCCCAGCTGACCGGGGGCGGGAGCTTTGCTGTCCCGTGGCTCCGCCTTCTTCACTTCAACCTGCACAAAGGACAAGAGGTCGTAACTAGCGAGAGGATTATTAACATACTGCCTACCTTCCCCACTCACCTATCAGAAACTTTAGCCCTCACCTCAGAAAAGATACTCTTACTTAGGCCAAATACATGACCGTAGTCCAGATGGAATGGAATATACTTGGCCTCTTCTATTGGATAACTTTTTAAACCAATGTTTCTGAGGTACTTGGGTATAAAAGGGACATTTAAGTCCGCTAAAAGTCTATAGGTCAGATCAAGCAGGTCGAGTTCTGCGTAACTTGAGAATATTAATTTTCATGACCACAGACGTACCTGAGAAACACCGTCCCATCATATATCTTACATCTCAGCTCTTTTAAGTAGTTATAAACTGCTGATAGAAAATTAAGACTTACCGCCCCCTGGCTAATGCTTAAGAACCTCAGTTTAGATATGACAATAGAAATATAAGGGTCAATGGTGTTTAAATATATGATAATCTAATTGTACCAAATAATTAACATGCAGATAATAAAAATGGAGAGACAAAATTCTAATCAGAGAGGAATCTTCATACTGTGTCAAACATGAAATTAATATACATTTTCTGCAGAAAATTAGCAGGCAAAAATGCTGTTTGCTCTTGCTTATGCTGCTAAGGTGTTTTTGCCAAGGTGTGGCTAAGCGGTTGCTAAGGTTTTCTTAGTGTTTTTAGTGCACGTTTATGCCGATGCTTACAGGGCAAAATCAAAAGATCCCACCCTAAAGACTCTACAATTCTCTGTTCTCTAGATACGGCTTGGGACTGTCTATTAAAGTTGCAATGTAATGGTAGTAGTAACCAATTTTTTCTTCCGTATTGTGACATACATTCGAATTAATAATCCATTGGTTGTTGGTTGGATGGAAGCAGATTTCAATGCAAGCGTGCAGTCGATAGTAAGGAAAGGGAAAATTTATGCAGACAAAATGACTGGAGAAGTCCAAAATATGTCTCTGGAGAGTTTCACCGGAAGGTCGAGTTATGACATTTTGATAAAAAAAAAGAATGTAAAAATTTAAATGTGCATGTATGAATATTCACCAACAGTAGGGGTGGGCGATATAACCAAAATCTTATATCATGATATGAGTAATTTATTTCATGGTAACGATATATATATCACATTAAAGTTATTTTTGCTTTACATAAGGTCTTTATGATATCAATTTGTACCATAGAAATGTCATTATTCTTGTCACCAAGTGTCAATATGACAAAAAACTAAAACTTAAAAACTTTTTTTTTAATTAAAAAACTCAAGCTCACTTAAGACAAGTAAAGCTCACTGAAGACAGTCAGTGATTAAATAAGAATAAAAAAACTAATTACAAGCAAATAGGACAAAATAACTACAGTAGAACAAATAAATATTCTTCACTGTGTAAAATAAACATATATTTCTTCTTATTAAAGTTACAAAAGTGATTTAAATAAGGGCAGTGAGAGATTTCCTCTCTTTTGTTGTTTGATTAATATGAACAACAGACAGCAGGAATATTAGACTGCTGTCACTTTAAGAGCTGCCCGGATCCAATATACTGTTACACGTGTTTTCTTTCTCAGCTGTTTGCTTTCACTTAAGACCTAAATCTGTGTTTATGAGGATACTTGCAAAGACGGGCATTTTGACACATATGTACAAGTGTGTGTGTATTTAACCGTTCAAGACCTATAAGCGGCAAACATAACTCTGTGTAATACTCCCTCTCTGACAGTGCTCAGAAACACACATCGCATATAGCATATATGACTTCTCTTTCGCAGCTGACTGCATTTCAATGGCTTAAAATCCCTTTTAAACCGCAATGCAGAAAAAGCGTTTTCGTGACCACGTAACACAGCAACGTCACATGAGCGTGTAAAACTGCGATAAAAGATAATAGTTCAAAATCTCTACTGGTTTGACAAATTTCTACTAGTTAATTGTGCCTATGGGGATATCGCTCACCCCTACACAATATGATCAATAATATGCATTTAGAAAACATATTTCAATTCTCATTTTTATGCTGACCTAAACTTTAAAGTATTAAAACACCTCTTCTCAACAAACCAAACTTCAGTTGAGGTATCATTCATGCCTTTGATTATGAATCATGATTATTTTGCTCAAACAATATAATCATGATTATTAATCATGATTATTGTCATTTTAAAAATTTAGAAAAAAAAGAGAATGTCAACTTGCATGGTTTGCTCAGATTTAGTCTCAGCAAACAGCGCAAACGACTGTGTGAAAGAAAACGGACTGGCTGTATTACACTTTCATTTGAGCAGAATATGTCAATAGAGATCACTTCCATGTTTACTGGTGGGGTTTTTTCTGGTAACATAGAGAGATGCATGCACATGGTTGCCAGGTTGGGAAGGTTAAGTAAACCACTAAGGTAGAAAATGTATTGATTTATGAAAAAGCTTTGATTGGGGGATTTAAGCTTTTGAAATCTGGCAACCGCAAAAGCGTGTTACCAATGCAAGATTACACATATGCCAATTTAAAATGAAATGTTATCAGGATAAGTAGCCAACAGGCAAATATTGTAAACAACTATGCTTAATAGATCAAGAAAGGCATAAATCGTGATCAGGATTAAAATATGATTCATTGTACGGACCCAAGTAATGCTTCCCTTAGCAATTACCACTAATTATATAATTATCCAATTAGGCGAATGACATTCTATTACCTACCACTCAAAAAAAAATGGACAAACGTGGTTTAACACACAGGGAAGTTTCACTCCAGTTAAAGTGGAGATCCAGAAATAGACCTGAGACTCTAAAGGGGGTGAGTTATTGGGGTCACCTTGCATCAAGAGCGAGAGACGATATTTTTCCGTTGGAAAGCAGCATAAATGTAACGACTCTCTTTTCGTTTCTCTCCTCCTCTCTCACTGTCGACCTAATTAGGTATCAGTTTGAGTGAGTGGTCTGCAACCCTCGCATCGGCAACACCCCCCACTCCCGCGGGCATCACCGCTCAGAGTGATGGGTGGCCTCGCGCAAGTCTTCGTGTCCAACGGTAGAGCTGGGATTTGGTACGCAGTTTGATATGCTCCAGTTTCTAATTTTATAACGTATGGCCCCACCTCCCTTAAAGCCCCAATGAAATAATGTCATGTGAAGAACAATAGCCCAGGTACCGTAGTACCTGATTCCTTCAGGAACACAGACCCAAGTCAAGGAGAACGTCGGCAGGCGAGAACAAACTCAATGTAGGACAAAAACTACGGAGCTATTCTGGAGTCTTGAACGAACTTGCTGGAAATGGTTTTTCACTTTAAATCAGCACACTGCAGTCATGACGGAGCAAGGAAACGCCTCAGGAGATCAAACGTAGAGACGGGCCCCTCCGCATTCTGGGCCTACGTGACGCTATTAGTCAAAATGCTAGAGATATTTTTTCAAAATGCAGATCAACTTCAAACCGGCCATGCTGGGAGTGATATTTTACTAAGTGGAGCTGGTGAGGTGAGATAACACGTCATGCGACTTGTTCAGTCTTGTGCTATCCCTCGAAACAGACTAATACACCTAGGTATCAGACAATAATCTTATGCTACAGAGACGTTAGCTACCCTCCCAAAGCCCGTTTGGAGTAGACTAACAGACACAGTATGGAGATTCGAATATTGAGGTCACTTAATTGAGATTTCTCTTTGCCTTCTGGGATAATACAGAACTCAAATAGTAAGTGACCTGACAGTAACAACCTGAATAAAAGAAAAAAAAAGGGGAAAAAAAAAAGAAAAACCAACCGGTTCTTTAGGTGAATGCTGATATAACAACTAATGCTTTAAAGGTCACTTAGCATTTACATACAGTGATAATTTCTAATGTAAAAATAATAGATAAACATTTTCTAATAGTTCACTTTATTTGAATCATTATTCACTTTTATACAGCATTACAGCACCTAAAGGAGCGGTCCAAATGAACCAAGCCTTGGGCGACTAACATGGTCAGAAATTTATGTAAAAATACATAAAATGTAACAAAACACAAACACAATAAAAGGTTTTGCTCAATATATTGCAAACTTTCCCCACATTGGGAGAGAAATAATGTTTTCAATAATGAGAAACAAACTCCCTCACACGTCAAATGTCAAATTTCCAACTATTAGTTTATGCGTATGTTTGGTCGCCCAAGCTTTAGTTTCTGTTGTAGGGGAAAATAAAACTACAACTACACACTTTTTTGCCCATGATGTCGTGAAAATGCATGTTGACAGCCTGGTCCACTGATTGTTCGGCCTCGAAAGTAATAAATCCAAAACCTAGCCAACGACCAAAAGTCAACAGAGCAGCAGGGTGTTGGGACAGAACAGCTAGAAGAACATAAGAGGGATGGGGTGGGGGGTACCTGAGGTTCAGATGACATCACGGCCCGAGTCACCAGGAAAGGTCACAGGTGGAGGCCCGAAAGGACAGAAGCGTTACGTATAATACTTTAACCCTGAACGTGTTTAATGAGTAACAGCCGTAGACGGCATTCCATAACAAAAGTCAGGTCTTATGCAACCTCGACGGTACTGATGGCGGATCTTTGTCAAATTATGGGTTTGATTTTTTTTTTCTGCCTTTTAAGTTTAATCCGAACCTCACTTTCATCACCACCCCAATCTTGCACAACAAATGCGAGCAGCAACCACAATTATCAATGCATAACAAGAATGATCATTACAACTACAGGTTTTACTGGTTTTTCTCAAAGCTTCCCAAAATGCTACAGTACTTTGGGCAAACCAAGAGAACGAAGATTGTAACACTGCAACAAAAGCACCACAAGGATATAAGGATATCTGTGAAACATTTAATGCAGCCCAGTTTCTCGTGTGGTGTAAGCCCGGTTAATGCTCAATTTCAGAGATCTGCTCGGAGGCTCGAGGACAATGGAAAAGACGCAACCGTGTGCACCCACGCGTACAGGGGTCGCGCAGTCACAGAAATCAAAGCGGAGCACGATTACAAGGTCACTTACACGATAAGACAGAGCACAATCCTCCAGCAGCAGCTGAGCTTAGCTGCGCCAGATCCACCAGTGTGAACTAGTTTCCGTCAGATCAGATAACTGTGGCAGAACTGGGCTGCGAGAATCTCCACTTTGGGATCTAACCTGATTCCGATTGCATGTCCTTTGAGACTGAAGAGATCTGAGAATTCGTACACTATGTGGAGCAGAACCATCTGTCTAAATGAGGACTAAATATACACAGCCTGTCCTTCATCACCAGGCCTGGTTTCATTAAAGAAGTTATAGAGGCTTTTAAAAGTCAACTGAATGCACTTTTGTCTCTTCTTATCAAAACTGACTAGTTGTTGTGCCGTCTGGAAAATTTGACCCGTTCACACTGGACCGCATCTGAACTCAATTTGAGCGGTGAATTTGCACAGGCGATACTTTGACAACCGGTGCCTTAAATGAGATGAATTTAGAGACACAACTTCATGAAGAGGGTTTTGCAATGCTGAAAGTACTGCACACTAATGCACAGCACGCTTTGTGAAGTTGTGTCTATAAATTCATTCCCATTTGCACTTGGACTAGTCAACTATTCTGAGCCATAAAGTCCTGCATCCATAAAGCCACTGAGAACACAAACCTGACTTTAACAACTAGACGGTGTGTAATTACTCTATTATGAAGAGTAAAACGCAAACAGAGACCATGTGCCACGCTGTACGCACTGAATCTCTCAACAGGAAGTGTTTTAGTCGGTTTTAGTGAAAAGAAAGCACGACGACAAGTCACTGCCTGTAGTAGGGCACAAATTGAAGCATTAACCATGTTTACACCAGAGAAACAGGCTTGTGTGTGTTTCACACCAGGCCTTAATCTGTGTGGTGCCACTATCTGTATTGTATCCTACAAGAAAGAACAGACATATCTCAGGAAAAACGTTAATGCATTCAAACACTTGACAAGGAAAACAGGGACATAAAAAGAAAGATAGAAAGGGCTTACTTAAATGTACTACATTGCAATAAACACTCGTAGATCAATCAAATGTAAATGTTCATTATTAAAAAAAACCTTATTTAATGTCTAAAGGTTAACAGAAATGTGATTCAAGAAATTTGATAAGACAACTGCAAATGACAAACTATTCCTCGTTTACCCAACGAGAGTGAAATGTGAAAAGCAATTTAAGTTTGAACAGTAAAAGCAGTTCAGTTTTCTGGAAGACATGGAAGGACATGGTCTGAGTGAATGTAAATAGTGCGCTGCAATCTTTCCATAAACTGAGTAAAATAGGATTTTAAAATGAAATAGCTGTCTTTTTTTTTCTACAGTCATTTTGATGGCTTTGTTTCTCATTTAGTTCTTCAGCTGGACCACGTCATGGCCAGTGTGTTTTCAGCTGGTCTGAATATGTGCTGTTATGGAAAACAGGTACTGGATAGATAATAAAACAGTGGATCTATTGAACTTGAAAATTGTCGGCCATACTGCATTACACTGTTGAAATCTTAAAGGGATAGTTCACGCACTCCTTGTCCTGTTATTTAATTTTCCCACGGAACACAAAAGTGGAATTTTTTGAAGAATTCTCACATTCTCTTTCTACAGTAGTAACCACCTATGTCAAGCTCCAAAAAGCCAAAATATATTAATATTTTTACCACTACATGCAACATACAACAAGGTGGGGTTTTTTTTGCTGATAATGAAATTAGTTAAATTTTTCAAGGATTTTTGTGACCTATACAGCTATAAACAGCCTTTCTTAAATGCATGTCCCTTGTTATTGTCCAAAAAAGACTATTAAAAAGCAGTGCATATGAGTCAAGCATTATATGTTTTAAGTCTTGTTAACAGATTAAAATTTAAGTACTTACTCACTAATAAACATATTTAGCAGCATCTATTAAAAAAACCAACTCACATTCAGTTATGAGAAAAAAAAGAAAAAAAAGTAACTTCCATAATTTCTCATTTTGTGTTCCACAGAAAAAATAACAAAGATTTGAATAGAGTAAAAAAAAAAAAAAAAAACAATCTTGCGGTGAACTGCTCCTTTAAGGCACAAGCAGATGTGCAAGACGCTGAACTGACTGAGCATGTTTGATGCAAATGTTTGCGTGTCATGTGGATGCTGCTGATTTGCCTTGCCACCATGCAAGAGTTGAGACACACCAAACCAAGCATCACACACATGAGAGGGGTGGATGGCTTGTGTGATGTTCTCTTCTCTTTGGGTCGGAATAGTTTGTCTTGCGCATGAGGTGAGAGAGAGACTGAATTTGAGCAAATATGAATGTGTGGATTACCTCGAGGCCTCTGTTTCTCTGCGTCATAGATCATTACCACCTCTGTGACCTTCAAAAGGGAGAAAAGGACCCGTGAAGGACAAAACGGACATAGAAAAGCATCATATATAAAACATATTACATACAGTGGGGTCCAGGGGTGTGATAAAATATTAAAAACAAGGGATTCAAAATGTCATGTAAAATTAATAAAAAGATATAAGATTTCACACTTCTAGGTCACTTATCAATAAGCAACATTTTGGACTCCACTGTACCTGATCATTTGTGCATCGTTTGACATCATTTCAACATCTTTATGGAATGTATTTAGTTATTAATAACACCTAATTAAAGAATAATGGTACATTTCTGCATCTGTGTCCATCTCACCACTCCAAATCTGTTGAAATAATCCCTGAGTTCAGCTTCGCCGCAATTATGAGGAATTCCACCCACAAATATCTTCTTAGATTTATTGCTGTCACTTTTGCTTCCTTTCTAAAACACACACACAAAAAAACAGAACATTTGAGTTAGGCAAAGACTGGACAATTATAGCAGTTAAAGGGATCGTTCACCCAAAAATGAAAATTAACCCATTGATTTACTCACCCTCAAGCTATCCTAGGTGTATATGATTTTCTTTTTTCAGACGAATACAATCGGAGTTATGTTAATAAATGTCCTGGCTCTTCCAAGCTTTATAATGTCAATGAATGGGTGTTTAGATTTTTAAGCCCAAAAAAGTGCATCCATCCATCATAAAAAGTGCTCCACACGGCTCTGGGCAGTTAATAAAGGCCTTCTGAAGTGAAGCAATGCATTTGTGCAAGAATAAAATATCCATATTTAAAACTTTATAACCTTTAATCTCTATCTTCCACTAACTACACACATTCACGTGAGAGTGGCGTTCCAGCGGATTACTTTTTATGATGGATGGATGCACTTTTTTGGCTTCAAATCTCAACCCCCATTCAGTGCCATTATAAAGCTTGGAAAAGCCAGGACATTTTTTAATATAACTCTGATTCATCTGAAAGAAGAAAGTCATATACACCTAGGATGGCTTGAGGGCGAGTAAATCATGGGGTAATTTACATTTTTGGGTGAACTACCCCTTTAATAAAATAAACATCAAGTAGTTTTCAGACTCTAATGAACATACTTTAATTTTTTTTTTTTATTATGCGGTTTTACATTTTCAGTTCTTACCCAGCCGTCTTTTGCCCGAGTCTTCTCAGGCTGCATACCTCTAGGTGTACAAGGCTTTGGGTCGATCTGCAAGAATAAACAGATAGCACTTATTCACAAAAAAAAAAAATCAAACCAGCATACCATTAGAGCACTTTATTTTGGGGTCACATAATGCCTATGTTTTTAAATCAGCATTAAAATGCGATGCATTTATCGTGACTGGGCAAAATGGGATTATCAGCTATGCTCCTCACATTTCTTCCATCCAGGTTATGAGGTTTGGTGTCCAGGACAGTCCGTACGCAGTTGGGATCTTTAAACTTCACAAAGCCAAAGCCCCTGGACTGATTTGTGCTTTTATCTTTCATGATGACACAATCCACAACCTCTCCATACTGAGAAAAGTAGTTTCGCAAAGTCTCTAACAAAACACAGAAATAAATAATTATGTCAACAACATGACTTTGATACATTTAGATCTGTGGTTCTTAACTGGTTGGTAGGATTGCAAGTCTGTTCAAAAACAAACCATATAATGTACAGTTAGGATAGCACAAAAAGTTTTATCAATTATAAGAGGAAAAACATTTCCTATGTGTACAATCAAACTTTACAGCGCTTTGGAGCAAATTCTTTTGACAACTGGCAGAAGTGAGCCAAACCAGACTAGAAACCAAAATCCATATATTAATGGTTTGCATGACATGCCCTCAACCTTAAAAACTAATGTAATATCTGGGTTTTGAAGCAACACCAGCTGAGAACCACTGCTTCAGATCATAACGGCGTTATTGTTTTCAGTAACGAATAATCAAACTAATTACTGTTTCCCCCGTTACAACGCCGTTACCGTTACTGACAATAAAATGCGTCGTTACTATAATTTATTATAATATTATTATCATTTTATTTTTCAGTTCATCTGAATGGATGCGCAGTGTAGCTGTATTTGACATACCGTAAACTCGGCTCGCCGTAGCTTTGTCTCTCTCACACACACACGCGCGCGCAAACAAAGATACAGAGCGAGAGAGTCTTTCATAACATGCAGAATTGACGCGCTACATGTAAACGATATTCTTTGTTGTATTTTCCTGTCAAAATAACGGAGTTCCTTTGGAATTCTTCAGCTTTTAAGAACTGCCGGGATCTCCGCTAGTGGGCGGAGCTAATGCGCAAACGACAATCTCATTGGCCGGCGCTCACCTATTATCATCCCTGTTTTGATTTCAGCGAATCAATTCGAGCGAATCCATACAACGTGATTAATATTCATGAACCCAGCAGTTCCTTTATCCTTAGTGCGTTTTATATTGTTATTAGTAGTATAATTCGTAGTAGTTTTATCTCATCAATTTTTTCCCCCTTTCTTTATAGAAACACTAAATGACAAACAATATCTTAAGCACCACCACCAGTCCTAAGTTCAGTCAACATGACAAATATGAATTCATACTTGGTTATTCTAATTACTAAAGTTCTATCATCATATAATGCTAAATTATCATAATATCATATTATAATGCTTGACTGACTGATGCTAAGTGTCAGTAGATAAATAGTGTAGATTAATGTACAATGTTTTACAATAATAATTTATTATAATAATTTAGTGTCCATTTCATTCATTTAACATATTTAATATCGGGGGCATCCAAGTTATTTGACATTTGAACATTTTTTTTAAAAAGTAATGCAATAGTTACTTTCCCTGGTAATTAGTTACTTTTATAATGATGTAACGCAGTTACTAACTCAGTTACTATTTGTGAGAAGTAACTAGTAACTATAACTAATTACTTTTTTAAGTAACGTACCCAACACTGTATATTATAGATATATTATATCTGCCTACATGTTATGGCAGTTATTAGAAATCTGCATTAGCACTGTGGGGCATTCAGAAGCCTGTTTTCCTTAAATGCATTAACTGTGCTACAAAAATATTAAGCAACTTTCTTCAACACTGATAATAATTAGAAACATTTTTTTCGAGCAGCAAATCAGCATATTAGAAAGATTTCTGAAGGATCACGTGACACTGAAGACAGGAGTAATGACGCTGAAAATTCAGCACATAAATTAATTACATCTTAACATATATTAACATAGAAAAAATTATTTGTGATAAAAATTCACAATATTGATGTTTTTACTAGATTTTTTATTTGCAGAATGTAAAATGCAGTCTGGTTGCAACTTTTTTTTTTTTTAAATCTTACCAAACACATACTTTTCAACGCAATACATGCAGTATCTCAGTTGAGCAAACTGATATAACGCTCCAGCACACTTTATAAATGCACTAGACGAAGGCCCAAAGGTCAAAATTCAGAACATTACAATTCTGTTTTATATGCAGTAACATGTCAAAACAAGAATGGCAATTAAAAACGTCACATAAAATTTATCATATGATGGGAATGACAAGTACAGCACACAGGGCTTTGAAATGTATGATGAAAAAAATACATACGCCATGAACAATATTAGATCATTTTCCATCGATTTCCTCATTGCATTTTACGCATGCTATTTGATACAGGCTTTATCCGATTTCTGGAGCTTGCGTCTAAGCGGCTCTCTCACTTGCACCCACATACTGAAAAGGCAAGCTCAGCCCCTGAGTGACAGCCTGGTTTCTACGCTGAGAACATGCCAAGCAAATATAAGTTTATGGAGAATATTATAGCATGCATCAAGCCAGCAATGCAAAACAAGATGGTGCTTTTAATGAAAAGCACACTACAGTGATACAGGCTCGCAGTGCACACACTTGCATTATTTAAGAGCAACTAATGTTACTGTATAAAACTATATGAGGGTTAATAGGACAGTAACACTCACCCTGGGTGGTGCTCCAATCCAGTCCACCCACAAACAGCTTCCTGCAACACAAAGATGAGGGAACGTCACAATGCATTTGCGTTCATTCAGAAAGGAACATGAGTCAAGGTGAAGGAGAGAAACACGTTTGCCCTTGACACTGAAAGACTGATCTGTGCGGTCTAACAGGTCATAATCAGAAACCAGCCATATATTCAAATAACCCAGATCCACTCCGAAACCATTTCAGACATGAGCCGGTTTAACAAATCAACCTGGCTGATGTAAACTACTGCAGGCTGGGTCACACTGTGCATGCATGAGTTTCTCCTCTGGTCTGATTATAAATCTTATAGTATAGAAGTCAGAGAGATGAAATCCTCCAATATGATTATATATATATATATATATATATATATATATATATAAAAAAAAATTATTAGCACAAAAAATACAGTGATTCTCCAGTTTGTGATTATAAACTTATAGGATAACAAGAGCACATACAAGTCTCTAGTCTAATTATATAACTTACTATATGTGACCACAAAACCAGTCATAAGTAGCACAGGTATATTTGTAGCAATAGCCAATAATACATTGTATGGGTTAAAATTATCGATTTTTCTTTTATGCCAAACATCATTAGGATGTTAAATAAAGATCATGTTCCATGAAGATATTTTGTAAATCTCCTACTGTAAATATATCAAAAAAACTAAATTTTTGGTTAGTAATATGCATTGCTAAGAACTTCAACTTTAAATGTGCTTTTCTCAATATTTTGATTTTTTTGCACCCTCAGATTACAGTTTTTCAAATAGTTGTATCTCAGCCAAATATTGTCTTATAATAACAAACAAATAAGTCAATGGAAAGCTTATTTATTCAGCTTTCAGAGGATGTATAAATCTCAATTTCAAAAAAACTGACCCTTATGACTGGTTTTGTGGTCCAGGGTCACATATGAAAGAAAGCGACATGTAAGTGTTTATAAAACTTGCACTATAAAAAGAGAGAGATAAAATACTCCAGTTTGTGTATAAGAAACTTGCAGCATAAAAACAGTGACACAAGCCTCCAGTTTGACAGCTGATCTTTTTCTGTCAATCTATCTCTTAGCTTCGTTATTGAATCATTCTATCAGTTAAATTAAAAGATAAACACGTCGTAGTCAAATTTAAGGAGATGACTGGTGCACCAGAGTGAGTTGCGGAGCTTCGGTCGGCCCGCTGCGCATCTTTCTCCGCTGGAACGGGACAAGTACGTTACATCCAAACACTGTCATATAAGCACACCGTGTCTTACCCGATTTCATCTCCAGCTAAGTTGTTGTTCATCTCCGTGGCGAGGGTCGTGGACTGGAGTGCTGACATGGATCCGCTCGCTCGGTCTCCTACCGGTCTCCGCCGCCAGGGAAGGTCACACTCCGCTTTCGGTTCAAACCGAATCTGCGCAACACTGACGCGGACAACGGGGCGCCCCAGCAAGGGCGGTGCAATCAGAGCGTAGCATGATGGGAAATGGAGTCCACTAGTCTACAGTATCAATAAAAAAATCGAATCAGAGCGTATATTCGTAGATAAGTTTGATTACCGTAAGTCTCATACGGTAAAAAAAAAAATATGAGACTTACATATTTATCTATTTCATTTCAGTAAATATAGCCTAGATATAATTATTAAGGCTGCTGGTCAATAGGGTAAAAACATTAACTAATAGTTATCGCCTTACCCAGTTCATTGATTACATTGATAATAGCAAATATTTTTTGTATTACAAGTTTTCTAAAATGTTAGGTTTAAATATGCAAATGAGGCATTATTTAATGAAATATGCTCCAATTTGCATAAATGTCTAGTACAAAAATCTGAACACTGGATGAAGTCAGCTTCAAAATTCTTCTTTATTTTTATTTATTTATTTATTTTGACATATCAGAGTCAAATGTTCTTACAGAGGGAATTTTGGGTATCTCAGTTTTGTCAAAATACTTATAAGTTATAACAGACAGAAAACAATATATTTTCACAATTTTGGGGAAGAATAAAATGTTGTAAATCATATATGAACAAATCCCTCTGTAAAATCCTTCAGGATATAGACAGGAATAAAAATGTAAAGTTTGGTGTGTGTATTAAGTGCTACTGAAGTGGAGATTTATGGCTCAGTGTAGGATAAAAAACTCATCCCTTGCTGGCCGTAGAGTTAAACACCTTCTACGGCCGCTTTGAATGTAATGGCGGCGCGACTCTGCCGATCAGCGCGTCAGGAAGCAGCAGGCAGAGAAGCAAGAATCATGTTATCACCGTGTCGGAGGACGAGGTTCGGAGGGAACTAAAGAGAGTGAACGTCAGGAAAGCTGCCGGACCTGATGGGATTACTGGCCGTGTTCTGAGGTACTGCGCTGATCAGCTCACTGGTTTGTTTACTTCAATCTTTAATGAGTCCCTTGCTACCTCTGTGGTTCCCACCTTATTTAAGAAATCTGTCATCATCCCTGTGCCTAAGAACAGTAAACCCTCTTGCCTGAATGACTATCGTCCAGTTGCCCTCACATCAACAGTCGTGAAGGTTTTTGAGAGACTTTTAAAGAAGCACATATGCTCCTCCATCCCTGCTACTTTGGACCCTCGTCAGTTTGCCTATCGCCCAAATAGGTCTACTGATGATGCCATCTCTCAGGTACTGCACTCTTCCCTCACACACATTGACAGCAAAAATGGCAACTATGTCAGGCTGCTATTCATTGACTATAGCTCAGCTTTCAACACTATAGTCCCCACCAAGCTAGCTGTCAAAGTCTCAGACCTCGGCCTAAACACTTCACTCTGTGACTGGATTCAAGACTTCCTCACCGGCAGACCACAAGTGGTGAAAATGGGCCAGTTCACCTCCAACTCCATCACCCTGAACGTAGGAGCCCCGCATGGCTGTGTCCTGAGTCCCCTGCTCTACTCTCTCTACACACACGACTGTGTGTCCTCTCACAGCTCCACTTCCATTGTTAAATTTGCTGATGATACTGTGGTTCTGGGCCTCATTTCCAACAATGACGAGACCGCATACTTGGGTGAGGTAGAGAGACTTACATCATGGTGCCAGGACAACTGTCTCTCTCTGAACGTGAGCAAAACTAAAGAGCTGATTGTAGACTTCAGGAAGAGACAGCAGCGGCCCTACACTCCTCTTATGATCAGCGGGACCCCTGTGGAGAGGGTGAGCAGCTTCAAGTACCTCGGTGTAAACATCTCCGAGGACCTGACTTGGACTGCACACATTCAAACACAGGTTAAGAAAGCCAGGCAAAGACTGTACCATCTGCGACAGCTGAGGAAATTCAGGGTCTCACCAGCAATCCTGAAAACTTTCTATTCAGGGGCCATAGAAAGTGTATTGACTCAGTGCATCTCAGTGTGGTATAGTAACGCCACAAATCAGGACTGCAAAGCTCTGCAGAGAGTCGTGCGCTTAGCTGAGCGCATCTCAGGGTCTGCCCTCCCCTCTCTGCAGGACATCTACCTCAAACGCTGCAAAAGAAGAGCTGCAAAAATAATCAAGGACTCAAATCACCCCGGTAACCGTCTTTTCATCTCACTGCCATCTGGCAAGCGCTTCAGGAGCATGATGGCAAAAACTGAGAGACTGAGGAGGAGCTTCTTCCCTCAGGCCATCAGGCTCCTAAACTCAGTCTCATAACATCTACAGGACTCAGTTTAATAAACTGTAAAAACATTCATTATTCTCCATCATCCGCATTGCTGCTATGTGTACATACCCGGTACAACCTGTTTGCACATTCCTCTTGCACATCCCTGTTTATATTAATATTTATTAATTCCACAGTAGACTGTATTGCACATTTTATTTCATTGCACATTTTACTCCTTATTTTATTTTTATTTATTTTTTCTTATTTTTTTATTTTATTCTTACCAATATTTATATACAGGTGCATCTCAATAAATTAGAATGTCGTGGAAAAGTTCATTTATTTCAGTAATTCAACTCAATTACGTGTGAAACTCGTGTATTAAATAAATTCAATGCACACAGACTGAAGTAGTTTAAGTCTTTGGTTCTTTTAATTGTGATGATTTAGGCTCACATTTAACAAAAACCCACCAATTCACAACAAATTAGAATACTTCATAAGACCAATAAAAAAAAAACATTTTTAGTGAATTGTTGGCCTTCTGGAAAGTATGTTAATTTACTGCATATGTACTTAATACTTGGTAGGGGCTCCTTTTGCTTTAATTACTGCCTCAATTCGGCGTGGCATGGAGGTGATCAGTTTGTGGCACTGCTGAGGTGGTATGGAAGCCCAGGTTTCTTTGACAGTGGCCTTCAGCTCATCTGCATTGTTGGGTCTGGTGTCTCTCATCTTCCTCTTGACAATACCCCATAGATTCTCTATGGGGTTCAGGTCAGGCGAGTTTGCTGGCCAATCAAGCACAGTAAAACCATGGTCATTGAACCAGCTTTTGGTACCTTTGGCAGTGTGGGCAGGTGCCAAGACCTGCTGGAAAATGAAATCAGCATCTCCATAAAGCTTGTCAGCAGAAGGAAGCATGGAAGTGCTCTAAAATTTCCTGGTAGATGGCTGCGTTGACTGTGGACTCAGAAAACACAGTGGACAGACACCAGCAGATGACATGGCAGCCCAAATCATCACTGACTGTGGAAACTTCACACTGGACTTCAAGCAACATGGATTCTGTGCCTCTCCACTCTTCCTCCAGACTCTGGGACCTTGATTTCCAAATGAAATGCAAAATTTACTTTCATCTGAAAAGAGGACTTTGGACCACTGAGTTCTTTTTCTCCACAGCCCAGGTAAGATGCTTCTGACGTTGTCTCTGGTTCAGAAGTGGCTTGGTAGCCCTTTTCCTGAAGACGTCTGAACGTGGTGACGCTTGATGCACTGACTCCAGCTTCAGTCCACTCCTTGTGAAGCTCTCACAAGTGTTTGAATCAGCTTTGCTTGACAGTATTCTCAAGCTTGCAGTCATTCCTGTTGCTTGTGCACCTTTTCCTACCCAAATTCTTCCTTCCAGTCAACTTTGCATTCAATATGCTTTGATACAGCACTCTGTAAACAGCCACACCTTTCAGTAATGACCCTCTGTGACTTACCCTCTTTGTGGAGGGCATGAATGTTCATCTTCTGGATCATTGCCAACTCAGCAGTCTTCTCCATTATTGTGGTTTCAAAGAACAAGAAATACCCGGAATTTATACTGTAGAGATGGTCATTAATTGAAACTCAAATGTAAATATTCTAATATTTTGAGATACTGATTTTTGACTTTCATGAGCTGTAAGCTCTAATCATCAAAATTAAAACAAAAAAACTTTTGAAATGTTTTACTTTACATGCAATGAATCTAAAATATATGAAAGTTTCACTTTTTGAAATAACTTACAAGAAAAAATGAACTTTTTCACGGCATTCTAATTCATTGAGATGCATTCAATGCACTTAGCTGTATATTCTCTTGTGTTATGTTTCATTTTTTTATTTTTTTTGCACTGTCCATTGAGTGGACCTGTCCTGACCTACATTTCACTACTGATTATACCCTGTATGATTGTGTATGTGACGAATAATAAAGAACCTTGAACCTCATTTTGAGAAAACGGCCTTTAAAAATATGTATTGTAATTTAAATCTGTTGACACAAATAGATGAAGTGCTATAAAAGAAACACTTAACAGTGTCTTTTGGATGTTTTCTTTCCACTAGTCTGAAAAAACACTTTATGAAAAACCAAAAAGCCCAAAATCTCAACCTTGACAGATGCTCATTAGCATACATTGTGGTTGCGTAAGTAGACAATAGCATCTTTGATAGCAATTAGCATACTAGCATGAGTATGTTCAAAAAAGTGTACTCAGAAATAAGTTTGATTTTGAAGAATGTTCTGGCTTTTAATATAGTGAGAATTAATGAGGAGTGAGGCTGTCCAGCTTTGCCATTCACCAATGACCCAGCTCTCTTCTCATGAAAGTTCAGGAGAAAAGCAGCAAAAACCAATTCAGGAGTGAATCATTATTTTTGTGAGGTCTTTTTTTGGCTGTTCCAGGTCACAAAATGATTTGTTTGCAAGTCCAACTGATTCATTGCTAGACTCACTGACCCGGTTGCAGTGGTTAACAGTTCACTGGAGGGAAGATTTATTCCATATTTCAGTTTGTTTCTCACACTAAGCCATCATATGACTTCAAAAGGCTTGAAATAGAGTGCATTAACTGCTTTTACTAAATTTCTAATATTTTATGGTCCTTTCTGAAACACACAAATTAAGTTCCCATTTAATGTAATTGCATGGAAAAAGTGGCCTGTACATTATTAAAATTTCAAAATCAAACAAAAATCAAGAAAATCGTATAGGTTTGTAAAGACTTGAGTGAGTGAATGAGGACAGAATCCCTTTTTTGTGAACTGTCTCTCTAAGAAATTTCAGTTCTGAGTGTGCTTAATGGTGATTCAGTAATAAGTTGTTTGGATGTACTATCAGCAAACCTGGTTCAACAGGTTCATGAATACACTGTTGGGGTGCAGTTAGGCTATCAGTGTTTACAGGACAGGAGAATGAGCTACTACTGTATAGAATATGAAAAGCAAAGAGGATTGTCGCAGACACATCTATTAGTGATCAAATCCAATGTATTTTTGATTTGACTGAATAACATACAACCACAAAACCTAAGCAGGACAAATTTATTTGTTTTTAATAGTCGGTTTAAATGAATTAATTCCAATATACCATATTGTTTTATTTGCTGCTCACAGAATGTGAAGAAATGCAAAGAAATTAATTAAGATGTTGCAGCAGAGCACAGATGTGCCAATTCTGACACAATATTATTTTTAAACTATTTTGTAACACAAGAATGTTGGGTATGCAAGTAGCCTACGAATTATTAACTGAAATATTGATGAAAGTGGCAAAAAATGTGGCCGTTCTGCATGTAAATAGTTCAGAAAGTCCACTTGTTCTGTACGACTGCACAACCTTATCAGGCTTACGTGATTAGAGTTAATAGTCAGACTGCATACCTACTTAAATGCACATACAAACACATTTAGTACTAGTAGTACTATTTTTTATTTTTTGGTGGGATGAGGATCACAGAAATACCATGTTTTTGGACATGTATCATGCATGATATATACGTATATGGTAATCATTCAGTACCATGGTATAAGATGGAGTCCGAGTCTGAGATCAATACACTCCCCTCCAAAAGTATTGGAACAGTGAGGCCAATTCCTTTATTTTTGCTGTAGACTGAAAACATTTGGGTTTGACATCAAAAGATGAATGTGAGATGAGAGATTAACATTTCAGCTTTTATTTACAGGTATTTTCATCTGGATCTGATACACAATTTAGAGGATAGCACCTTTTGTTTGAACCCACCCATTGCTCATGTTACCAAAAGTATTGGCACATGTGACTGACAGGTGTGTTTTGTTGCCCTGGTGTGTTCTATTAATTGATTATTCAAACAATAAATAGCACTGAATGTCTGCGCTCAGTTTCATATCCGTGCATACTGCATTTATAGTTAGTTAGACGTGTAACCAACATGAAAACCAGAGAGGTTTCTATGGGTGAAAAACAAGCAATTGTGAAGCTGAGAGAAGATGAAAAATCAATCAAACCATTGCACAAACACTGGCAATAGCAAGTACAACCATTTGGAATCTCCTGAGGAAGAAAGAAACCACTGGTGTATTAAGTAACACACCTCGAACGGGTAGATCAAGGAAAACAGCAATTGATGACAGAAACATTGTGACAGCTGTAAAGAAAGACCCTAAAACAACTGTTAGTGACATCAGCAACAACCTCCAGAGGGCAGGAGTGAAGGTATCACAATCTACTGTTCGCAGAAGACATCATGAACAAAAGTACAGAGGCTACACCAGAAGATGCAAACCACTCATTAGCAAGAAGAATAGGAGACAAGCCTCAAAAATTCTGGGACATGGTTTTATGGACTGATTTTATGGACCAAAGTGATGAAAAGGCAAAAGTTTGGAGAAAAAAGGATCTGCTCATGATCCCAAACATTCAAGCTCATCTGAAACACAGTGTACACAGGTGTACATTATAGTACACATTACACAGGTAATGTAATGGCTTGGGCTTTCATCGCTTCTTCTGGGACAGGCTCATTAATCTTCATTAATGATGTAACACATGACGGCAGCAGCAAAATTAAGTCAGAAGTCTACAGAAGTGTATTTGCAGTATAACACTTTGTGTGAAAGGTTAAATTGAAAATTAATTTGACAATAACTTATTTGATCTGTCCCTGTTTTGCTTTTATGATATCACTCATGCTGATATGAACTCCTGCAGACCTTGATGATCCATGTTAGTCAAAGTCAAGTCAAAGTCTGCTTTATTGTCAATTGGATAGCACATACATACAGAGAATTGAAACTGCGTTACTCTCAGACCCTTGGTGCATACAGATAACACTAACGGTAGAATGTAAAAATAAATACAGATTAAATATAATATAAAATACAACTATACAAATAAGGACATGCAAAAAAAGGATAGATAAAGCATGATCTGCAGCATGATCTGACAAAAGAGTTTACATCACAGATTTGCAGCTGTTGGGTAACTTAAAAGTTCCTTTGATTCCCAGAATTTAAATGCGAAGCAAATTTGCAAATCAAAGTGCTATCACTGTATTATCATCTACAGTCCCTGCACCATGGCAATGCATAAGCCAGACTTTTTAAATAGTAAAGGATAGTGAGGGTTACAGCTGCTGGGTTAACCATTATGAATCAGAAGCTGTTCCAGCTGTCTGTCTAGAGAGCAATGCATGTGAGAGACCACCCCCTTCTCAGTGGACTCCTTATCAACACTCACTCTTTGACTACACTGATACTTGCACAATCAGCAGTTCTTTTAATATATAACACTCAAGTCACGACAGAGACGATCTCTTCAGCCACTGCGCGTTGATACAACACCACACCACATCTGTCAACATTCAACAATCCACCATGAACACCGCTCAGCCGATCTTCTCAAAGGGAGAAAACTGCAAACAAGTGTGGCACGACGCGAATGCTGACTACAATGAGACAGACACACACTTGGAGATCATGGGAAAACCCGTTATGGAGCGCTGGGAGACTCCATACATGCACTCTCTTGCAACAGTCGCTGCATCTAAAGGTAATTTGCTATTTTAATTCTTGATCAGCTGTAACAGTGAGTCAAAGTCGATTCGTTGCGTTACGTTTTCGTTGAAAGTGACTTTATTACAGTCCTATTTAAAAGTGTCAATAATATCCGTCAAAACCTTTAAAACAAGACATGTTAATACTTCATCAGCTGTAACAGTGAGTCAAAGAAGTCGATTCGTTGCGTCTCGTTTTCGTTGAAAGTGACTTTATTACAGTCCTATATATTTAATGTCAATAATACCCGTCAAAACCTTTAAAATGAGACATGTTACACTGTAAAATTAAGCATTCTACTATGGCGAAGGGATTCCGATTCTTAAATGAATCCTTCAGTTGAATCGAATCTTTTGAACAAACCTGTATAAACGATTCATTCGTGAATCGGTCATCAACTCTCTGACTCCTTGAACCGAGCACTGTCCGAATAATGCGTTTATTAACCTACTCTATGCAAAAATAACTATTTAAAAAAATAGATGTCCGAACATGCAGTATTTATGTAACAAAAGACGTCTTTTTTTTGGATACGTCCAAATCAGGGTTAATATTTGGCTTAAGTTTGATTAGCAAGGGCCTTTCTCGCTTTATCTTTCACATACCAATAATTTGACCAAAAAGTAACTTAATAAATTAAAAGATAATGTAACAAACAGTCACCCGTATGTTCCAACAATTGGCTTTTATTTTTATTTTACAACATGTACGTCCGCCAGGATGACCACGTGATGGCGTAAAAGACCGCTAAATCAGTTCGAAAAGATCTGTTCGAATGAACCGATTCCAGTAACGAGTCTTGCCAGAGATTTTCCAGCACTACTATGGCGAAGACGTCGCTAATGAATATTAATGTCGCAATGCTGACGTTGCTTCGTAACCTTCCTGGAGCGACCAATGGCGTTACCTAATTAATATTAAGTACCTACTCCTTCACTTGAGTAGAATTCATAGAACGTTCACGTTGTAGCAGTCAGATAAGATTTCGTTATCTATGAATGTGACACAAACACGTGCTTGTGCCACGACGACAGGTGCAAAACTTTCACACGCAAACAGTGGAAGTTAAACACTAGACTCAGTTATTTCTCACATAAAAGCTTAAACGTAAAATGCATGGTTTCATAGTCGCGCAGAGCATGTCACATCAACGTTTACAAACGGAGAAATGCCATTCATTTGAGAAGTGCAGGACACCAGTGACCTCTGCTTTACTCCTCACATGCCTATTTATACTCCTTTCTGATATATCACCTCTTGCAGCTCCAGGACCTTTCCCATGACCACCACTCTGTCAATGATATCTGGCATAGTAAATATACACTTAATGGACAGAATGCAGTTGTAGTGAGAAGCACTGAATTATGAATAAGAAAACACATAAAAAAGCATAAACAACTTGTCTCCTCTTGTTTGGGAATGAAGGTGGAAGGGTGCTCGAGATCGGCTTTGGAATGGCCATAGCAGCCACTAAAGTGGAGTCCTTCCCCATTGAGGAGCATTGGATCATTGAGTGCAATGATGGTGTGTTCCAGAGGCTACAGGAATGGGCCAAAAGTCAACCACATAAAGTAAACAAAATATAGCTGTATTTGCAAATTGTGTTGAGTTATTACAAAAGCAGCTTATGACTTCTTAAACTTCTTGTTCATTATTTTGGTTATACTTGCATAGGTTGTTCCGCTGAAAGGCCTGTGGGAAGATGTGGTGCCAACCCTACCCGACAATCACTTTGATGGTAAAATCATTTTAATATTTACTAGTATAATGCAAGCAAAATATATTTTTTTAAATGCACATGCATAATGGTAACCTTCAGTACAAAAGAGGTGAAATGTGCTGTTTACTTGCTGATGACTACATAAAAAAAGTAAAACAAAAGTCTCGAAAGAAATTAATACTTTTATTCAACAAGGATGCATTAATCAAAAGTTATAGTACAAAAGATGTGCTGAAAAGAAAGTATTTTTTTTTCAGAATCCTGAAAAAACAGCATTCTCACAAAAAATAAGCAGCACAACTGCTTTCAACATTTGTGAGGTTGAGAAATGTTTCTTGAGCAGCAAATCAGAATATTAGAATGATTTCTGAAGGATCACGTGACACTGAAGACTGGAGTGATGATGCTGAAAATACAGCTTTGATCAAAGGAATATATTACATTTTAAAATAGAAAATACTTATTTTAAATTGTATTAATATTTTGCACATTTGCTGCAATGACTTTTCAAAAAAAAAAAAAAAAAAAATCTTACCGACCCCAAACTTTTAAACGGTAGTGTAAATGTTGTCTAATAATATATGTAATGTATTAAATTGCACTGGACAGAAAATTATTATTATATGTGACCCTGGACCACAAAACCAGTCATAAGGGTCAAACTGAGATTTATATATCACTGAATAAATAAGCTTTCCAATGATGTATGGTTAGGATAGCACAATATTTGACCAAAATACATCTATTTGAAAATCTGGAATATGAGTGTGCAAAAAAAATAATCAAAATCAAAATATTGCGAAAATCACCTTGAAAGTTGTCCAAATGAACTTCTTAGCAATGCATATTACTAATCAAAAATGCAGTTAAGGAAATTTGTAACAGTTGTGTGAAGTACTCTGCATATATTTGTCATCCAATCACAGGTATTCTTTATGACACATATCCTTTGTCAGAGGAGACCTGGCACACACATCAGTTCAACTTTATCAAGGTTGGTATAGTTACATTGAAACCACTTGGGCTGATGTTTGCTGCGAGTGATCACACTCCATTTTGTCGAAGGGTTTCCTAATCACAGTGAACTGTGTTGTCAGGGTCATGCTAACAGACTGCTGAAGCCCGGCGGTGTGCTCACATACTGTAATCTCACTTCCTGGGGTGAGCTGCTGAAAAGTAAATATAATGACATCGACAAAATGTTCCATGTGAGTAGCTCAGTTCCTGACGATCTCATTCCAACTAAATCCATATCATTGTGCTGTGGATTTATGATGAGAAATCTACTTTTTTTTTTTTGCCCAGGAGACACAAGTTCCCCACCTGGTGGAAGCGGGATTCAAAAAGGAGAAGATCAGCACCACGTTGATGGACATCAGTCCTCCCAGTGAATGCAAATACTATTCCTTTAATAAGATGATCACACCAACTATTGTTAAAGAATAAGAAAAAAACCACTGTATATAAATCATAAATCATTCTACTGTCAAGTGTCTCTGAAATGAAATTATTTAATTCATTTATAAAGGTGAATTTCATTTAATTCCCCCAAAATAACTAGAAAAAGGTTTTATAAATGACTAGTTGTGCTATTCAAAGACTTTTCTTTTTGATTATACTACATCAAATAAACACTACATAATTTACATATTGCTACTTGTGTTTTATATATATCGGTATTGTGAATGTATTCACAAAGAGCGCTGTGTTGTTCACTATCATTGAGGTACTATTATAGTTTTTGTTAATATCTTAAATTATATATTTTTATACTTTCTGCATTCGTTAATTTTAGTTAGCTTTTGCAATTTTGTTTTTGAAATTTTTATTAGTTGTTTTTAAATATCTATATAGGTTTTAGTTATATTAGTACATTAAACTAATTGAAAATAAGAAATGTTGCCTTAATGTTGCTAAAACAAAAGTTTTTATATTAAGTTTTATAATAAAACCAAAAAAATATAAAACTTTTTTGCATTTATACATATTAGAATTTATGATACTTGTATTTTAATTTGTTTAGAAAAATTGTTCTTCATTACTCTAACAGTAAAAAAAAACCTGTTTAGTCGATAAAAATTACTTGTATATACATGTTACATAAAAATGGGCTTCATTTACCCGAATGCAGAAATGATAACAAATGATAATTAATGGACCACCATGACAAAAATATCTGCATCAAACAGAAGTCAATGCACTCAGCGGTGAAGCAGAAAGTCTTTATTGTAGCTACAAAGAGGAGGAGCTTGAGCTCAAACCAGAGCAGCTCCTGAGAAATCAGCCTTCTGAGCACAACAAATGACCAGTATTAAATAAACATCTCCGAGCAGACACACAAACACGATCACACCTCACTTGCGATACCAAATTCTCATTTTCTTTTCTCGCTTAATCTTCTTCTGTAACTGCAGCGTTCCATAAAGCAGAGCCTCTGCTGTTGGAGGACAACCTGGACAGACAGATAGACAGACAGACGGACGGACAGATGGACAGACAGATAGATAATCTTATTACACACGCATTAGAGACAATTCTGTTTATAGTAGGGTTGGCCAATATGGACAATAATATTTACACTTTTCTTTTTCATATACAATATCGATATTTTATGAAAGCCCATTTCCGCCACTGAATAAAAAAAAATAAAAGGTTGCGACTTTATCTAACAATTCAGACTTTTTTTCCTCATATTGCGTGCTTACTGCTTACATCTCACAATTCTGCATTTTTTCTCAAATTTGTGAGAAACTTTATTACTTATTTCTCAGAATTGCAATATACAAACTTGCAGTTTCAGTTATAAAGTCAGAATTGAAATATAAACTCGCAATTGTAAGAACCCCCCCCTCAGAACTGGACTTTATAACTTGCAATTTCAAGTTTATCTCTCTCAATTCTGAGAAAAGAAGTCAGAATTGTGAGTTTATATCTCACAACCCTGACTTTATAACTCACAAGCAAGAAATCAGAATTGCGAGATGTAAATTCGCGAGAAAAAAGGTCCGAATTGTGAGATGAAAGTCACAATTACCTTTATTTTTTATTCAGTGGCGGAAACAGGCTTCCATAATATTGACCACAATATTGCTTTACAATGGGGATGGAAATGCTTTCTATATGTTTGTTAGACTTTGAGAATGAATGTAAACACAAACTCCAGAGAGTTTTTAATTTAGGGCCCCAATAAATCCTTTTTATTTTCCATAAAAAAAAATTCTGGATTCTCTTTTACTATTTAATACAAATCTATCATCAAAAATGGTGTCTATTGAAATGAATTACGAAGACTTCAACTATTTAAATAACTTTTAAAAATGTAAACAAATTACTAATTAATTTACAATTAACAGTCATAAACAGTCATGGTTGAATGATATTCTTTAAAAACAATAATACTTTGAGAAGTATACAGTAGTAATATATTTGTGTCAGATCTTTTTCAAGTTGAACTGAACTTTTATTTTGGCGGTCTGTCGTGAAGATGTTTGAGTTTCTGTGTGTTTGACAGTAGTTTTGCTGTGTAAAGCTGGTGAAGTGACTCAGAGCAGCTCTGGGGATGAAGTTCTCATTAGTGCTGTGTTCGATACGATGATGTATCGTCACAGAGATTTGACGATATGAGTATCGATACAGCTGGCCCTGCGTTCCTGTGGCTCAGTGGTAGAGCATTGCGTTAGCAGCGCAAAAGGTTGTGGGTTCGATTCCCAGGGAACACACATAGTGATAAAACATGTATAGCCTGAATGCACTGTAAGTCGCTTTGGATAAAAGCGTCTGCTAAATGCATAAATGTAAATGTAATGTAAATGTATCAATATTGTGGCACGTGTGCAGCAGTGGACCACGCTTAATTTGAATACAAGAACACCGTTTAAAATTGAGTAGAAAAAAGTGCGAGGTTTATAAAAAATAATGAATGGAGCATAATACAACCCCAAATCAGAAAAAGTTGGGACAGTATGGAAAACGCAAATAAAAAAAGAAAGTAGTGATTTCTAAATTTACTTTGACTTGTATTTCATTGCAGACAATATGAACACAAAATATTTCATGTTTTGTCTGGTCAACTTCGTGTCATTTGTAAATATACATCCTTTCCTGTCATTCAGACCTGCAACACATTCCAAAAAAAGTTGGGACAGTAAAGCATTTACCACTTTGTAATGTTGCCATTCCTTTTCACAACACTTAAAAGACGTTTAGGGACTGAAGACACCAAGTGATGAAGTGTTTCAGGTGTAATTTTGTCCCATTCTTCCTGCAAACAAGTCTTAAGGTGGGCAACAGTACGGGGTCTTCGTTGTCGCATTTTGTGCTTCAAAATGCGCCACACATTCTCTATTGGAGACAGGTCGGGACTGCAGGCAGGCCAGTCAAGTACCCGTACCCTCTTCCTCCGCAGCCAGAACTTTGTAATGTGTGCAGAATGTGGTTTTGCATTGTCTTGTTGAAATATGCATGGACGTCCCTGGAAAAGATGTCTTCTTGAAGGCAGCATATTGTGCTCCAAAATCTCTATGTACTTTTCAGCATTAATGGTGCCATCACAGAAGTGCAAGTTGCCTTTGCCAAGGGCACTGACACAACCCCATACCATGACAGAATGGTAAACGGGCGTAAACCAGGCTCTACTAAAGAGCTCGCGCTGAAAGCGCCTCTCTTCACGTGATGAGTGAAATCTTTCTCCTGCTACAATGTGCTGCGGCTGCTATATGAAGCAGAGGCTTTGGAGCAGCGCAGACCATGCACTCGCAAAAGTGCGACCACGTCAAATTTTTACTCGCACACTCAAAAAATGGTTGCAGTCTAGAGCCCTGCCTAATGTTCCAAACTTTAAATACAGTGCAAAGCCTCTACATCTGCAACAAAAGCAGCTTAAAAGAGCTGCTAAGAATTATTTTAATTACTAATAATTGAGAAATAGCTGATTCCAATCTTAATGAATAATTCCCAGTCTTTCCATACATGGCCATGTACAATTAAAAGACACTCTCTGGATTGGTTTTGTTCAAAACAATACAGAACAACACAGAGAAGCATAAAAATAAAGAAAATGTTTGGAGGAGGGAGAGTTGGACGAGGGAGAGGAATAGTTGGGACGTGGAAAAGGACTGGTTCGACCAGGGAGAGGACAAGATGGACTAGGGAGAGGAGTAGTTGGACCAGGACTGTCTGGTTTGGTTCAGCTACCAAATCAGACATCAAGAGACTACAGCAGACAGTCAGGCTGCTGAGAGGAATATTTGTGGCCCCCTGCCTAACCTCCAAGATCTTTATATCTCCAGAGTGAGGAAAAGGGCTAAGAAAATCACTTTGGACCCCACACACCCTGCCCAATCTCTCTTTGAACTGTTGCTTTCTGGTCAGCGATACCAACCATCATAACAGCCAGACACAAGAACAGTTTCTTAACGCAGGCTATATTCAGCCTGAACAATTGTAAAACATTCATAACGATACATTGTCCATCATAACTGACATTTTTATACAGAGAAAACCGAAAATTGTTCATTTGTGAACTGCACACTTGTAAATAACATCTGTACATTCATTTAAAGTTTTTTTTTTTTTTTTACTGTAATCACTGACAGCAATTTCATTTTGCCAGTAAACCCTTTACTGCTGCAATTCTGTCACTTTTCTTTTACATTCCATAAAGTACTGATGATCCTTCACTATGCTGTACACATACTATCTAAAATGAATCCACTCACACACAAAAATGAACTTGCTGGCTGAATTATTATTATTGTTGTTATATTTTTTTAATGGATCTCATATTGTATGTTCTATACAGGTCGAACTGAGACATGATAAGTAATGCAGTTTTTGTAATGCCATTAATTGTTAGCATTTTGACAGTCTATGCACTATAATTGACTACATGTTCCTATTGGATAGAAAACCAGTGCCAATGTTTTGACCGAATGACTATTTTGAATAGGGTTTGCTGTGTTTTGATAGAGTTAGTATATGAAGAAAAAAAATATTCAACATTTTGAAATGTAGAGTTTGTATTTAACAAAATGTGGTTTTGGCCAGAAAATTAACTATTTGGCTAACTGTGTGATGTTGTGTTAAGAGTTTAGAAAAAGTATTTTAAGTATTGGTAAACGCTTGTTAGCAATTGAAAAAAAACTAACAGTGAAGCTGTGGCTTTCATTCCTTTAGAAACAATGATGTTACCAGCTCCTTGTTGAAAAAGATAATGTATAAAGTTGCGGGGCAGCGCTAAAAAGTTTGTTCCTGAATGTCTGTGTGGCCGCAACGTGATCTGTGTGAGTGAATGAGCGTGTGTGTGCGTTAGCCTACAGCGCATTAGTTTAGAACACTTCTAATTTTTATTTTTTAAACGTAGAGAGTGTGATAATTTGTGCAATGATAACCTCCCAGCAATGTAAAGATGATTTTTTTTTATATATTAGAATGAGTGCATTACAATATAAATTTATCAGAACGAGTACATTATTATTTATGGGCTTAAAAATAAGATGCAAACAATCAGAATATTGTACCTATAGCAGGGGTGTCAAACTCAGTTCCTGGAGGGCCGGAGCCCTGCACAGTTTAGATGCAACCCTAATTAAACACACCTGATCCAGCTAATCAAGTCATTAAGGCTTATTTGAAAACTACGTGGTATGTGAGTTGGAGCAGGGTTGGAACAAAACTCTGCAGGGCTGCGGCCCTCCAGGAACAGAGTGTGACACCCCTGCCCTATAGTATGCAGTGTTTAATAAACAGCTGTTTTACTAAATTCTGCTGCGGTGAAATTCAGTGCAGTCCCGTATCGTGGCCTATGTATCGTGATGCGTATCGTATCGTGACTTTGCTGGTGATACAGAGCCCTAGTTCTCATGTTCATGTCTCACATATTGACACACAGACACTGAAAACACTGAGCGTCACGTGTGTTTGAGTTCGTGTAGCAGACGAAACCGCACCACTCATTCACACAGAGACACACAGAATGTGTTATAGGTTGTTTAACCCTCAAAGACCAAGACAGCCGCTCGCAGCTAAAAATAACTATTGTTCTTAAATGTTTAGTAACTTTTGAACCGCTAATTCTATCTGAATGCTTTAAAGGGTCGGAAAGCAGAGATTATCCGCTTTTTTCTCCGGAGATATCGCAATTGTCTCATTTGGATATTCAGAGGCTCCGTAGCGTACGTGATTATGTCCTCATATTTTGACAACATTGATTGGTCAGAAGAAACCAATGCATTTCGTCCCTCTGAGCCAAACAGAAACGATTGTTGACGCTTAGTCTCACCCCCGTGCCCAGATTGGTTCAAACTGTCACATAATTAACCAATAAACATAGGTTTTGGTCCTTTGAACCGTTGTTTAGCAAGTTTCTTTGGAAATCGGAGCAAACGCAAAGTGAAAGTAAAGTGTGTCGTGCGTGAAAACAAACACACAATAACACATTTGCATGAGAGCACTCTCTGAAAAAGCCCAGAAAAACACAGGACAGAGCACTTTGGTATAAAACAAACCAAAAACAAGGATGAAAAAGCGGTACATATCGGATAAAGCACTGGAATTTAGGTCTTCGCGTCGCGAGGCGATGTCCCTGTAAAATCAATTCTGACACAGACTACAGCCAGCGGATCGATCCATTTGGCTGTTATATTATGTAAATAATACTTATATAGTTCATAAAGATCATTTGCACTATTTTTTTCTGTTGCACTCTGTATATTTTGTTATTATAAAACACGATTTCCATTTTCTTTACTCCCTAAATGTTTTTGGACACATCTGTATTGTTAGTAAAGTAAATATACCTGTTTTTCACTGAAAAGCGCCTATAACAATATTGTAATAAATGGCTATAACTTGCTTGGGGAATGTTATATGTAGAAAAAAAAATATTTGGAAGTGTAAAACACCCAGAAACAACTTTCTAAAGAAAAAAATCCAAACTTCAGGAGTTTCTGTTTGAGTACACAGTAAAAAAAAACTACCCAATTATTGCTTGCGTTTTTCTTAAAATTCTGGAAATTCATTAATTCTTAGAGAAAACAAAGGGAAAATTGGGACTTTAAATTAGCTAGACTGAAACTTCAAGTTCTCTTGTTTATAATTATATATGGCACTTAATGCTGACTGCTAGAATAGGTCTGAAAAAACAAAGAAAAGTACAGGCGTGTCAGGTGCCCCAAAAATGTTCTAGGTCTTTAAGGGTTAAATGAAACACACCTGGGACGTAGATGTCCACTGGAACGATGCGATCACAACCCCGGACCACTGAATAAGAGTAGTGATAATAGCCACCGCCGTTAGCACAGCTACCAGGAAGAAAGAAACAAGACAGTTTTAGTAGAAAAACACAATGAAGTATGATACAAATAAACTAGTTTGTCCTAATCAGATTATTTGTGTTTCTCACCTTCCCATTGAAATGACGTATCTGGGCTCTGGCATTTGGTCATACACCTGCCATTAACAAGACATTCACGCAAAACATTATTACACTAAACCATAAACAAAAAAAATTTAAAGGGATAGTTCACAAAAAAAAATCTGTCATTTACTCACACTGATGTCGTTTCAAACGTGTTTGAGTTTTTTTTCCTTCTTGTGAACACAAAAGATGATATTTTAAAGAATGTTGGTAACAAAGCAGTTGACAAATGATTGATGATGGAAAAAATACTTGGCTACCGTCAACTTTTAGGTTACCCACATTCTTCAAAATATCTTCCTGTGTGTTCAGCAGAAGAAAGAAAATCATACAGGTTTGGAACGACTTGATAAGTAAATGACGACAATTTTCATTTTTGGGTGAACTGTTCTTTTAAACCTAGTACTAAACATTAATATTAAAGGGGAGTTTATTAATATAGATATAGTGCAATTACCTTACGCAGTGCAGGAGCCATTTTGTTGGTTAATGTCCCTGCGACTATCATGACATCAGCCTGTCTGGGACTGGCTCTGAACACGACACCGAATCGATCCATGTCGTAACGAGGAGCCGCCATGTGCATCATCTCCACAGCACAACACGCCAGGCCAAAGGTCATGGGCCATAGGGAGCTCTGAAATACAAACATTTTACATTTTTACAGGAAAACAATTATACACTACAGTACAATTTTTAAGGGTCAGTAAACATTTTTAAAAGAAATGAACAATTTTATTCAGCAAGGATGCATTACATTGATAAAAAAAGACAGTAAAGACAACGTTAAAAGATTTCTATTTGAAATGTTGTTCTTTTGAATTCTTAAAATATTTTTTGTTTGTGGTTTCCACTAAAATATGAAGCAGCACAACTTTAACATTAATAATAATCAGAAATGTTTCTTGAGCAGCAAATCAATATATTAGAATCATTTCTGAAGGATCATGTGACGCTGAAGACTGGAGTAATGATGCTGAATATTCAGCATAGCATCATATTACTAAATTACACTTTAAAATACATTCAAATACAAAAGAGTTATTTTAAATTACAATAATATTTAGCAATTTTTAGACTATTTTTGATCACATAAATGCAACCTTGGTGAGCAGAAGAGACTTCTTTTTAAAAACATTGAAAAAAAAAAAAATCTACTGACACCAAACTTTTGAATGACAGTGTTTGTTTTTGGTGTCTTTCAAGCACATTTTTGTAAACATGTAAAGAGTTACGTACTCTGCGCGCCCAGTTGACCAGATCGTCCAGCTTGGTGATGACGTATTCACCCTTGCTGCTGACCGCTGAAGCTGGTTTTGGGGCCAGAGCTGTGCTTTTCTCTCTGAACGGGACCAGACTGGAAAGAAGGGTATCCTCAGTTAATAATTACTACTCAGTATAATAGTTATTTTATAACTGTTGCCCAGGACAGGCAACATACAACCATTAAAAAAAACATCCATTTCACACCTTGAGGTGTTTTCATCCTTTTTGTCTGTCAAAGGAACCTTCTTATGAGCAGAAAACGATGAAATGACCCTATATTACAAACACAATATCAAGTTTAAAAAATTGAACAACAACATTTTACTAAAATATAAGAAAAGAGAAACTAATATTTAAATAAATAAAATCCTTAAAGCTAATTCAAAATTTACCTTAGATTAAAGGAGCCAAGGGCGGGAAGGCGGGGAACTGAAATAACACATTATTTAAAGTTAATTAAGTGTGTGATATATACATACATATATATATATACATATATATATATATATATATATATATATATATATATATATATATATATATATATATATATATATATATATATATATATATATATATATATATAAAACCATAAATGTCTGTGTAGTAGTGTTTCAATCTCAAAATATAAACACCGGCAAAAACAAATTTGCACGTATCAGCGCAAACAACAAAATAATGAAACCATGACAATACATAAAAACATTACAATAATTACTGTGCCTAAATCAATGCTCAGTATGTGGTTAGACATTTTTTTTAAACTGCGATAAACAATCCGCTAAATTAATTCTTGAAACTTCTGCGTCATTAAGGGTTTATTAAGGTGTTAGATAACGTATCAACTTTGTGACAGTGTATTTAGAAAAATCACTGCATAGTGGCTTTTTAACTTTGAAAGGCATGAATGATAAAACATTTCTTTGCACAGCTTTATTCTGTAAATAATGCGAGTTGTTTGCACCTAGCGGCGAGTCTCAGATCAGTCATGTTGAGTAACAAGGTCAGCGAGCATAGTCCTTCACAGCACGAAGTAATTCCTTCAACAACTGAAGAGGCGATGTAGTTTAGTTACATCTAATGCATTCCACCTATATATAATGCAGTAACAGCAATACTGCGCCACACAGAGATTTTAAATCGCCTAGGATCAAGCTCGTTTACTCACCCATCAACGCCGCCATGTTTGCTTACGATGAAAGTACTTCCGGTGGCTCGCTGTGTATAAAAGTCCCCTGATAATACCGCGCTCAAAAATATTTTAAACAAAATCCAATACAAAAATAGAGCGCTTGCATTTAACTTATTCATATTACATAAGAAATTTTACAAAAATGTATTCGTCAGATAAACCTCAAACGTCCATGCGCTCAGTATCAAAGTCTCTATGATCAATATAATTAGTGATTAATGGTTTGTTATAGCCCACAAAAATTTGCTTTTCCACTTTAATTTTTCTATTTATATATAAAATTACTACACTAAAATTGCAACAGAAATGTCTATTCATTGACAAAGTTTTCAGCATAGGCTTGTGTCATTTTTATTGTATTTATTTTGAAGAGCTGAAAGCTGGTCCATATTAAACTAGTCTTTTCAAAGAACAATTTTAACATCAGTTTGTATTCAGTAAATTACAGGTTCATCGGCTTGAAAGTAATTATGACTGCTGTACCGTAATCAGCACTGAGATTGTGGGTTTGAGAACAGATATATGTTGACATACACAGAAAAATTAGGGCACAACCATTTCAAAAGGTAAATAACTAGATACTGTGTTCACAAATAGAAAAAAATATTCCCACAACCTATTGAATAATTTCCTTCATTTTAGTTAAATCGTGGCCATGTTGTGCTAATTTGTTCCCCATTTTAATTTAATCTGGGATGTGATTTAACTAAAGTGAATCAGTACACCAATTTAACTAAGTTTTAACAGATTTAACCTTTGTGTTGTGCTGAAAACCCTTTACCTAATTTGGCGTTTCCAACCAGCCTTCAAATTTTTTTGTAAATCTCTCATTACGCTCTTGGATTAAATCTTTCTGTCAACTTTGTATTAACGTGGCGCAGGCTTTGTATTATGTTTTGGAACCAATTGCCTTTAGGCCTCATTGATCGGAGCTTAAAACGCCTCAGTGAATATTAAGTGAACATTGCCAGAATTTTCCATTTGCATCTCAAGTAAATGTATCTTCATTTAGAGAGGTTTAGATATTTGTATTAGTAAAGAAAAAGTACAATTTTGTGTAGTGCATGCAACATTTAATGGCATGACTATAAGACCTTCTTAAAGTGATAGCACACCTTTTCTTAGAAAACCAAACAACTTCAGTGTTATCCATGTCTGTTTGTCGAACAGACAAAGTTACAGACCCGAGTTTTTCAGAAACGCAAATGTTTTTTTTCCCTTACTTTATTGGTTACTGAAAACTGGCCTGAGCATCCATTAAAAATAAAATTCTGAGTACAGTACATATTGAAATTAATTTTAACAGATTAAAGTGTGAAAGCATTCTTCCAATGGCACAAACCTGTACAAATATCTCAAGGCTTATCAATAAATTAAAGGTAAGAATCTAGTCCTATTCTTCAAGAAGGGTCAGAACACCAGCTGACCAGGATGATTACAGGTGAACTGTTAAGACCATTCTCGATCATATAAGCACTATTATTATACCAGAGTATAAAATCATACTACACATTTGGCCTTGTATATAGTATGGAGAATGGGAATTTCACTGGCATTTACAAGCATGGTTTTACATTTAATACAGGGTTTAGTCTTCAGAAAGCAGCCTGTGGAAGTGATCGGTTCTCTTCTTCAAAACATTTCTGATGTCATCCTAGAAACACACACGAAAAAAAAAAAAAAAAAGTTTACCATTACTAAAAATTACTAGTTTTTACTTAATTAAAACAAGTACTCATAAAAAAAAAAATTTATAATACTCACACAGTTCTAAGTACTTGTTTTAATTAAAAACATTTTTTCCCTGTATATATATATGGGTAATATTCCCATATTTAACTCTTAAATCATTATTTATTGGAAGGGATGCAAACTCATCATGGGGGATGATTCATTTTGGGAGATGCAAAACTCTGTAAACTTACGAAAACAAAAATTAGTTCAGAGGTGATTCTTCTGATTAACCTACAGAAAACACCTCTGTCTGGCCATTGCTTTCAACAGAGATGCCTGTGAATGGCTACAATACTCAATGCAGCAAAAACACGTAAATAAACTTGTGGGTTTGTCATTCGAAACCAGAGCGTGCATGCAAAAACACACAGGAGCGTTTAAAAGTGGTTGATTATAAGCAGGTACAGATATGAATTGGTACTAATAGTACTGTAAAAAGACCCCCGCCCACCACCAAAAACACTTTCTCATTGGATCTACACAAATCTCATAAGTGACCTGTTTTGATCTCAAAAAGGTGAGTTTTCACCAAAAGGTGAGGAGTTTGCATCTATGATTGTTTAGGAACGATAGTATCTTGCCTGTTTTCTCTACTTTACTACTTGTATTATTAGTTTCAATAAATTGCCTTTTTGAACTGGGTAGGAAATTTATAGTTAATTTAAAATAATAATGTTTTATGCTATATAATCTTAATTTAAATGTAAAAAATAATTGCATAGATGTTAATGGCTAAAAGCACTCACTGCATGCACTAGTTTCTCCATGTACGGAATGAGCTTTTGCAGCTCACGGTCCTCTTGATCTCCAATCCAGCTTTTTATGGGAATCATATTCATCAGCTAGAAAGAACAAACACAGATCCAATAAGAACATGGCACCGATATACTGGTTAGACCTAATGTTTAACGAACCCATTTACATAGAAAAGGTAAAGACAAGTGTACGTCATATGGGAAGGTGTGTGGGGCGTTGTCCAGGATGACCGTCTTCGACATGTCTCTCTCCAGAATGGTCAAGTCTTTAATGTAGTGTCCAAGCACACAGGCGCAATCGTCCTGATACAATCGATGCCTTTAAAACAAAGAGAGCCACATCATTACATATTCATGCTTTCCTCAAAGCAAAGTTTGTGACCTATAAACAAACAAACAAACAAACATGAATAACTCCTAATAATTCATTATTACTGGGAGCTTAAACAGCCTCATCTTAGCACATTTTCATTACACTAAATTTAAAAAAAATGAGAAATGGTGCCTTGTCAGCTCTGCGCAGGACGGTTTTCTTAATCCCGGCCCATTCCCATAATTTGTGTGTTCCAATCCCACCCACACCCTCAAACATTCTATTGTATATCATTTTCACGCATCAAGGAGTCACTATCATTGTGCGAATGTGCGTGGTATTGAATGCTGTTCGATTTCGCAATCACGCGTACTCATCGTAAAGGGAGCACATCTTACAAGATCAGATTTGTCAATGAGCTCAGGATCTGTTGAGCAGCAAATCCTCCAGCATGGTCTGTTAGTCATCTCTCCTTACTCTCGGCTCGTGTTGGATGCCAGGTTGCCAAGTCCGTATTTTTCCCCACGCAATTGGGTTACTTTTAAACTGTAACCACGGGTTGATTTTTCCCTCTGGGTTAAATGTTTGAAATATTGCATAAGTTACATTTTACTGAAATGCTTGCATTGAAATATTCTGCATTCTACCTATGATCGAACTGTACTAAATGTTCAATTTGAGAAGGAGGGCTACTAGTCGGAAGCCTTTGAGCTGTGTTTATGATAAAGTAATGTATATATGTAAAATATGTATTTTAGGTATGGAAATGACATTGAGTTTTGATATTTGGGATATACTTTGGACTGTTTTTGACTGGCATGGGCTAGTTTTGTCATGCAGACCTGGCAACCCTGGCTGCATGGAGGAGAGCAGAGGCTTTCAGTTAGGGCTGTGCAATTAATCAAAATGCAGTTTTGATTTCGGCCTCCAACGATTATGAAAATACAATAATCGAGATAAAATGATTATTGCGCCCCATTCTGCCCCCTTTCTAGCGGTGCGCTTTTGTTCTCCCAAAAAAAGCTAAATTTCATGTACAAATCAGTAAAATCATGTAACGTGACTTGCAAAATGGTACGTGCTTAATTTATTAAAGTTGATTAGATTTATTCATGTTTTTAAAAGTATGAAAGAGAACTTGCACTGTTCCTCAGGAGGATATCTGTGTATGCGCTCAGAGACGGAGCAGAGCACGGACATGTAATGTCATCTTTTAGCTCAAGGTGCACACCTAAACGGTCAAATACACGCAAAAATGTGTCAAAATGCAGCGCCTGGTGATTATTCACGTAATCCCTCATCCGTTATGTCTTGTATAAATGTAAAGAGTTGAGAATAAAAATACGTGTAACAGTAAACTGGATCTGTGTGGCTCTTAAAGAGACAGCAGGCTAATATTCCTGCTGCCAACTGTGTGCTTAATATTAATCAAACAACAAAAGACAACGAAAATCACTCACTGCTCTTGACTGAGGGACTTTTGTAGCAACAAAGAAAGTTTTAATTCTTACTGTGAAGACTATGCTGTTTTATTTTACATTTGATTATTCATGTCTGTATTGGCTGTTAACTGAATACTTTAGGCTTGCAATAGCCTGCCTTAAAAGCCCTTCAAGAACAGTTTGTTTCATTTGAATCTTTTTATTCTATTGTATTTCCTTTGCTTTTTTTGTTTGTTTTTTACTAATATTAGTTACCCCAGTATTCTGCTGTGGTATTGAGAATTGTCAAATTTCTCTAAAATGTAGATGTCATAGCAACCTTATTTACAGAAAATATATATTTGATATATACCACTATCTTTAAATAAAAATCACTCATATAAAGTTTTGGTCATATGGCCCACTCATAATCGTGAATACAATATTGACCAAAATAATTGTGATTATGATTTTTGCCAAAATCGAGCAGCCCTACATTCAGTTTACAATTGTAAACGTATGTTTTCCAGCTGAACTAAATTATTATTAATTCTATAAAATAAAGTAAAACAACAGCGGAGCGGTGCCGCGGTGGGCAAGTAATGTAATCGGTGCACGACCAAACACCGTGTAACACCAGCTACCACAGATAGCCTAGTGTTTATGTAACTCTAATCGCTCGTTATGCGCCAAATCGCAGGAATATTTTTGCGCCTGCTCCCACGAGATTTGCGATGGGTCCTGCGGGATCCCAATCCCCAAGCAGCCCCCTGGTGCCTTGGCAACTAGCTTAAATAAAAGATTTTTATATTTCATTTCAAGTAAAGTATAATTTAAGTTTTTTTTAATGGTCTTCATTTTATTTTCAGTCTTAAAAAGTTAACTATAATGACCCTGACAGATGTGCGAAGCTTTTGATCAGATGATTTAATGTTGTAGTCAGTTAGACCATCGTTTGGCTCTCAGGTCAATGAAAATGTGAGCGTTATGAGGCAGGTTTGCTGATGCCCAGCTGAGAAGCATTTTCCACACAATTTAGGGTATATGGGATTCAACATGTCTCTCACCTAAAGAGCTTTTTATTAGGGTCCAATATATCTACAATCTTCTCTGCGTATTCCTTTTTTGCAGAGGTGTAAACAAACATCTGGAACAGAAAAAAAACAGAATGGGTATATTAATACATTAATTTACTGGCAACATTTAAGGCTTGTTCACACCAACACATATGTTCACAAAAATTAGATCAGGTTTTTGCATACTATTTTGTCCGTTCAGACCAACATTTAACAAAAAAAAAAAAAAAACAGTAGACAGACCAAATGAAAATTCAAAAGTCACTTTCTAACAATAGGTGGCACTTATGGAGAAGCAGAAACACCTTTCTGACACCCACTTGTGATGGAGAAGAAATTAAGTCACATTTACATTATCTTCCAAACAGCCATTCAGAGTTCTGTATTTGATGTAGTGTTTATTAAATAACACCATTTTCTATGTTTTGTATAACAATAGCAGCTCTAGGCATGTAACCAAAAGCACAAATCTTATTGGTTGCATTAATGGCATGCAAACGTCCAATCAAAAAAAAAAAAAAAGTGCAGCGTATCAAATATTCATCTTTGTTTTAGTGTATTAACAATGTTTACCTCGAAATGTTTGGTCATGGCTTGTAGAAACTCTTTGACATATGGTCTGAGGATCACGTAAACCTGTGAAAAGATGTCTAATGAATCACAGGAGCAACAATTGAAAGACTTTGACAGTTGCAGGATGTTAACTGCTATTCCAACAAATGCATGTATAAGAAGCTTAAAGGTATGGTTCATACAAAAATGAATATTTGCTTAAAAGGCACAATATGCAAGATTTTTTTATTAAAATATCCAAAAATCACTAGAACAGTTATATATTTTGCTGACTTGTGTACATACATTATCCCAAATGTTTCGAAAAATGTTTAAATCCAGAGAAATAGCCATTTTAAATTCTCGTCCCTGGTCATTGCGTCGCCTGCCAATATGACGTCATACACCCTCGATTTCCATTTGGAAACACCAAAGACGCTTTAATATGTTATGCTTTTTATTAGACAGGTGACGACCGCACAGAGTAGCATTATAACAGAACTTTAAAATGTATCTAGTATGATAAAACAGCGCTGCTTTACCCCCTACATACGCATGACCGGAAGAAACTGAAGCGGTCGACTGTGGCATAATAAAAGCTCCGCTGCTTTCGAGCCATGCGTCACGCTCGTTCAGAGGCCTCGTTTCGCTTCGACGGCTTTCAGCCTCACCCTGCATACTACGACGTTAATAAATCTTTAATACATTACCTCATCCATGAACATGATTTCTGCCCGAGTCCAATCGGACTGCATCGGCTGTGGGGATGAAGATGACAACTCCCATGATCCCACACTCAGTCACGGCGTCATCAAACTACGCCTTTGTTTCTTTGTTTGTTTTGAATAAGCACCCTCTAGCAGCGAAAACTTTCACATTGTGCCTTTAAAGTTTATTCCCCCTCAGGCTATCCAAGATGTAGATGAGTTTGTTTCTTCATCGGAACTGATTTGGAGAAATTCACTTGCTCATCAGTGGATCCTCTGCAGTGAATGGGTGCCGTCAGAATGAGAGTCCAAACAGCTGATAAAAACATCACAATAATCCACAGTAATCCACACCACTCCAGTCCATCAGTTAACATCTTGTGAAGTGAAAAACTGCTTGTTTGTAAGAAACAAATCCATCATTAAGGCGTTTTAACTTTAAACCATAATTTCTTGCCAAAATATGATTCCATTATCCCGTTGTGCTTCCACATCAAAATCCACTGTTTTGACTGTTAGACTTGTATACAGTGCATATTTCTCACCTAATTCAGATGAGACATTTTCACTGGAGGAAGCAGTGTTATTTCTTACAAACAATCACAAGATGTTAACTGATGGACTGGAGTGGTGTGGATTATTGTGATGTTTCTCTCAGCTGTTTGGACTCTCATTCTGACGGCACCCATTCACTGCAGAGGATCCATTGCTGAGAAAGTGATGTAATCTCCAAATCTGATGAAGAAACAAACTCAACTACATCTTGGATGGGCTGAAGGTGAGCACATTTTTCAGCATGTTTAATTTTGAACATTAACTAATAGTTTTACCAACCTTGTACTTGTGATCTTGAAAGTGGGTATTGAAGGTGTATTCTGCATCATGAATCACATTGAGTGAACTGAACACGAGGGTTTCATCCTAGAATCATACAAAAATAAAATACAAAGAATCACAAACCAGTCACCTCTAAACCTCAATCCAATCAATGAGAATAGTGATCCACTAGTCAACTTCATTTACATGATTGTTAAAGCATCTCTTATTCGGGGAGCATTAACGGCCCATCTGATTTAATGACCCTGCCATTAGTTTCCAGTCACCTAACTGCATGCAAATTCAATCAGTTCAGTCACATTCTGACCAAAATGTTGAAATGAGCGGGCTATTAGGAAGATAACTTACCAAATCGAGCACCAGGGTAGCAGCAGGTGTGCTCCTCGTCTTTGGCGGAATGTCCCGCACTGCTGAGACAGGCCTGGACTGCTGTGAACGATTCGGAATGTTCTTAATAAATGTAAAACTGAGGGGAAAAACAAACATTTCAAATTAAACCTCAATCAGTCTGAAGTGCACAAAATGAAATCCTTTGTAGAAGAGACTCACGGGCTGAACACTTCTTCATTCTCTTCATCCTCTGAAAGAGGGCTGGCAGCACTGTAGCCAAACACACAGTGTTCAGGACTGAACATGGGACTTGTGTTTGGCTGCTCTCCTATTAAAATAAACAACGGCTGTTACAACAACCCATAACCAGATGAAATCCCAAATCAGTCAGAGCATGTTGCAAACATATCACTAGCAAATCTCATCAAGGAGGTGCAAAACATAATAGCAATAAGACAGGGGGTTGGTGTATAAAAGTTATCACCCCCTCAATGGAACTATGGGAATTTGGGCCTGTTTGGAAGTCTGATCCAGGAATTAAATAAATCAGATTAGCTAGAAAAAAAATACTGCAAACAGATTCAGAACAGTCTAAAGGTCTGTGCCAAATTCAGTTTAAAACCATAGAGTACAGACAAAATGTTTCATAATAAAGGTCAGACACATTTGTACTGTAGGGAAGAGCAGAGAAAATGTAACATTTAAGCCATATAAAAGTGATTCTTTGAGTTTAGGTTTATGCAAATCTGGTTTACATGTAGTACATGTCAATTTTAAAGCTTTTAAGATACCTGTAGTGTGAGAACATGTTGTGTTTTGAACTAGAGTTCATTAGAGTTTTTTTTTTTTATTAACTGCCAGGGATATTATGGCTAACAAACTGAAACCAAAAAAAAAAAAAAAAAAAAAAAAAGGTAACCTGATTTTTTTTTTAAACCTAACCTAAAAACGAATAAAGATGTCTGTATTGTAAGTTTAACTGTATCTGCCTCAATTTAGCTATAAATGTAACTGACACTGTAATGTACATATCCCCGAATTAACAAAATTACAATGAGGAACAAATTAGTACAAAGTGGTCATGATTTTCACATGATTTCTTGTGCATGTCAAGTACTGGGCTCCATGCTAATAATTGCTAATATGTTGGCAAAAACTATTTCAAGTGGAATAAATGATCAGAATTGTTTAAATGCACTGACTGTCTCGTGGGGGTGTGAGAAAGTGCACTGCAGGAGAGTAGAGGCTTCGAGCAGCAGGATTCAATGACGAATGCCTTTCCCGGAGGTGACGGACTGGGGTCTTGAAATCTGACTCTAAAAATACAAAGGGGAGCATGATATAATTACCGTATCATCGTTAGTAGACTCTTAAATAACAGGTCAAATTCAATGATGTACCTTTATTGTCAACAGTTGATAAAGCTTTTCTCCTCCGTGGACGTTTGGCTACTGTTGGGACATCATCAGGGTCCAGATTCAAGCAGTCTTGAAGAACTTTAACTTCATCCTAAAGGGCAAACAAACCGGGGCAGTTAATAATCCTGCGATTAAAAAAATTATTTTTGATACAAAAATGTGCAATTAAAAAATGCCTACCTTTGGATAATCTTACAAAGAATATCATTTATCAATTTACTTTACGTTTTAATAAACAGTAACTACAAGATCCGTGTGCTCCTTTAGCGACAATACACAGCGACGCTGATTGGACGAGATACAACTTCCTAAATGCCATTCAAAAATACTAAAGTCTTATTGGCTACACTGTGAGAATTCGCCCCGCCCATAAACAGCTGAGGCAGCACTGCGACACTCACCAGAAAGACACAAATTACTATTATTTATATGAACAATAACATGTTTTTAATGGTGGTTTGTGATATTTTAAATAAAAATAATATAGTAACGTTGTTTAATTCCGCTCACCGGATCTCCTGCTTTAAATCGGTTAGCATCATGCTAACAAGGCCTGTGCAGATCATTCACACTACGGAATCACACGCTTTTCTTTTCATATGTCGTGTTCAAAACGGAAAGACTGACCTGGGTCTGCGGTCCCGGGGTCTCCGGAGCGGCTCGGCGGCGGCGGCGGCACGGTGTCGTCGGGTTTTCATTTAAAATATTTCTCGAGCGAAGTCTCATTTTGCTGGAGCCGCTAATAAAACACGTCTTCAACGGACATATGGACTATAAACTCTCAGGAATAATGTTCAAGCGTCGCGTTTATCTCCATGAATTCGATCCATTAGATTCGTCTCGCTGACTGTTTCCAGACGGACTTCTTCTTCTTCTTTTCCTTTTATTGGCAACCGCACTTAACAGTGCATTACTGCCATCATCAGGTTGCTTGGATCAGAAACATTTCCTATATCTCTTAACATTTCTACCCCTCCCCCACCCCCATAAAAAATAAATAAAAAAAACCCCACTGGCGCTGCGTGTTCAGCTCCTCCAGTTTCCACCCCAGTTCCCTTTAACTCCCGATTCCCACTGTAACCTTATTTAACCTTCAGATTTACTTTCCCTGTCCCACACAATACTTTACCCGCATCTTCTACATCTCTCTATATATCCAGGGTATACTTATCCTACATTCTCTTCATTAAACCTGTATTATTCAGAAACTGAAACAACACATTAACCGTACTATTTCCTATATCTGAGTCTAATATATTCTTTAATGTTATCTCTTTCCCTTCATTCTTCAATACTTCTTCTCTTAGCACTTCTCTTTCTTCATCATAACCCTTACAATTAATAATCACATGTTCTACAGTTTCACTCTGTCCACATTTCTCACACAATCCCGTTGGATGCTTAGATATTAAATGTAATGTTTTATTCAAACCTGTATGCCCCATTCTTATACTTTCCTCCCTTCTATTTCTCCCTCTTTTTCTACCTTTTCCCACTTTCTTTTGTATTGCATATACATTTCTCCCTTTATTCTCATTGTCTGTTGCCACTTTTTAATCACTTTCTCTTTTATTACTGATTTTATTTATTTTATACTATGTGGTAGCTCAATTTCTACCATTTCATCATCTACTGCTTGCTTAGCTAATTTATCTGCTTCTTCATTTCCTTTAATTCCCACATGGGCTGGAACCCACATAAACTGTACTTCTATTCTACTTTGCTTTAACTCAAAGAGATTTTGAAGAATTTCCACGATTAAATCTGGCCTTGATTCTGATTTTTGATTCCTTTCCTTAATTAGTTGTACTGCTAGCAGAATAGCCATCAGCTCACCTGTATATACTGACAGCTGATCACTAATTCTAGCTTTATTCTTCACCAGTAACTTTGGCACATTGACTGCCACTCCTATTCTCCCTCCTTTTTTGGAAGCATCTGTGTATATCCGTATATTATCTCCATACATAAGTCTTAAATACTCCTTTGCTCTCATTATTCCATCTCATTACTTCCTTCACTCTGTCTTATCTTCAGTAATGTTAAATCTACTACTGGCTGAGGAAGAATCCATAAAGGGGTATGCGGATACATTACTCTTGGTACACATCTATAATTGTTTATCCCCATCTCCTTAATGTCTTCTTCTACCACCCATCCAATACTCTTATGTTTATTCATTCCTTGTTCCCAACATATTTCTAGTATTTTCCTTGTTGGATGTACCTCATCCTGACTCTTAAGATTTGTCCAATATACAGCCATTAACTGTTGCCTTCTAATATCAAGCGGCATTTCATTTATCTCTACTTGCATTGCTGCAATAGGTGTTGTTGGATATGCCCCACAGCAAAGTCTCAATGCTTGTGCTTGAATTCAGTCCAATTTCTCTAACTGTGATTTTGCCGTCAACCCATATGCTATACTTCCATAATCTAGCACAGATCTTATCATTGCTATATATACTGTTTGAAGCACCCCTCTATCTGCTCCCCACTCTTGTCCTGCCATACATTTCATTACATTTAAAACTCTTTTACACTTACTCACTATCTTGTCAATATGTTCTTTCCATGTAAGTCTAGTATCCAGCCACATTACCAAGAATCTAACTGATGCCACTCGTGCCATTTCTTTGTTGTATATTCTTGACTTCCATTCATTGTCTACTTTCTTGTTGGAAAATATAATAGTTTGTGACGTCTCCACAGACAACTTAAATCCCCATTTGTATGACCATTTAACTACCTCATCCACAGCCTTCTGCATTTTCCCCATAATGAACATTGTTTCTTCCTCTGAACCACAAAGCCTCAACATCTGCAAACAGTGATCTTCCAATACTCCTATCCACCTTACTAAATATATAATTTATCATTATTATAAAAAGCACTGGACTTATTACACTTCCCTGAGGAGTGCCATTTTCTATTATTCCTTGAGATGATATAAAGTCTTCATACTCTCACTCTTATTACTCTTTGCTTAAGGAAGTCATTAATCCAATTAAACATTCTTCCCCCTACCCCCATCTCTTCCAACTTAATCTTCCAGACGGACTGACCTGGGCCATGTTCAGCCCCGACAAAACGGTGCAAAATGTTTATTAAACGGAAACGGTGATGCGTTGAACACCCTGTTCTGATGACGCAAGTGTTGCAACTATGGCAGCTGAGAAGGCCATTCTTTGTTCTTTTTGAAGAATTTTCGAAGCATGTTGAAATCGGTATAAATACGTGTTTAATACTGCAAAATACGCTCAATGTTACAGTCACTGCCCTTGCCTCCAGAATAAAAGAGAACATCCCAATCAAGTGAAGGGATTTGTGGAAACGGTGGTTCCTAATTATTGTGATCCAAAATTTGCCTCGCATTTCATAATGAAAAGACAAACATTTCAGATGAAGGATAATCCACTTCTTACCTCCGAGACTGTGTTGATCTATATGACCTTATTATTTTTTTTGTGAGTATTACACTTATTATTGCTGATCACTGTTGTTGTGCTATGATATTCTAATATTTACCATTTTATATTTAGAGGAGCATAGAAAAGTTTATGAGCGTGTCACTCCACAATACAATAGCAAAATATATAAATATGTATATTATTTTTATGTTACATTAATCAGTGTCTAGCACACCTTCCTAAGGAAAGGATATGGACCAGAAGACATTGCAATCACTACATGATATTTAGACAGACTTAAAGAAGTTCCAGATCTATACTTGTGCTCTTATTATTTCAGTTATTTTGCCTTTAATGTAAATAAACATGTGCAAACAATATACTTGCTCTTGTGAATTTATTTTTATGTTAATTACATTTACTTACAAATTCATCATCATCATGTTGATATGCTATGTTACCATAAAACTCTTACGACAAACATGTATTTTAATATCTTCAATTGTTGCGAGCTGCAGCGGACACATTTGTAAACGACTTCACTTAGACCCATTGTGGGAGCTGTCTCTTTAATACCGCGTGGTTTATATACATGTTTCTGCTGATTGGGCTGACATTTCTGACACACCCACCAAACAAGAGAAAACGTACCTCAAACCCCGTTGCACCCCGTTTCTAGGAAACATGTCGTTCAACCCGAAAACTGGATCCATTTTCCCTCTTTGCAATACAACGTTTTCAGTTAGACAACTTAATAGAATTTGGAATATAGGCTATTTGACTTATTTTTTTCAGTGAACAATCCTAGATAAGTACAGGTTCTGATATGATTTAACAATTTTGACCTTCTGCAATAACTTTAACCAAAAATAATAAGATAAAAAAAAAAAACTATTTTCGTTGCTAAGCTGTCAACCATATTATCTTAAATAGGGCCAAATTCATACTCATTTACATATACTAAATTCTGCGGGGTGTTACATTTGCTATAATTTAAAAAATGTATATGGTTACAATATAAAAAAAATGCATTTTATTATATAAATGTAATTTAGATTTAATAAAAAACACCTCCTGCACCTCCTCTAAAAGTTCTTTCTGAACAAAAAACACTTATGTACTGTAGAAAAGTAATGTTTTAACATTTCTACATTATACAGGGTTTTACTCAAATCTTAAACTGAAATGAATCAAGAACCACCAACATTTTGTCAGAATTACACTTTATTGTATTCAATGTCTGTTTACAGCTGAAGATCTTCATTTTTGAAAAATCAAACACTGAAAAATCTGATGCTAGACAATTATAAAATGTAAACGTCAAGAGTACTTTTTGCAAACTCTGAAACAACAAAACTCATCAACATTGCCATTCTTTTTTTTCTCCTTTATTTTAAACAGGGCAATAACGTACTGAACGCAACAGAAAAAGACACACCCAAACTGAAGCTCCGGAATTACCTTTAAATTACAACATATAAAAATGCAAATAACTTTGTTTAAAAAAAGAAAAATTAAAGTCCATCTACTATAACTACATTTGTTTTTGAACGCGTGTTGAGGTGTTTTTGTGTCAGTATCTGGGTTATCAGCATTCACACTGAGACAGGTACAGTTGTGGTGTGATGATTTCCCAAAATATAGATTATAGAGTATTTTCAATCCATAATAATCTGGCCATAACAGCACTTATGTGACCTTCTTTTGGATCCCATATCCACCCCCCAGTTACATATAGATATATTTATTTTCAAAATAAAGTTAATTATCAACACAGAGATTAGATTAAATGGTTTGGATTGTCTTTGTCCTTCACCCCTATAGAAGCGGCCAAGAGGTTGACACTACGCAATTCAAACGTTTTAAAAAGTGGAATTGGTGCACAGTGATACGCAAAGCACCGTAACCAAAACCTGGTCTCCCTAGGAGCAATTTCAGATTCAACCTAAGCAAGCCAAAACTCAAAAGCACTCACAAAAGAAAGGGATATTTAGATTAAAAAAAAAACATATTCTTGCCATTAATAATCCTTGAGTCTATGTGGAAACATTTAGCATTACCATTATGAAAGGGTAAAATAAATGTTACGTGCACCGTGACCGCAGCACTAAGATGAACATATCTGTGTAACTAGAGGTAGAAGTGTATTTCCTGAGAAGACGACAAATGCCTTATAACGTAAAACCTAAAATTCACAGCTGTCTAAGAAATGGAAAAGTGAATGACTTGATTTTTAGTGTAACGTTAAGATCTGCACAGACATAAGCAAACAAAGAATTATCAAAGAATAAGGCATCCTGCAATAATAGCGAAGGTTTATTGTACAGCAATTTGGTTGTCCTTGCAATAAAGTTGACTACATTAGCATGCTATATTCAAATTTGCATACGTTAAGGCATACAGCAGAGTAAAAACAGACCTGGATACCAACAGCTTGAAATGGGTGTTACGTGTATCTTTTTCTAGGAAACGATACTGAGACTACTCTGTGTGGTAACAGTATCGTTTCCTAGAAAAACAAAACAAAACACACTAGGGAAAGGTCATTACAATAAAGATCTACTGTTATACATCAGTGTGTCACTTAAAAGTTGAAGGATTTGATTGTAAAAGGCGGGCTTGCAGATGAAACGAGAACAGATGTGCATTGAAGAAAAACGTGCCCGTTATTACAGTTTCAAGCAAAAAGGGGCTGGATATCACGGCTAATACATTAAGAAGTCAAATTCACAGAATAAAATGCCCTGTTCTTCCTCACAGCCGGTAGATCCATGTGAAAATGATGAACTGGCAAAGCTTGCAAACAGATCTTAGCTGATAAATGAGTTATTGAGGTAGAGATTTTGGCAGTAATGACTTTGAAGTGTGTTAAAATGAGGTGTCCTTTTCTAAACAGGAAAAAACTACAATATTGTACAATACAGACAGAAACGGTAACATTTTCTAGACTGTTGTCTGTACAGCAACTGTGGTCCTTGTGAATAATAAAGAGTTATATGCATTGAGTGAGCATTGACGGTTTGACGGTTAAGGATCTCGGCTGCGAAAGCAAAGGCTGCAAGCTTGATCCCAAATGAGGGACCGAGGCATTTAAGTTGCCCAATTTGTACCTGCAAGATCAAAATAAGGCTTTCAGTTTAAGGAAACCCCATTTCCATAAAGGCTGGAGCATCTCTCGCCTATCAAACTCCAAATAATGATTCGACTTCTTATGAGCGAAGACAGAAGTTCAACGTTTCACCTCTCGATGCCCAACAAGTGGGTATTTTCATCTTGCATACAGTGTAATGCTAGAAGAGCTTGACATAATTCATAAACTGTAGCTACATGTTGATAAAAGACTGACCAGGAAGAGTTGATGAGATGATTTAAGACAACCTTGAAGGGTTTGATCTGTTAAACACAGGAAGCCACATCCTTCAAATCCCTTCATTTTTCTCAAGACACTTTTAAAACATGCCATTGCAATTAGAATTCCCTCTGATTTGCGCTGTACATAACCAGAAATGGCTGCATCGTTGGACCCCTCAAAACTGCATTCGATTAAGCTAAAACGCCAAACTTAAGATCTCCAGTTAGTGTAGTATTCAAACACAACATGATTTGTTTGTTCAGATCTTAAAATGAACCTATTACACTGTCATGCTTGGAGTCAAACAGTAATTATTTTCAACCAAACTGCTGATCTGAGAGAAAGCTCGGCAAAATTTGACACGAAAATGACCACTGAACTCTTTCCACTTGTACTTTAAAGCAACTAATGGCCAAAATAAGTTTGTGGGACATGGCAGGTCCAGGTACGTTCGGACTCTGGAATACCTCAGCAACCTTTGCGAGGCTCATGGAGAACGTGACCTCCAGAGTTTGCCAGCAGTCGTGAAGATGCAAACAGGCTATGAACGCATGTCTACAAATGCATGTGGGAATCAGCTCCTTAAAGAGACAGCTCACCCAAAAATGAACATTCTGTCATTTACCCACCCTCCAAACTTGTATTAATTTCTTCTGTTGGAAACAAAAGAAGATACTGTTCTTCTGTTCAGCAGAAGAAACAAAAAAAAACAACTTGAGGGTGTTTTTATTTTTGGCTAAACTATCCTGAATCTTCACTGACTGATATTAAGCTCCGAGTTAGGAAACCAAACGATTGAATACTCACAAAAAAACAAAAAAAACAGCAAAACTTCCGACAATAACGCACTTTGTATTGTGTTCGTGCTGAAGACGTTGGCCTGTCAACAGCGCTTTCAAACTGTGCTAAGGAAAAACCTTCACAAGGCACTGCAGATACATACACATAGAAAATAAAATCTACAATATATTATTAGTTCAGACCCTTAAGCTATTTGCATCACACGTTATAACAATAATACTATTGTTATGGTTTTGCCTATAGATGAAAAGCTTTTGTCAGTCAGAGACTATAAAACCCTAAAAAGCAGAATCCTACTGCCTTGTTTACGCCAGACAGTGTGCTCACAGAAAGAGAAATAAATTATTCACAGGTTTTGCATATACATTATTTCATTATCTTTATAATAAACTCTGTTGTTGTTTTAGATTTTCTTTGACTCCTGAACAAAGGAGAGTGTAAATAAAAGACCTGAGCTAGTGTACTTCAAGTTGAGAACGATTCAGTTATTCCTGCACTGTTTTTTTGGCATATCTTCTGTATTAACTGAGGTTTTTTGGCTTTGGTTTTACACTGAGGAAGAGTCTGAGGTGCTAAGGCGATTGGTTGTTGGAGGAGGATGAGGTAGGTGTGTGGTGAACTGATTGAGGCCCGCTGTTGCCTGCAGAAGATTTGTTAGATGAGGTCGGCGCCACGGCCTGGGCGAAGAGAACACCTATTGTGAGAAAACAGGAAGATTAGTCACAATTGAAACGAGGAGAACTTGAATAGAAAGAATCTGTTGGCTCCTCACCGGTGTAGACGACTCCATTGAGCTCCAACGACATGCTGATGCTGTTTAGGCCATTGGTGGTCAGGTTCATGGCGGAGTCCTGCCTGCTTTCTGATAGACAGGAGAGAAAAAAAAAAAAAAAAAGTTTGTCTTTTTTTTTTTTTTCCCCACACTTTGGAAAATTGATAGCACACCTCTTCTCAAAGAGCAGCATGAGGTGTTATTCACTTCACAACATTAAAACCACCTGCTTAATGGGGCTGCATGATAACGGTTAAACAGTTAATCATAATTATTTTGCTCAAAAAATAAAAACACGTTTTTTTTTTCATTTGACTTTTTTTAACGTTTCAGCAGAATTATTGCATTTCACATAAGCACAAATCAAGAGGAGAACATAAACTTGCATGTTTGCTTGTCTGTTAAGAAAATAGTATGGCTGTATTACGCTTTTATTTCAATAGAGATCGCCAAACACCAATTTTCATGTTTGTACGTGTTTTCAGTGGATCAATGCTTTTTCCATAATGAAGAGAGAGCACGTACTCATGGTTGCCAGGTTGGGAGATTAAGGAGTTGTTTACACAACATTTATATTTACTAAAAAAAAAAAACTTTTTATGCATTTATTTAAATGTCAACAGCTGAAAATGCCTACATGCTAACTTTTGAAAAGAGGTTTCAAAGTGCAAGATTTTGACAATGATACTGTCGTCTCGGTGTAAAAATCGATATAAATGAGAATTTGTGAAAATGGTGACCCTAAAGCCCAGCTCACACTGTGCGATTTTTTTAAAGTCCTTTAGGATTGTACTTGTCAGACTGTACGAACATGATGATCATGTCACACTATGGGATCTCAGTTGTCATTAATGTCAGACTGTACAACAGTCAAGACGAGTTAAAAACAGGTGCGCGCAAGAAAACTTTTCCGGAGTTTTACATCATCATCCCATACACGTCCAGTGACTGCGAACTGCATTGCACGCGGGACCGAACTGTTGGCTATCATGAAAAGTATATGAACGGCGGCGATACCGGCGTATTTAAGAAGAATAGTGTGTGCAGCTCTACACATCCACATGAAAACAGCGGCGCAACCGGTGTTGAAATACCGGTATATAGAAAAGGCAACATATCAGATGAATTCCGTGAGCGGAGGACGGGAGCGCCGGAGTTTATGGCTGATAGAATAATTCTCTAGCATTAATTCTGCTCATAGCTTGTCTTGAAAAACGGAGACAGTTTGACATTCATCGTAGGGGTAGTCACACTGCAGGACTGTTCGCCAAATCTTCTAACACTGCCAGAATTTCGTCGGAGGTGAAATTTGATCGCAACAGTCATTAATCGGCTGTCGGTGAACATGTCAAACCAACGATCAAAGATTACAGATTTTAGCCTAGGATTATAGGAATCTTTTAGGATTTTCAAAATTTGTCTCAGACGACCAAATCGTGGCCAAAATCGCACAGTGTGAGCCGGGCTTAAGAAAACATACCCTAAATAAACCACTGGTACAAAATGAGATCTTGAAATCTGGCAACTGCAGCCATGAAAGCTTGTTGTTACCAATCCATTTTTTATTAATTTAACCCAGGGGTGTCAAACATATGGCCCACAAAGGTGTCCAATCTGGCCAATGGAATGATTTAAAGATTTATTATTTATTTTTTTAAATGTAAAGTGGAACAAATTGCTCATTTATTTGCATGTCATGCCTTGGGACAAACGTTAGTATTAAGGGAGATACATTTTAGTCACCGTGTTGTCCGTTTTTGCTCTGTTTCGCCAACAAAAATACAACAAAAAAGTTTTTAACAAAGACAGAGCAGAACATTTGTGTGTCTTCAATCAACACAATGTGTTTTGTTATCGAATTAATCTTTCACTAGCTTCGTTTCGAAATGAATCAGCTGTTTGAACAAATCTTTTGAATGAGTGAGTCAATTGTTATATATGGCACATATGTGCCAACAATTAATACATAGGTTAGGGTTTGTACAAATCACTAACCCAAAGTGAGAGAATTATTACCGTAATAATGGTGCTCGCAAAGCTACTAGTACTCATCTGTGGGCATACAGACAGACTCATTCCAGCAGGGGGCGCTGCCTTGGCTATTTCAATAGTTAAAAACAATGAAAAGAGTTCATGTGCTATGGCAGGGATTCCCAAACAGGTTCCTGGAGCCTCCCCAACACTGCACATTTTGCATGTCTCCTTTGTCTGACACACCCATTTCAGGTCTTGGAGTTGCTACTAATGAGCTGATGAGTTGAATCAGGTGTGATTGATAAAGGAGACATGCAAAATGTGCAGTGTTGGGGAGGCTCCAGGAACGAGTTTGGGAACCCCTGTGCTATGGCAAGGGGAATTTATTCGGTCTCTTATTCATCTTCCGGTAAAATACACAAGGCGAAACCTCTAATATTTAACACCTCTGACCAAGAAAAGGAAGTCATGCTGTGTCGAGGCTGGGGTTTCCCACACAGCAGAACTATTCGCCTTGCCTTTTTGTCATTGCGGTTAACACCTCCAGTCTCCTAATGAGTCAGATCACCTCATGCCAGCATTCGTTAAAGTTAAAGTTAATAACATCAATGCAACTATACAGTTCAGATAAGATCTAATCAGAACACTTCTAAACAGACTGTTTCCTCATTCATTAGAATAATGTTAAGTAAGAACAGTACTAGAGTACTACTGTGGGATAATGAGAGCTGCAATGACTCACCCTTGAGAAGGCCGCTGACATTTCCACCTGACAACTACTGATCTGTAAAGTGCACTTAGCACATATGCCAGTAATTTAGTCTGGCTGTGGTAGTATTTTCACACCCTTTCCTACAAAGTAGCTGGTACCAGTGAAAGATGATGTAAGAGGGGCTTTGCAGCGCTGCACTAGAAAACACACTTGAGTTAATTTCATGACCTCAGGAACCAAAGGTTGGATATTCCACACGCAGGTTTCCCTGAAACATCAGAAATTATATAGAAAGGTGTTTTTTCTCAAATGGGGTTTATGGGAAAGAATAAAACCACAGTAAAAATGTAAATTGAGGCAACTCTATGTAGACTAAGAGTGTAGAGTCAGATGAACCTAATAACTTGCGTCTTAAAGAGAAACTCTTACCCAAAACTAAAAATTCAAAAATTTACTCACCCTCACGTCAATCCAAACCCAAAAGACTTTCATATTCAAAACACAAATGAAGATATTTTGAATGAAACCTGATTTCTGTCCCTCCATTGTAAATCCACCTAAACTCTAACACTTCAGAAATTCCATAAAGAGATGGTAAAAGAAATCCATATCGACTCGAGTGGTTTAATCCACTTGCCTGACACACAGTAACAAATTTCATTTGTTTTTGCATGTCAGACAAATACAGTTGAGCTTCCTTTGACAATATTTGATGTGCTTTTTGTATGTGCGCTGATCAATGTTTATACGTGAATAAAACATTAAATCTGTTTATCATATAAAGTGATTGTGTCTCTTCAGAAGGCTCAGTTCACAGGGATTACATTTACACGTTTTATTAAAATATCTTCAGTCAAACGACTCACCATAGTCCTGTGGTTCTCAACCTTTTTTAGGCCATCACCCTCACAGTAGCTTGAGTTGACAGTATAGTAACTTGAGTTAGGACGCAGATGTAAATTTATGCTCATTATCAAAAAAAGTAATATTTGTAAAAATTGTTTAAAGAAAAAACTAATTTTTGTATGGTGAATTTTAATTACTCAGTTTTATTACAATTAACCATTTGTCTTAGTAACATACATTTAGATCACGACAATCACAGTTAAAACCACACATGTAGGCACCTTAATATGATGGTAAAAATGTATGTAACTACATGGTTTCTAGGTATTTTTATATAAAAAAAAACAGTAGTCTAAATACATTTAGTTTACATGCACAAACACTAGCTTAATCATAAAATACTGTAATTATATTCCACTACTCCTTTAAACCATTTAATACATCTACATTAACAATATAGTAATGTTCTGTATGAATATCCCACATTGCTGCCACAATACCATGGTGGAGTTAGTGTTACTATGATAAATCTATGGTAAATGATGGTGATTTGTAGATTGAAAGCCTTCTGACTATATCATTGTGTACAGTGATTCTCCTGTTTGTCAGGTTCGGTTTCATCTGGCTTTAAACTAGTTTACATCAAGTATGTTTATCACTAAATTTAAATCTCACAGCGCTGCTTAAGACCGATCATGTGCATAAACACATCTGCTCTAGTGAGCCTGTGCTGCGCTGCCGTTTGAACTTTGAGCCGAGCAGATAAATGCTCCGTGTGGCGCGGATTAAATTAGTAGCGCTGTTTCGTTTCGCTTTTAGCGCATAAACATTATATTGAACATTTATCAAACACTTGTTATCGTTTTATCAAGGAAAATTATATTGTGATAATTATCGGAACAAATAGATTTTTAATGTTTGATTTGATACATTGATGTCCTTTAAAGGCCTTAATGAAAAATTTGGAATCCCATTTACACACTTTTTTTAAATACAAATTTGCAGCTATATCAATGTCAAGCAAAACTATTCACTATCTAGACCTCTACAAACAGAACTAGAAAAGCTTATGTTTCTGTTACCACACGGATAAGTCTTCTACGTTTATTTACGCTTTGATTTGAACGAAAACAGCGTATCCGTGAGGTGCGGCTGACACAGAACAGTGTACACAGTTTGTGTCCAGTGGATATTCTCCAAAATGGCGCTACGCTGACGCAGAGGAGACGAATTGTTGAATAAAGTCGTTTATTTATTTTTTTTGCATACAAAAAGTATTCTCGTCGCTTCATAGCATTATGGTTGAACCACTGATGGCAAATGGACTATTCTGACGATGCTTTTTATACTTTTCTGGGCCTTGACAGTGTTAATTGTTTGGCAGTCAATGGGACAGTCACATGCCTCACGATTTTCATCCAAAATATCTTAAATTGTGTTCTGAAGACTAACAAAGCTTTTACGGGTTTGGAACGACATGGGGGTAAGTGATTTATGACAAAATTTTCATTTTGAGGTGGAGTAACCCTTTAACCCAAATATCCCCGATATGCGTTTTAAATGCCAAAAACATAAGAGAACATTCTTTCATTGTATCTGGGAATGTGAGGTGATCAAGACATTCTGGCATAAAGTGATAACACTAATTTCCTCAATTATTTCAAAACCAATTTCTTGAAATGTGTGCTTTGGGTTTATTTCCTGTAAGTTTATCATTACCAGGTATCACACTAAATGATAGACATTTGTTTAGTTATTGCAAGACGTTTGATAGCGTTCTACTGGAAGAACATAGAAGGTCCATCCATTGACCATTAGTTGAAAGATTTGGCACATTATATTGTATTGGAAAGAATAACCTACAGTATAAAGGGCAAGCTAAAGGACTACCATAAAATTTGGGATTTGCTTATACAGTTTCTGGAAAATAACCAAATATCGGCACAGGCAACAAATACCTCTCACTCTACTGATTGATGCATGTATATATGCACTTTTGTATGTGAAGATATGTGGATATGTCTATCTTAACCTTTGTATAACAACTTCTTTACCTGTATAATTGAATTTTTGGATGCTTTGGGGGGTTAAGGGTTAAAATAAAATTTATTTTTTATGAATATTTTCATGTTATCTTCAATGTCTTTATTACAATAAAAATGTTTAAAACATTTTTTTTTGCAAACCATGTTCTATTGCAAGTAGTTACAATGTTTCAGCTCATCTCATTGTGAATCTTGGCCATAAACTAGCCTTAAAACAAATGCCCTCCAAGAACACCTTAACACCCTTTCAAAAAAATTGCTTCCAGCATCTCCTGATGCTCTCTGAATACCCACCGGGGGACGACACCACCACCATTGAGAAATACTGTTCTAGTCGGTGTTAAAATGTGACTGCACATCCCTACTATTGCCATATTTGGTCCATCAGTAGGCCAGAATGTTAAAGTGTCAGTACCTTGGTTGTTGATGCGGATGTTCATGGGGATCTGTGCAGTCATGGCCAGCAGGTTGTGCTGAAGGGCTCTCTGCAGTAGCCGCTGGTGGTCCTCCAGTGGTAGAGCAATCTTCTTCTCCGGGGGCTCGCCGGACTCCAGCTTGTCCCGCAGCTGTTCCAGCGCAGCTACCTGTGCGATGGTGGCCGCCTGCGCAGCTGCAGCCTGGGCCACAGCTACCGAATGAGTGGCCAGAGACACTGGCAAACGGGCCTGAACTCCATCATCCTCTACAACAGAGAACGACAAAACACAGCTGAAATTAAGCAAACCATAACTCATTATAGAGATGTAACCACAGTGCTGGGTAGATTACTTGCAATTTGTAATCTGATACTGATTACAAATTACACGATTCATAATGTAATCTATTAGATTACTCCTTTTAGTTAATGTATTCTGTAATCTATTAAAAAAGAAAGAAAATACATTCCATTCTTTGTTATCAACAACAAGAAATGCATTAAACTTTACATTACACAAGGGTTTCCCAAACTAGGGTTAACGAGAGAACTGCTTAGGGTTCATGAATTGATGAAAAGCTAATGATTAATTAAATGATAAAAATGCAAAATTAAAACAAATCATTTTTTGGGAAAAAAAACCCCCTAAAATCAGCTGAACACAAAAAAAAAACGAAATATTTTATTTTACTTGCATGCCAATGTGACCAATATCTGACATCAGAGAACTGTGAACATGCAAACGAGTTGTTAAATTATTGAAATGTGAGTTTAAACTCTCAGGGATCTTTAGGTAAATAATTCATACCAAAAGGGTTTGGCTGACAAAAAAATTATAAACATGAAAAGTGTTTAATAACTTGCATAATTATGTCTCAAACTTGGTCTAATTGGTGCTTTTGTCTCCAAATTCATAACCACGGATCACAAATTTACATTTACATGGCCATTCCATATATCTAAATCGTATGACACAAAGTAGAATTTTTTTAAAAAGATCTATTTTAAAGAGAAAAGAATTAGGAACACTTGCTGCTATTATTCGAACAAGATGTAATCATGTAAGCCATTAAAAAAGTAACTGTAATTTTAAAATGTAATATAATCTAATTACAAGTACTTTATTTTTGGAATATGATTATGTAATCTGGATCACATGTAATCAGTGACCACCCATCACTATGTAACCATGAGCCACTGCATTAAGGTTTTACCTTTCTTAATTTTCTGTAAGGATGAGATCGAGGCTCCGTTGCTGGGCAGGGTGATACCCATGGGTGGCAAGGAGAGTTTGGAAGAGGAGAGCATTGAGGGTGTCCCGTTGGGCGAGTAGGTGAAGAGCGAGCCGCCAAAGCTCTGTCTGCGTCCCTCTCGCCGGTTACTGTCGATGGCCGCCTGCAGCTCGTTGGGGTTGCTGAGACCCCTCTTCTCACATTCGTAAGGATACAGATACTTCATATATCTGCAGAGGGGTGCAAAATTAAACTTAAACGTTTGTCCATCGAGTGCAAGAGCCATACTGCTTCAGGTAAAGGAAGACCTTTTGATGCAAAAAAAAACAAAAAAACATTGCAAACTAAACTAATTTTGAGAAATGTAATATAAAAATCTGAAACTGCATTTCATGCGCATGACCTGTGATCAGTGTAATGTGTAAGGGCTCATGTAAAGTTTACTGCTGTTTATGCCAGTGACTAAACCATCAACTGTTGGTTGCGCAAAAACACTGGTTATTTATATTGTGATTATTTTATATTCAGCGATCAAATCACTGGAGCAGTCAATTCATGCAAAACACAAATCTATTAGTGATTTGATTTCTTCATTTCCACCAAACTCCCATTGTAATCAGTCACAATTGACATTGCTCAACAGGTCTCTTATTTACTTCATGTTTTCACTGTGTTAATTATGAGTAATGTATATAGGATATGATAAAGTATATAGGACTGCACGATTTTGGGGAAAAAAAATCGAATTGCGATTTTTCCGGGTAAAATTGTGATTTGCAATTTAAAATGCGATAAAAAAAAGAAAAAAAAGGGGGAAAATTGCATAAAGAACACCAAGTTTGTTTTGCTTGTTTGTAGGGCTGCACGATTTGGACCAAAATGTTGTGCTTATATTATGATGACTAATGATTATTCTGAATATTATGATTATTATTGTTAAATAAAAAAAATAACAAATTAAGAAATAATGCTATTGTAATTACACTCATTATTAAAAATAAAAAGGTATTTAAGAATTAATATAACTATTATAATTAGAAAATAATAGCAATAATAATTTTATTTTACAGAAAAATATTATTTTACAAAAAAGGTTACATGTGAAAAGACAAGGTTTTATTATAAAATATTATACTATTATGATAAAAATCTGTGACAGTAATTTCTTAATTTTTATCAGAAGGTATGCAAAATAAAAAATAGAGTCCTTGCCTTTCATATGAAATATGAGCCTTTTATGCATTCACTGTGAATTAAAAATGTGCATCACAGAAGTAATAGAACTGCATTATGATGCTCCACACTGTTAGACATTTCTGAAATTTCTGCAGTTATTTACTGTATATCCCCCAGTATAATACTGCAAATTCCCTTTACAATAAATAACTGTAATACCCTTTGCATCATGGGAATTTTCTGTGACGTCAGACCCCACATACAGAGACTTGCTGTATTTTTTTAAAATTGCTGTATATTACTGTATTTGCTGTAACGGCCTCTTTGGTGCCATTCTATTGAGGTTGTTTTATTTTCCTAATTTCTTACATTTGGATTGAAACGATTTGTCTACAACGCCGCAACAGCTTGGGACTGACTACACTGGATGTGTTACATCGCTTGTAATGATGGGAAAATCCGTTTGTCCTTCCTGTCAGAAACAGCGCGAGTGCTTGGAGTACTACTGTACGTCAGAAATATACCGGGACATCACTTTACTGTCCGCATCCACTGTAGATAGTATATATAATGGGTTCTATATTGTTTTTTTATCGAGTCGCGCCGCACCGCTCCGCGCCACTCGCATCCGAGGAAGACACGGAAGCAGCGCGACAGCGCCACAGGTTTTGCCCGGGGATGAACCCGCGAGAGTGGAAGAGCTCCGGAGAGCATCTGCGCTGTGTGTCGATGCACCTTACGAGAGAATAAGACCAGCAAGCAAGGTAAACATAAATGTACATTTGTCTGTGTGTTTGTGTCAGATTTTTGCACACCAGTTTAACCTAGTAACATTTACCCTTCAACATGGCGGTAACAAACTTTACTATGGTAAACTGTGCTGTCGTTTCAAACGACTTTTGTCAGATTATTGAATTAAACTACCAAATTAAAATTATTTTTAACGAGCAACGCTTATCTTATATTAACATTAGGTTAACTAATGTGAAATTTTGTTCTGTGTTAGTATAATGTTGGCCAGTAGCCTATTGAGAAAATAAAATCGTATGTTAGCCAAGTTAAACAAGTTTTATGGCTAGCTGCCTTTCTAGTTTTAGAATTAGTTTGTTACAGTTTTTAATGGTATTTAAGATTTACTGCATTTTTTTTTATTTGTGTTTTAAAGGCAACTGCAATGAAGCATCAAGACAGACATGTGGAGCAGCACCAGCCACCCTGAGACTGATAATTCATGGTAAGAGAACAACTATGGTTTTGAGAGGTTTGTGTATTCTATATGGGGTTTGCCTTTTAAAAGTGTGCCATTTCTACTTCTTGTTTTTCAGAGAAGACATTTCTGTCACTAACAATTGGTGAGCAAAGGTGGTGGCCACGTTTTGGAGCAGCACCTGGGTTTTGCAGATGGCTGTATTCTTTGGCTGTTTGTCTTTTTTCCCCATTATGTTTCTGTTGCCTAAAGATTCTTTGAGGATAAATCCAGACAATGCAACATAATGCAGTGCGGCGGTGTCGCAACAATATATAGTGATATTCTCAATGTTACTCAGAAAACAGGATACAGGTTTAACTCATTCGAAATACTTCTGCTTAATGTTACACTGTCAGATATGCAAAAGAAATCTGTCCTATCTCTTGCTCTGGCTACTGTGTATAGACCGCCAGGGCCATATACAGATTTCCTAAAAGAATTTGCAGATTTCCTCTCAGACCTATTGGTTAATGCTGATAAAGCGCTAATTGTCGGAGATTTTAACATTCACATTGATAATCCAAATGATGCATTAGGACTTGCGTTTACTGACCTAATAAACTCTTTTGGAGTCAAGCAAAACGTCACCGGCCCACTCATCGTTATAATCACACGCTAGATTTAATTATATTGCATGGAATTGATCTTACTGATATAGATATCGTACCTCAAAGTGATGATGTTACTGACCATTTCCTTATATCGTGCATGCTGCATATTACTAATATTAACTGTAGGGCCCCACGTTATCGTCCGGGCAGAACTATTGTTCCAGCCACTAAAGACAGATTCACAAATAACCTGCCTGATTTATCTCAGCTGCTCTGTGTACCCATAAATACAAATGAACTAGACAAAATGACTAGCAACATGGGCACTATCCTCTCTAATACGTTAGAAACTGTTGCCCCCATCAAATTAAAAAAGGTTAGAGAAAAACGTGCTGCGCCATGGTACAACAGTTATACCCATTCTCTCAAGAAAGAAACTCGTAATCTTGAGCGCAAATGGAGAAAAACTAACTTGGAAGTTTTTAGAATTGCGTGGAAAAACAGTATGTCCAGCTATAGACAGGCTCTAAAAGCTGCCAGGACCGAGCATATCCGCAAACTCATAGATAATAACCAAAATAATCCAAGGTTTTTATTTAGCACAGTGGCTAGATTAACAAATAACCAGACGTCACCCGATCTAAATATTCCCTCACAGTTTAATAGTAATGACTTTATGAATTTCTTCACTGATGAAATAGATAACATCAGAAATACAATAACTAATGTAGATTCTACGGCATCTAGTAATTCAGCTTCATTCACCGCACCCAAAGAAAAACTGCTGTGCTTTACAACTATAGGACAGGAAGAGCTAAATAAACTTATCACCGCATCTAAACCAACAACATGTCTATTAGATCCTGTACCCACTAAATTACCGAAAGAGTTACCTGTAGCAGAAGAACCGCTTCTCAATATTATTAACTCATCGCTATCTTTAGGTCACGTCCCTAAACCATTCAAGCTGGCAGTTATTAAGCCTCTTATTAAGAAGCCACAACTAGATCCTAGTGAACTGGCAAATTACAGACCCATCTCAAATCTTCCGTTTATGTCTAAAATTTTAGAAAAAGTTGTGTCTGCTCAATTGTGCTCATTCTTGCAAAAAAATGATCTCTGTGAAGAATTTCAGTCAGGTTTCAGGCCCCGCCATAGCACAGAAACTGCACTTGTTAAGATTACAAATGACTTGCTTCTTGCGTCAGACCAAGGCTGCATCTCATTGCTAGTTTTACTTGATCTTAGTGCTGCGTTCGACACTATAGATCATGACATACTCGTTGATGTGAGATACTCAACGGATAGTGAGAGCAGCTGAGAAGATCGTTGTTGTCTCTCTCCCCTCCCTCCAGGACATCTACAGCACCCGTCTCACCCACCCGACACACAACTTCTTCAGTCTGCTACCATCAGGGAGGAGACTGCGGAGTCTCCAAGCCAGGACCAACAGACTGAAAGACAGCTTCATCCACCAGGCTGTCAGGAAGCTGAACTCCCTCCCGTCCTTGCCCCCCCTCCCCTCTCTTACCCCACGCACCACTGAACTCTGACCCCCCCACCACCACCACCACCCACTCACACACACACACACACTGTGACCAGCACCAGTCACTTTCTACAGCATTGGACTGACCTCATTCAACTACCTCTTCTGACAGTCTGAATAAAAGACTGCTCTTTGTCACTTTAAATAGAATAGACTTAATAAGCTCTTTGCACTACACCATTTATATTCTGCACTGTTTGTTTGTTTGTTTATCTCACTGGTTTGCACTCTATCTACCATGTGCCTTATGCCACTTTATCCATTTTTTATATTATTATTATTATTATTATTAAAAAAAATTCTACATGTCCTTATTTGTATATTTGTAATAGTTGCATTTTTGTGTACGTATATATATATATTTGATTTGTACTTATCTGTATTTTTGCGTTCTACTGTTAGTGTTTAGTGTTATCTGTATGCACCAGGGAGTAAGAGAGTAACACAATTTCAATTCTCTGTATGTATGTACGGTACATGTGGCAGAATTGACAAAGCAGACTTTGACTTTTGACTTTTTTGACTTGATCGATTACAAAACTATACGGGTATTCAAGGGCAGGCTTTAAGATGGTTTAGATCCTACCTGTCCGATCGCTACCACTTTGTTTATTTAAATGGGGAGTCATCTCAATTATCACCAGTAAAGTATGGAGTACCACAAGGATCTGTCCTAGGTCCTCTGCTATTTTCAATATACATGTTGACCCTTGGTAATATTATTAGAAAATACGGGATTAGTTTCCATTGCTATGCTGATGATACTCAACTATATATCTCAACAAGACCAGATGAAACTTCTAAATGATCTAAGTTAACTGAGTGTGTTAAAAATGTAAAAGATTGGATGACCAATAATTTTCTCCTATTAAATTCAGATAAAACAGAGATATTACTTATTGGACCAAATAACAGTACACAGAATCTCTTGGATTACAATTTGCAACTAGACGGATGTCCTGTTACTTCCTCTACAGTCAAAAATCTGTGTGTTATATTAGACAGCAACTTGTCTTTTGAAAAACATATTTCCAATGTTACAAAAACAGCATTCTTCCATCTTAGAAACATTGGCAAGCTATGGAACATGTTACCTGTTTCTGATGCAGAAAAGCTAGTTCATGCATTCATGACCTCTAGACTGGACTATTGTAATGCACTGCTAGGTGGTTGTCCTGCATCTTCAATAAACAAGCTACAGGTAGTCCAAAATGCAGCGGCTAGAGTCCTTACCAGGTCAAGAAAATATGATCATATTACCCCAATTTTACAGTCTCTGCACTGGCTACCTATTAAGTACCGTATCAGTTACAAAATATTATTACTTGCCTATAAGGTCCTAAATGGTTTAGCTCCTGCGTACCAAACTAGTCTTCTATCTCGCTACAATCCATCACGCTCCCTAAGGTCGCAAAACTCTGGACTCTTGGTAGTACCTAGAATAGCAAAGTCCACTAAAGGAGGTAGAGCTTTTTCATATTTGGCTCCCAAACTCTGGAATAGCCTTCCTGATAACGTTCGGGGTTCAGACACACTCTCTCTGTTTAAATCTAGATTAAAGACACATCTCTTTAGCCAAGCATTCACATAATGCATTCATATAATGCATATCATAATCTTGTACTACAGTTATATCTGATCAAACGCACATTATTATTCTTTAGCTTGGGTTGAACAAATACATTTTTGCTTGGATGGAACAACAGCTATGCTAATTATGTCTCTTTGTTTCTCTGTTTCTGCCACGGGATTAACATCCCGTGGTAATTACACAAGCTTCAGTCTGGATCCAGCCCTTAAATGATCTGAGATGACCAAACACCTGAGAAGAAATGATGCCAACCCCTCAGAGGACCTCAGAGGATGCAACCTCTGATCCCCCAACAACATGCAGAATTAACAAATTTTGCCATAAGTTAATATATTAAGTTTCTACAATGTATAAATATATTGTAGAAACTTAATTTCCTGTAAAGCGCTTTGCAACGATTGTATCATTCCAGAAGACTGTATTTTTAAGTGTTATACATGGAATGTTTTAAATAAAGAATTTGATATTTTGTAATTATTGTGTCTGTTTTAATTGAATGCCAGTAGTACCTATGTAGAGTAAAAATAAAATGAATTCTATATAAAAATAATCAAATCTAATGAAATCTATATTAAAATGAATGAATTACAGTAGTATACTGATTAATTGGATTAATTGTTTGCAACTGTAAATCAAATATAGTTTGCTACTGTAAATCTTGCTGCTGTAAAACAGTGTTGCCAGTAAGTTACTGTAAAAACCCTTTGAAATGTCTAACAGTGCAGGAAATCCCTAATATGGACAAAGACATCCAACTATCGCTGTAGATGAATAAAAAGAAGATAGAAATGCTTTTACTGATTAAACATGAAAACAATAAACCTACACATGCGGAGTAGCTCTAAATCTAATGCTATGATTAACACTTCACTATCAGTTAATCTTGGCAGCTGTCCATAAAAATGCAGTGAAACTTTTTTAATTCAGGGTAGAAAATAATCATTTATATCTAAATTCTGACAGTTTTGATAAAAAAAAAAAAAAAAAAAAAACTAAGCATCTGAGTGCACTTCAGGAAACACTATAAAATAATTTCAAAATGAATTTTACGATCCCTTTAAATTCTGTACAATACAGTAAAGAGAATTTCTCCTGTGAAGGTGTCTTTGAGTACGTACTGTGTTCTGAGAGTGAAGGCAGCGCTGGTGATGGAGGTCGGCAAGTTCAGGCCCTTCGTGATCTCCCTCCACAACTTTTTATTTATGACCTCCACCAGCCCCCCCTTCTCTGTCACCAGCTGGTACAGCATGTAGAGGTCCAGCACCTGCTTGGCCATGATGGGAATCCTGTTCACTGGCGTCCCTGCACAAAAACAAACAGCTGCGTTGAGCGTCGTAGCAGTTCGAATGTATCCGCTACAAATCAAAGACACTCCTTCTTTTAGTCTTTATTTGGGAAAACAGAGTTTCTGCTTTTCTCTATGCAGCAGACTGTCGTAAGCATGCATCTGTGCTAGAAATACACAAAATATTAGTAATAATGTATTTTTTTAATTATATATTAAATTATACCTAATAATAATTTTATTTTGTATGAATATGTATACATATATGCAGTGCCGTTCAAAAGTTTGGGATCAGTAAGTAGAAGAAGTATCTTCTGCTCATCAAGGCTGCATTTATTTGATCAAAAAAAATAAAAAAATACAGAAAAAAAATAATTTTGTGAAATATTATTGCACATTAAAATATTATTGTCACATGATCCTTCAGAAATCATTCTAATATGCTGATTTAAAAATCAATGTTGAAAACACTTGTGCTGCTTAATATTTTTTGGGACCTGTGATACTTTTTTTAGGATTCTTTGATAAATAAACAGTTAAAAGGAACGGTGTTTATTCAAAATAGTAATTTTGTGTTACAATATACACTACTAATCAAAAGTTTGGGGTCAGTAATTTTTAAAGCAATTAATACGTTTATTCAACAAGGGTGTGTTAAATGGATGAAAAGTGACAGTAAAGACTTGTATTGTTATAAGACTTATATTGCTGAAGGATCATGTGACACTTAAGACTGAAGTAATAATGCTGAAAATTCAGTGCTGCGTCACAGAAATAAATTAATACATTTTCTGTATTTTTGATCAAATAAATGCAGCCTTGATGAGCAGTAGAGACTCCATTAAAAAACATAAAAAATCCTACTGATCACAAACTTTTGAACAGCATGCATCACACACACATATTAAATATTATATATTTGGGCTGTCAGTTTAACACGTTAACTCAATTATTAGTTATGAAAAATAACACGATTAAAATACTTTAATGCATTTAACACTCCCGCCCCGACCCCAGATCTGTACGTCATCTTATATTTATATCATATGATAAGTGATATCAAAAGAGCAGTGAGAGCAATATCACACGAGAGTCGCTTATTTTGTCCTGAATAGCACGAGTGCAAATGTGATTGTAAAAAACAGTTCAATAAATAAGAAGTTAATACTGTGCTACATTTTAAACACAATATTGTCTGTTTTTGCTCAGCTTTGCCAATGCAAATATTACCTATAAAGTCAAACCAGAATTGCTGCGTGTCTCCAAGCAATACAGCGGTGTTTAGTTTCTGAATGAATCCGCGTTTTGAATGAATCGAATGAATGAGTGACTCATAAATTTTTAATTTTTTTATTTTTTTTAAATGATTGATTCCAGAGTTTTCTTCTGGCAGCATTGCCGCACACATGCATTCAACAATAAAATAATAATAAATGTAATTTTTTTTTTATTAATTGTTTGTTTGTTTGTTTGTTTGTTTGTTTGTGTGTGTGTGTGTGTGTGTATATATATATATATATATATATATATATATATATATATATATATATGTATATGTATATGTATATGTATATTTATATAATACATATAAATTTATTATAAATTATGTAGGTTTAACAGGAACACATGCTTCAGTCTCAAGGCCAGATCATGACATGGACATATGTTCGCACTCCCACGTTTATAAACACATGTGATTGTGGGAGCCACAGCCCTGCTTCAGCATGATATGAAGAGAGAAAACTGCAGCACTCTGATATAAATACACATAAATATCACCGTGGAGATGTGAAAGATGAGCTACGGACATGTCTTGATCCGTAAAATGTGATTTCTTTATAAATACCTCTCTTCTGCATAAAGCTGAACAGATTGTCCAGGAACTCCTTCCTCTTCGGGTCGCTGTCTAGTTCATAGAGCTGCATGTGAAAAACACAGACAGACAGACAAAAAAAAAAAAAGTTAAAAAGAGCAGTGCACAAAACTGCGTTCTCATCACTCTTGATGTTCTGATCAGGAACTGCATTATACGTATAAGCAATAAGCTATAAGAGAATGTGCTATTTTGTGAAAAACTCTTGGCTAAACAGACCTGTTAGCTAGCAAGTGCTTAAAACATATTCATTAGCATTGAGTGCATTATTGCTAAGAGTCACTACACAATAAGTTAATAAATACATAACTAGTGCTGTCAAATGATTAATCGCGATTATTCCCATCCAAAATAAAAGTTTTTGTGTACATATGTGTGTGTACTGTGTATATTTATTATGTATATATAAATACACACACATTCATGTATATATTTAAGAAAAATGTTACGTTTATATATTAAATATTTATATATAATATAAATTATATGAACATAAATATACATAAATATATACATGTAAATATTTTCAAGATATATGCTGTATGTGTGTGTCTTTACATATACATAATAAACATACACACATACATACATAGCATCTCAGCTCGTCTAACAGACATTTCTTGCTGGATGAAGGACCATCACCTTCAACTCAACCTTGCCAAGACAGAACTGCTTGTGGTTCCATCAAACCTTGGAGTTGTGATTGATGATCAGCTGACTTTCTCAGACCACGTTGCTAAAACTGCCCGGTCCTGCAGATTTGCTTTATTCAACATCAAGAAGATCAGACCCTTTCTTTCGGAACATGCTATATACTATTGCAATGCTCTCTTGGCAGGTCTTCCAGCCAATTCTATCAAACCTTTACAATTAATCCAGAATTCGGCAGCAAGATTAATATTTAATGAGCCGAAAAGAATGCACCTCTTTTTATCAATTTGCACTGGCTACCAATAGCTGCTCGCGTAAAATTCAAAGCATTAATGTTTGCTTACAAAACCACCTCTGGCTCTGCACCTCTTTACCTAAATTCAATACTTCAGACTTATGTGCCTCTAGAAGCTTGCGTTCTGCAAGTGAACGTTGCTTTATTGTTCATCCCAAAGAGACACAAAATCACTTTCACTGACTTTTAAATTAAATGTTCCTATCTGGTGGAATGACCTGCCCAACTCAAACCCAGAGTCCTTAGCCATCTTCAAGAATCGGCTAAAAACACATCTCTTCCATCTTTATTTGACCCTCTAACTCTAGCACTCTCTATTCTAATTCCATTCTTAAAAATAAATAAATAAATAAAATAACACTAGCTTTTCTAATCTTTTTGTATTTGATCGATTTGTTTTCTTTTTATTTATTATACAATTAACAAAAGCAAAAAAGGCCTCTAACACTAGCTTGCTCTATTCTTTTTCTATAAAAAAAAACAACCTTGCTACGTGTACTGTGTTAAGCTAACTGAGACTTGTTATAGCACTTGCATATCATTGCTCTTTTGTTGATTTTGATTGCTTCCATTGTCCTCATTTGAACAGGAATTTGTCCTCATTTATATATATAGATTCATAAATTATCACATTAAAAAATGTAATGTAAAATTTGGACCTTTAGTTTTAAATTAAAGCAATATAGCTAACAAACGTGTGAAAGGCTGAAGGATCTTAATAATGACAGAAGCCTCATGTGCCAAAAAGGTCACGCTATTTAATCACGCATAGCCAGAAAAACAGTGTTGGTAGCTGAGCAACAGTTTAAATTGCTCCTAATTTCTCTTTCCTTCTTGCTTTCTTCCAGTGTTCCTGATCTCTCATTAGCAGCAGAGAGCTCTTACTCAGTGGGAGGGTCTGAGGGAGAGTAAAGGTAATGCTGGGGGCCAGCAGAGGGTTAATTACAGGATGTATTTGTTTTAGAGGAGTGCCACACTGTAAATCTCTCAAATGACCTGCCTCTTCTCTATTTTCTGTAGGGTACTTAGCCCCCACCCTTATTTCTGTTTAGACATAATTTTACCATCAGTATCCCTTTTTATCAGTGTTCAAAACCAGTCACCCAGCAGGGAGCCGATTATACACACTTCATGCCATTTTTTCACCTCAGTGTAATCCTTAAGGAAGAATCATAGGCAATTTAATATATTTGTCTCATAAAAACACATTGAGAACTCAAGAAATTATTTATTTCAAGTTAGGCATGACAAAATTAATACTTTGATTATCAAAAGACTGTGTGAATGAGCCAGTAATATAATTTTATTTTTTATTGCATTTCATCTGACTTATTGCTTTTTCACATAAGTACAAATCATGAGCACATTACAGATTCAGGCCCAATCCCATTTCTACCCCTTAGCCCTTCCCCTTTTCCCTACCCCTCCGTTTTGCACGTTCACGAGAAGGGGAAGGGGTGTCTCGATTCTCTTTTGGTTGGAGAGGTAGGGGTAAGGGGAAGGGCCAGATAGCCCTTCAAACGAAGATTTTTCATGACCACACTACAAACGAAGGGGTATGAATCATCTCAGCGTAAACCGGCTGCAGCGACAACATGGCTGCCCGAGTGAACAAAGACACATAAATGTAAGCATTATTGGCATTAATAAAGATTTTAATGAAAAATAATAATTTGTTTTATGTTAAATTCAATCGTGAGTTCATATTTACAGTCAATGTTATTCAAAGAAATGTTTGCAAAAAAATCGCTAAAGTTTCCTAACGTCATATCATTACAGACTGCACGATAGTGCCAAACATATTTTCATGTCTGATCAGGGCGATAACCACTATAGACATTGAGGGGCTAGTTCCCCCAATAATTAGAAATCGCTAAACCTTTTTCTCAAATATATAGAGAGAGAGAGAGAGAAGTGTATGTGCGTCTCTCTTTACAATGAGTGAGTTTAACGTTACTTCAAAAACAGCGATTTTATCCACTCGTTGCTGGAAAATACAATGTAGCGATTCAGTATTTAAACTGTCATTAATAAAAAGTCGTGGGGCAGCATTGACAAGTTTCTTTGCTCCTGGATGTGAGCTACGCGATCTCCGATATATATGTGTGTGTGTGTGCGTGCATGTCAGTAAGCAGCACATTAATATAGAACGGTAATTAACACACCAGTAGGTGTGTTTATTGTAGGAGCTAGATGACGTATGATCACGTGTGACGGTATAGTAGTGGTGTCCCAATTCTTAGGGGAATATTTTCACCCCTACCCCTTGGCACTCTGTTTCAAGGGACAAGGGGAAGGGGTAGGGCAAGGGGTATATAAAATAGAATTGGTATTGGGCCTTAGTCGCAGCAAACAGTGCAGACGATCACATGAACAGAAACAGACTGGCTGTATTGCACTTTCATTTGAGCAGATTATTTAATTAGAGATCACTAAACTCCAACTTCCATGTTTGCTGGTGTTTTTAGCTCATGAGCACTTTTTCCCATAATGTACAGAGCAGGTGTGCGCATGGTTGCCAGGTTGGGAAGATTAAGTAAACCACTGTGCAGAATATGTATCGATTTATGAAAAAAGCTCAGGTTGGGGATTTTAACTCTTCAAATCTGGCAACGGCAAAGGTTGTGGTGGCTTGTTACCAATGGAAGATAACACAAATGGCAATTAAAAATGAAATGTTTTCAGGGTAAATAACCATAGGGCAAATATTGCAGATGATTATGCCTAATTAATTGAGAAAGGCAGAAATCGTGATCACAATTAAAATAGGATTCATTGTGTGGCCCTAAGTCAAGCATGCATATATACAGTATATATATACATATATTAGTGCTGTCAAACGCAAATTCATTTTAACGGCACTCATTTTTTTAACGCGCGATTAACGCAGCGCGTATTTTCTGTTTGACCCGTGGCCCAACCCGTAGTTGGAGAAATGGAGATGCACAGTGTTGCCAACTTAGCAACATTGCAGACCCCTTTAGAGACTTTTTTCCCTTCAAAAAAGCGCCCAAACCTAGTTTCTGAGAATCACCGGTACTGCCGCGCGAGGTCTTGCTCTCCCAGCGCGCGCACACACCTCTCTCTCTCTCTCTCTCTCTGTGTGTCTGCTCTGTTCAGCGCGCACACACACCTCTCTCTCTCTCTTTCTCTCTGTGTCTGCTCAGTTTCTCTTCAGCGCGCGCACACACCTCTCTCTCTCTCTGCGTCTGCTCAGTTTCTCTTCAGCTCGCGGCAGATAGGAGCAGCGCTTTAATTCAGTTAAACACAGATATTATGTTGCTTCTCTAATTTTACATGCAAGTATAGCCGAAATCACAGCACAGCTATTGTCTTTATCTTATGTGTATTTGATTTCATCAGACGACTGTGTGATAATCATGATTTTCTCCCCTTTCTTTACTTTTTGTCTAACTTGTTCTCATCTACTTGTTTAGTCAATTGTACTCACTATGTGCTTTCAAATCTGTACTATTACTACTAACACTCGGAGAGCACGCACTGTACGTTGGAGGCAGGCCAATCCTAATAATCTCCGAACGGTCCCTCTGTCTGCTACTACTTTACTCTCTGTTCCAATTGGTCTTTGGAACTGCCAGTCTGCTGTAAACAAAGCAGATTTTATTCCTTCTATTGCTACTCATTCCGGTCTCAACCTCATGGCCCTAACTGAGACTTGGATCAAACCTGAGGACACTGCCACTCCTGCAGCCCTCTCCACTAATTTCACCTTTTCCCACACCCATCGCACGATTGGGAGGGGTGGAGGCACTGGTCTCCTTATTTCAAATGAATGGAAATTTGATCTCCTACAGGCAAAAGTTCATTTGAATCGCATGCAATTACTATTACCCACCCTGCTAAAATCCACGTTGTAGTTGTGTATCATCCCCCAGGTCAACTGGGTAACTTCTTGGAGGAGTTGGATGCGTTACTGTCAAACTTTCCTGAGGATGGTACTCCTCTGGTACTGCTCGGCGACTTCAACATCCACCTAGAAAAACCCCAGGCTACTGACTTCAACACTCTTCTCACTTCATTTGACCTCAAACAAGTGTCTACTACGGCTACTCACAAATCAAGTAACCAACTGGACCTCTTCTACACACGCTACTGATCCACTGACAACACATTAGTAACTCCACTGCACACCTCAGACCACTTCCTCATCACTTCTAACCTCACACTAACTCCTGACATAGCACACGCTCCTCCGCAGGTCACCTTTCGACGTAACCTACGCTCGCTCTCTCCCTCTCGCCTATCCTCAATGGTTTCATCCGCACTACCTTCACCCTCTCAGTTTTCAGCACTCGACACAAACAGTGCTACTGACACTCTTTGCTTCACTCTAACATCTTGCTTAGACAACTTTTGCCCCCTTTCATCCAGACCAGCACGCGCTACCCCCTCTGCCCCCTGGTTGTCCGATGTTCTCCGTGAACATCGTGCTAAACTAAGGGCTGCAGAGAGGAAATGGCACAAATCCAAAAACTCTACCGACCTTAGTGTGTATCAGTCACACCTCTCTTCCTTCTCTGCAAATGTCTCCACTGCTAAAATGACATACTACCACAACAAAATTAACAACTGTTCCGACTCTCGCGCACTCTTCAAAACGTTCTCTTCTCTTCTCTGTCCTCCTCCCCCTCCTCCTTCATCAACTCTTACAGCTGATGACTTTGCAACCTTCTTCACAAATAAAACAAAAAACATCAGTGACCAATTCCTCACACCACAAACTAATAATAACTTCATAACGACAAATACACAATCTCTCACCTCCTTTTCTCCTCTCTCGGAGACAGAGGTTTCCAAACTCATCCTTTCCAATCATCCCACTACTTGTCCGCTAGATCCTATCCCCACTCACCTCCTTCAAGCCATTTCTTCTTCGGTCATACCTGCGCTTACTCACATTATCAACACCTCGCTTCACACTAGTACATTTCCCACAGCATTTAAGCAGGCTCGGGTAAGCCCACTGCTTAAAAAACCTGCTCTAAATCCAGCACTTTTAGAAAACTACAGACCGGTATCCCTTCTTCCATTCATTGCAAAGACACTTGAGCGAGTTGTGTTCAACCAACTCTCTCTGTTTCTTGCACAGAACAACATTCTGGACAACAACCAATCTGGCTTCAGAAGTGGCCACTCAACTGAGACTGCCCTACTCTCGGTTACAGACTGGCAAGAGCAGCTTCCAAATCCTCTGTACTCATCTTGCTGGATCTGTCTGCTGCCTTTGACACAGTTAACCACCAGATCCTCATGTCCATCCTCAGAAAGATGGGCATCTCAGGAACCGCCCTCCTGTGGTTCGAGTCTTACCTCTCAGATAGGTCCTTCAGGGTGTCTTGGAGGGGTGAGGTTTCAAAGTCACAACTTCTTGCTACTGGAGTTCCTCAAGGCTCAGTGCTTGGACCACTTCTCTTCTCCATCTACATGTCGTCATTAGGATCGGTTATTCAGAAGCATGGCTTTTCCTACCACTGCTATGCTGATGACACTCAACTCTACTTCTTATTCCAACCAGATGATCCGACGGTAACTGCTCGCATTGCAGCCTGTCTGAGTGACATTTCTAGCTGGATGATGGACCATCACCTTCAGCTTAATCTTGCTAAGACAGAACTGCTCGTGGTCTCAGCCAACCCATCACTTCACCACAACCTCTCTATACAGCTGGGTTCGTCAACCATAACTCCTTCCAGGACAGCCAGGAACCTTGGAGTTGTGATCGATGATCAGTTAAGCTTCACAGACCATATTGCTACAACGGCCCGGTCCTGCAGATTTGCCTTATACAACATTAGGAAGATTAGGCCCTTCCTGTCAGAGCAAGCCGCACAACTCCTTGTCCAAGCTCTTGTTCTCTCCAGACTGGACTATTGTAATGCTCTCTTGGCGGGCCTTCCCGCATGTACTATCAAGCCTCTGCAACTGATCCAGAATGCAGCAGCCAGAGTGGTCTTTAATGAGCCGAAAAAAGCTCACGTTACCCCTCTCTTCATCAGGTTACACTGGCTACCAATAGCCGCTCGCATCAAATTCAAGGTACTGATGTTTGCCTACAAGACCACAACTGGCACTGCACCAATGTACCTAAACTTGCTAGTTCAAACTTATGCGCCCTCCAGAAGCTTGCGTTCTGCAAGTGAACGACGCCTTGTGGTGCCATCCCAAAGAGGTACCAAATCACTCTCACGGACCTTTTCCTGGACTGTGCCCAGCTGGTGGAATGACCTCCCGATCTCAATTCGAACAGCTTAGCCATTTTCAAAAAACATCTAAAAGACACATCTTTTTCGCCAGCACCTGACTAACTAATACTAACACTTGCCTATTCTATTTAATAAAAAAAAATTCCTAGCTACGTGTACTGTGCTAGCCTAACTGAGACTTGTCATGGCACTTGTATACTGTTGCTCTCTCGATGGTCTGATTGCTTCTATTGTTCTCCTCATTTGTACATCACTTTGGATAAAAGCGTCTGCTAAATGATTAAATGTAAATGTTTGTGCAGATTAACATCTTGGAAGGGAGAGCTGGTTATGTAATCTTAATGGGTCATGTTTCAGTCACTATTTCATATTCATTCCGTTGTCTGACAACAGAAACAGTAAACTATACCAATGAAAACAGTTTTATTGAGAATTTAGCTTCATCAAAATACAGTATGTGGGCACAGAGAGGGAAACAAATGCAATAATAAATAATAAATGTACATTTTGCATTTTCAGAAGAAGAGCTGCACTGTGTGCAAAAATGTAAATAGGTTTGTGTCAGTAAATTGCTCAGTGCAAAGAAAGAGAAGTAATGGGAAGCTGGTATTTCTTTTTTCATGTGTCTAATAGACATGAACAAGTTCTTTGAAAAACATCTATGATCTTTGAAACATGTCTAGTCTTCATGCTTTATGTTGACTATGGTTTCAATAATAATACACATACATTTGCAAAAAAGCATCCATATCTGTCCATGCCCATGTTGATTAGAGTATAAAAAAAATTGAAAAGTATTAATTCAAGGTACATTTAGAACAAATAAAAATGTGTGATTAATTGCGATTAATCGCGAGTTAAATTATATATTATATATATTATATATATATATATATATATATATATATATATATATATATATATGGTACAACGGGGTAAAAGGCGCCTTTGATATTATTTTCATCTAAACCACTACACTCTTAAAAATAAAGGTGCTTCAAAAGGTTCTTCAAGCGATGCCATAGAAGAACCATTCAGTCAAAGGTTCTTTAAAGACCCGTCTCTTCCTTACCTTTTTATAATCTGAAGAACCTTCTTTCACCACAAAGAACATTTTGTGAAACAGAAAGGTGCTTCAAATGTTAAAGGTTCTTTATGGAACCATTTAGACAAAAAGGTTCTTCATATGGCATCGTGAAGCACCTTTATTTTTAAGAGTGTAGATGGCACAAAAACATGGCTTAACACTTTCCAAAACATTCGCTTTTCAAGATACACGTATATATTCTGCGCTTACTTGATCTAATATTTTATGGTTTTTAAAATGTTGTAGATTTAAGTAGCAAATGAGAATCACTAAAATTAATGCATCTATTTTGAGACAAAGGTCTTCTTTATGATTTTCAGTTTTGTTTAAGATAATTAAAGCAACAGTTTTTAAATAACGAAAGAATATGTAAAAGTATGGTATTTGGGGTAAAACGCACCCCTGCTGCAGGGGCTAAAGGTGCACAGTAATTAACATGATAATTAAAGGGGTCATATGATGCGATTTCAAGTTTTCCTTTCTCTTTGGAGTGTAACAAGCTGTTTGTGCTTAGATAAGATCCCTGAAGTTGCAAAGACAAAAGTCTCAAAACCAAAGAGATATTCTTTATCAAAGTTAAGACTCTGCCACGCCCCCCTAAAATGGCTCATTCAAACACGCACCCACGTCTACGTCACGATGTGGAAATATTTGCATAATGCAGCCCAAATGTTCAAGCAAAGAAAGAAGGTGTGGTTTCAGTAACCGCAGTAGTGCTCACGTGCGTGAGAGAGGGAGACACGGTCACATCACAACCGCGGCTTGTGTGCAAACACATACGAGCATCATCACTGTGTCTGTCACGCGACTCTGTTCCCCTCTCGGGCTTGAACTGATGGTAAAACTAAGGACATTATTAACGGTCTTTACATTTATTTTGAAAGCTAAAGCTCGCGATTATGGAAAGGGGTGTTACATTTCCGACGCGGCTTATGGTGTTCGGCCAATCACAATGCACTGGGTCAGTTGGCCAATCAGAGCAGACTGCGCTTGTCGGAAGGAGGGGCTTTGTAGAAATCCAAGCATTTGAGAGAGGCGGGGCATAGAGGAACTATAATAATGAACAGTATTTGAAAAATAATGTGTTTTTTGAATATTAAAGCATGTCAACATATTCTGTTACACCAAATACACAAAATAATGATCTTTAAAAAAAGCATCATATGACCCCTTAAATAGATTGCTGACTTTTCCATTTGTTGACATGACATGGTTAGATTAAGATGGTAAATATCATAGGCTATATTATGTTGGGTGTCCATATTAGAGATAAATCACCATATTTAGAATGAAACCATCATATTTAAAAACATGATATTAATCATATCATATAATAAAATATAATTTGTTGTTACTACTGTAAATATATATTCAATTATTTTTGGATCTCCTTCAATACTTTCAGAATATTTACTTATTAAAATGACTTTGTTTCTGTATTTTAAAATATTTTTTATATTAAAATTTAAAATGACAGTGTATTTATTGAACAAAAAATAATTTTTATTTTTCAAAATAAGCAGAAAATAGTACAAACTTAGCTAAAGTGATTGTTTTGAACAAGTATTAACTTAGACATTATTTAAAAAAAACAATTTTAGCTGAAGTATTTGTATCAATACTGTTGCTGGTGGGTCTTTTACCCCGTGTGTGGAGTAAAAGGCCCCCCTTGTCACCTCATACATTTATAAGATTTTTAAACGAAATAAACAACTTGAATGATTTATTTTCACACAAAATCTGTTGCTCCATTAATGTTCAATACAACCTATATATTTTTTCTGCAATTATACAAATTACAATAATTTTGTAAATTATACAAATTACAAAAAATACTTTCATTGTCTTATAATATGCATTTATTTTGACCTTATTTGCTCAACGACTCCCAAACGATTCATTCAAAGATTAAATTTTCCAAACCCCTCCTTTGCGTGACGGTAATCTGTAGTGATTGGTCGATTTCATTTAAAGCAGTTTGTGAGCTTTTAACGCTCCAAAAGCGGCACCTAGTGGCAAAGAATGAATTTGCAGTTTCATTTAGACCAATGCGAAAATCCAAGTTTTCCCAGGTCTGCGCGCACAACAAGTGGGCGGGCAATATGCTAATGTTTCATTTTGATGTCAACTTGAAACGGCTTGGGATTCGTTTTAAAAATGACACATTTCAATGATTCAGAGTCGACTCTTTCTTTTGAGAGATAACTTTATACACGGTGCATTTTCAGATTTAAAACTTTGCAGGATGTTTTCATTCACTTAGAGCTGTGTTACACACTGCATGAAAGGTAATTTTCAAAAATCCATAATAGGGGCACTTTAAGAATCCAACTTTCATTCTGAGATCTCCCCCTAAAGGGCCTTTAGCTTTCAACAATGGATAAACAATGGATTCAACAATGGATAAACCGATACGGGAGAATATAAACAAGCATTTGCATCCCCATTTGAATTCAGGAATGTTGATGAGTTTCCCAAGAAATGGCCATAGAAATAATTACACACACATGTAACATATCTAGCAATCATGTAACTAGTGGGGCTGCAGGATAAATCCTATTTTTAATCGTGATTGCGATTTCTGCTTTTCTCATTTTATTTAGCATAATTGTCTGCGAAATTTGCCCACTGATTATTTATCCTAGAGGTACTTTATTTTAATTTGCCATTTGAATTATATTGCATTGGTAACAAGCCTTCATGGTTGGGGTTGCCAGATGTCAATAGGTAAAATCCCGCAATCAGAGCTTTTTCATAAATTGATACATTTTCTGTCCAGAGGCTTACGAAATCCTCCCAACCTGGCAACCATGTACACACACTCTCTTTGCATTACAGAAAACGCGCTGATGAGATGAAAACACAGAAAAACACGTAAGTTAAAGAAATCGCTATTGAGATCTTCTGCTCAAATAAAAGTGTAATACAGTCAGTGTTTTATTTATGCACTCATTTGTGATGTTTGGTATGAGCAAACATGCGAGTTGATATTTTCTTGATTTGTGGTTACGTGAAAGTAAAATAACTCTAATGAAATGTGAAAAAAAAGTGTAAAATGTTCTGAGCAAAATAATCATGATTAACAGTTTAACCATTATCATGCAGCCCTAGTTACAAGTAACAAAATAAAGGTGTGTAATGCTTTTGTGGGTCAGTTTTACATCTCAAAAGGTTTTCAGAAGTGAGCGAGTGAATGAATGCTGAATTGGATACCTTGGATCGACACTGAGAAGGTCTGACATTGTTTTCGATGACACGTGAGCTGTTGGCCTCGAAACGACGCAGCAACATTTCACACCTGCCAATCACCTCAAGCGGCAAGCAAAACGACAATACGGGGGAAGGGCCGGAAATGAGCGAGGCCCAAATGGGGGAAGGGTAACTATGAAAGCACATAAGAACAGTATCGATCTCAGAGGCGCCTGTTCTCAGACGCCTCGATCTGACTTCATTTGAATGGTGGGGTTGCATTGAGGGCAAAGGAGAATGTGGTTTCTGTTTTACTGAGAGAAACTACAGGGTCACAACCAACGTCCCTAGCCAAAGAGCGCCTCAACAGAAACACCTGCAGGGAATGAGAAATTGATTTCAGAAACCCGAAACTCTGAATTCTAGCTAAATTATTCAAATTATTTATTAATTTAACCAGTACTGACATCTGTGTGGGCTGTGAGTCAGTCCAAAGTTTCGAATACACTGAATAGATAGTATGAAAAACCTGCATGATAATGGTTAAACTGTTAATCATGATTTTATATATATATATATATATATATAAATATATATATATATATATATATATATATATAGTGTTTGTATGTATGCATGTATGTGTATATATATATATATATATATATATATATATATATATATGTATATATGTATATATGTATGCATATATGTATATATGTATATATGTATGTATGTATGTGTATATATATATATATATATATATATATATATATATATATATATATATATATTTTAAATAAATAAATAAATAAATAAATAAATATACACACACGTTTTTTTCATTAATGAGGAAAGCTCTGACTGGGGGATTTAAACACTTTATATCTGGCAACTGCAACCATGAAAGTGTATGGAGGCTCGTTACCAATGCAAGACAATGCAAATGCCAAAGGAAAATAATTTTCAGGATAAATAATCAGAAGACAAATTTTGCAGATGAATATACTTCATAAATCAAGAGAAGAAAAAAAAAATCATGCTCACAATTAAAATATGTTTTTTCTCTATTAAAAAACATGTAGTGGTGCTCGCTAAGGCATCACTATCGACTTATGATTTTTGCCAATAAAATTGCCTATTAAATTGGCAAAAAAATCAAATGAGTGAAAAATCTAGACTTACATGTTAGGAGAAACTAAAACATTAAAAATGTAACGAAAAAACTGGATCTATGGTTTTAACATAAGGCATTATTTCTGACAAACACATCAACGTGTGAAAGATCTTAATCATAACAGAAACCACATTTACAAACCATAATCTAAATTGTTTAATACACCACAACAAAGCAATTTATTGGACCCATGAATCATGATTTAAGCATTTTCATGTCTAAAGTCACAGAAACAGCAAAAAAAAAAAAAAAATTAACACAGATGACACAATTAACTTTAAATTTGAGATACTTGCTCTGACAGAAATAAATGGAGCAAAAAGGGAGGAACTATCAGCTCGGTAGCAGGTTACATTTGGCATTGTAACAGCTCCAGTCATTTTTTGCACGCTGAACCCTGCTCACTTCCTGTCAGGGTTACATAACCAAACCTAAAACCACAAAATACCGTAAAAAAAGTTACAATTAAACTTATTTTATTTCAACTAGTTTCCAAGGTAGCACTTCTCATTTTCCTTTAACTTGATGTACTAATAACTAAAACTGAAACTGAAATAAAAATAAATAAAAACTATATTGACATTTAAAAATAACCAAAAAATTGAACATGAAAGCAAAAAAATACAAATAAAATTTCAAAATATTAAAAAATAGTTTCTCAACGATACTAAAATAGCACTGCTTCCTGTTTCACATCTCATGTGGCCTGTTCATCCTCAACAATGCAAAGTGGTCAAACATTTGACTTCTGATCACAGATTTGTCCGCCAACCCTCTCCTCGGGTCTCATTCACAAACTGCACGTGTGCAAACATTAGTGTGTAAAACCTGTGTGGGCGAATGGTTTCACACAGAAAACATGATTCATAAATAAATTTACACATTTTTCTAAATTTAGAACCAACTCAAACCACACGTACTTAAAAAAAAACAACACTTGGTTGAATTAGAAAAAAAAGAAAGTACATTAAAGGGAAGAAAACTCTTTAAAGACGAAAATTACACCAGGATGATCGACAAAAAGTTTCCGGGTCATTCCATACTTTAGGGTACATTTCAAGTTCATTGATGATAATTATATTTTTTCTAACAATTTTCTTCTGAAATATCATATTTTATCTATTAGAATACATACTATAACCTCACACATATTTTGTGCACCGTTTTTCAGATTGCTAGAAATTGCCTTTATGTCCCTTAAAAATTTTTTTTTGTAAAGTCAGCTTTTTGAATTGGTGAATTCAAAATAATGAATAAAACTTGTAAAGTCAAGATTTTCTGTACTAAATTTATTTACAGATTCCAAATACCTTAGAAAAAATGGACTGATTTTAAATGTCATTTTCTTTCAAATAAAAAAAATATTTAATTTTACTCGTCAACTATATAAAAGACCCTTCTGAAAATCACGTGACCAGCATCATGTGATGTCTTCTGTTTTTTATAACAAAACATTTGGTTGACCAGACAAGGCCTGCCATTGAAATGGTGAAGTTGTCAACTACGTTACCCGTCAACCCACAGTTTGTGCATAACATAGTTAGTTGTTTTACTGTTTATACACCTTTTTCGTGATGTGAAATGTACCAAATTATAGAATGACTCTTAAGAGAGAAGTGTAATGCAATGGAAAAGTGCTAGCCTAAGCTTTTCGTCCATCTTTTTTTACATTCCAATGTCTAGAAGCCCGAGCCTCACATCAGCTCTGAAGCAGCAGCAATGTCTGGACAACATCCAGCTATGAACTACTCCCCATAACAGCAATTCCTGTCTACAAGTGCTCGTTTTCCTGCTTGGACATGAGGGAGTCGTCTGAGCAATTAAAGCTGTTAGAATGGCAGAATGCATATGGGAGATGTCTGTCTGAAACAAAATAGGAATACATGACATGATGTCACGTCTACATTAACAAGACCATTCATTCACAGTGTTTTTTCTGAGAGAGGAATAATTAAACGCTTGACTGATATTAGGTCAGTGGTGAAATCAAATTTGTGAATTAGGCAAATCAGCCACTGATATCTTTAAACATCACGAGCTGTGAGAGCTTCATTTGTTTATACAAACCAGGAATTTGCAGGGCTGCACGATAAATCACATTTTAATCATTATCTGCTTCTCTCGATTTATTAAGCATAACAGTTTGCCATATTTGCCCGCTGGTTATTTATCCTGAAAACGTTTCGTTTTAATTTGGCATGTCGGTTGCCAGATGTCAAGAGTTAAAATCCCCTAATAAAATCAATTCATAAATCAATTTCAATTCAATTCATAAATCAATGAGATTCAACTTCATAAATCAATACATTTGCTGTCCAGTGGTTTACTTAATCTTCCCAACCTGGCAACCATGAGCACACACACTCTCTGTATTAACATGTAAATTGAAGTTTAGCGATCTCTATTGAGATATTCTGCTCAAATAAAAGTGTAATACAGCCAGTCTGTTTTCGTTCACGTGATTGTTTGCGCTGTTTGCTGCAAACAAACAATGTGAGTTGATATTCCCTTGATTATTAATTCTAGATAATTAGATAATTCTAAATGAAACGTTAAAAAAACTAAAATGGCAGTAAGTGATAAAAATTTTTTTGAGCATAATAATCAATATTAACAGTTGCAACAGTGCAACAATACCAAATTTAATTAGCAACTGTTCAAGCGATGATATGGAACATAATTAGCAAGAGTTAAAGAAAATTTAATAGCCATTCAAATAATAATAATAATAATAATAATAATAATAATAAGTAATTAGCAAGAGTGCATGCAAATTCTAAAAAAAAAAGTGAAATCTCCGAAGCTTATTGAGGCAACATATATATTGAGGCAACAATTAATCAAAACTGCAACTAAAACAAAAATATATAAGAGCCCAAGCTTCACTTCAGCTTGGAGCATTTAAATGGTTCTCCCCCCCTCTCAATTTGCAGTGAGCAAATCAATGTTTAATGTTAAAACCACTAAATGGCAACTGACTGTAGAGGGTGTGATGAATTTTTAAAGAGCTCTTTTCTTTACTGTCCATCTGGGCTCCATTCGCCCTGCTGTTCATGTTTACAGCAGACATCAAATATACTTCTCTTTTTCTCAGGAAGTTTGTGTGAGAGGAAGAAGTGTAACATTTTATAGAGCTGCAAAATGAGAAATATTTTCTCTTTACACTTGTTGTCATGATAGTCTCTTATATAATAATACGCAGTTGGATTATGACAAAATGAACTAAAAGTAAATGATCAAATCCAGCTACAAGGGAAGGCTAGTCCCATCTTAAACCACAGAGCAACAATATTTACCAGATGCAGTAGCATTATGAATTATATTGATGCAAAAAACATTTAAGGTTGTGCATTACAGTGGTTTTACAGTTGAACTGCGGGTTTCACCTAAAAATGAATGAATGAATCATCATTTACTCGCCTTTATGTCATTCCAAACCTGTATGACTTACCTCTGTTGAAAGATATTTATCAAAAACATATTTGGTCAAAACATATGTTTAATAGAAGAAAGAAGGTCATACAGGTTTGGAACAACATGAGGTGACAATAAATGCTCTTTAAATGAAAATTACAGTTTGTCCTAAAAAACAAACAAATTGCACAAAACCTTACAGAACTTCTTTAGTATGTCTGATATGCAGTTACACATATCATGTGAAGCACACATCTGTAATTCAGTTAATGCATCTACTTAACTAGAATAACAGAATTATGCACAACAGAATGCTTGCGCTAAAATGTAAATATGTAGAAGAAATTTCTCTTTATATTTGGTTTTACTTTCTTTGCTCTTTATCACCCTGCAGCGCTAAAATTGATGTAGTAAGTGACGATGACGAAATCAGAAACACACCCCTTGAAATCCGATCAACTGTAGACTGTTTAGGGTTACCACGCACCGTAGCAACTTGCCACATTAATATAGAATGCACGGTCACAGGCATTCAAATGAATAACGGCTCCAAATAAATGTCATCCACTCAGAAGCTAGCTTTAGAACTGCTTCTTTTATATTACATAAATAAATAATACAGCTTTAAATTTATTTGTGTAGGTGTCCCGTTTCATTTTACATATTCATTTAATAATTTACCAGACACTTTTATCCAAAGAGACTTAAAAGTGAGCACAATAGAAGAAATCAAGTCCCAGTCAACAAATAAGCCCCAGTTAGTCTAAAGCAGTTTTTTATAATAATAAATAAAAATATTAAAAAGTAGATAGAATAATGAGAGCTAGTGTTAGAGGGTCAAGTTATTTTTATTATTTATAATAAATAAAAAGAAAAGTAGACAGAATAGAAAAAGTATAGAGAATGCTAGTGTTAGAGGGTCAAGTCATTATTATTAGTATTTACAATAAATAAAAAGAAAAGTAGACAGAATAGAAAAAGAATAGAATAAGAATAGACACTGCAGTTGTTAGAGGGTCAAGATTTTTTATAATAAACAAAAAGAAAACAAGTAGATCGAACAGAAATAGAATAGAGAGTGCACTTTATTTATTTATGTAATTATAAAAATTATGTGCATTTTTATTTTTTATATTTTAATAATAATGTTATATATAATATATACAGTATATAGACAAACCAGTCATAAGGGTAAATTTTTCGAAATTGAGATTTGTACATCATCTGAAAGCTGAATAAATAAGCTTTCCATTGATGTATGGTTTGTTAGGATACCACAATATTTGGAATGAGGTGGAAATCTGGAATCTGAGGGTGCAAAAAAATCTAAATATTGAGAAAATCGCCTTTAAAGCTGACCAAATGAAGTCCTAAGCAATGCATATTACTAATCAAAA
>CM041810.1:10967580-11240079 GCA_023376895.1 Aspiorhynchus laticeps | reverse complement strand
AGTAACAAAGCTCTATCATCTTCCCTGAGAGCTTCAGTCTTCTGCTTCACTCGTAGTCGGTTCAACAGTTCAGCGAAAGCGAGGTCTTCTTTCTGGCGCATGATCTTGTGAGGGTGATGATTTGAAAATTGTCCTTCCAGAAGTCCAAAACATCATCTTCATACACGCAGAGAGGTTTGGCTTTACCTAGCGGCGGCAGTTGATAATAATCCCCTACGACGAGGCAAGAGACTCCTCCAAAAGGTTTCTTGCTTCCTTTGATCTGCTGCAATCTCCAGTTTACGTAAGTAAACAGGTCCTTTGAAATCATGGACACTTCATCGATGATGAGAATCTCCACGTCGCGTAATCTTGCTCTCACTTCATCGATGGCATTCCCAAGTCCCTGATAAGGTGGCTTCAGACTCCTTGGCAGTTTTAAAAGGGAATGCAGCGTTTTACCAGAGATGTTGAATGCTGCCGTTCCAGTAAACGCAGACAACAGCACCGTAGGCATTGAGAGATCCCCTTCTTCCTGGAGTCGAGGGAGTTGTCGCAGAATCTTGGTTGCTTCCGAGTGTATGCACTTGATGACGTGTGATTTCCCACAACCAGCACCGCCTGACAAAAAGTTAAAAAAACTGCTCTGGATTATGACCCCACACACGCTGCTGACACCACTGGCGGACAGTGTAAAAAATGGCTGCCTGTGTCTCATTTAGACTCCTAAACATCTTCCTCACAAATTCAATAGTCATCTGTGGTGCCTCTATCTGTGGTACGACTCCGTCTCCATCTTCATGAAGAATCTGGTATTCCGGGACATCATCTTGTTCATCCTCTTCTTCTGGATCGACGTCTTCTTGTTCTGCAATGCACTCCAAGCGATCAGCGTCAATTTCAGGCGCAAAAGCACTCCAAGCATTTTCAGATGGTCCTTCCCGCTGCAGCTGTTACAAACGCTTCATCCACTTTTTTGCTGTGTTTTTCATACTTCTGCTGGTGCGCTTTAACAATGCCGTAGACAGGCATCAGGACACCAGGGCGTGCCGGGAGTTCCACAAGTGCACTTTTGTAAAACTCCTGGTACGTTGGATAGCGTTGAGGTTTCAGCTGTGCGTTGACGCGATGTGGCACGTAAAGTTTCACCAATGTTCCGCAAAACTTCTCCGGTTGCTTCTCCTCCGAAAACCGAGCATACCTGATAATTGCAGACTTACCAACAGTTCTCTTCTGAATAAATCCCATATTGTTGAGGAGTGGGTGGACATTCTTTCCTTTAGTTTGCCGACCATACACAATGCGGTAATTCGACACAAAGTCTGCAAGGCACATCATTTCAAACTCCAGTGTTTGAGGCCTTGCTCTGTATTTATCTATTATACCTGACATCCAGACATCCTCTGAATCAGGATCTTTGTTGTGTAGGACACTAAGGGGCAAACTCATCTTCAGGGCATCATCATCCGTCGGTATAAACACAACACTTCGTGAACACTTCTTCATTGGTAAGCTGCATGTCCGTGCCACAGACTCCTGAGCGCTCACTTGCCTGTGTTTGGAGTAGGCCTGCATTATGTGCTTCATTTCATCCTCTTCGTTTATGTTGGTTTCGCGAACACCCTTGATCACGGTCTTCAGGAAATCATTCATTTCATGTTCTGGCTTGGAAATGTAGGACAGCATATACATGATGCAGCTGAAAGAGTCAAGAACAAACTGAATGTCCATGTTGGCGTTCCATGCCCTCAGCAAATCTGGGTTGTATCCATTCACCCAAGCCTCCTTTGGATCACGCTTCAGCAAAATCACGTTTGAAGTGGACAGTGCCTCAGCGTAAACACAGTAATCATCCATGGACAGATTACATTTGGTCAGCAAGTCTGACAAGTTGTCAAAGGAGACCTGGGGATCGTTTAGCAAATCCCACAATGGCTTGAGTTTCATCCTGGCATTGTTCATTGCTTTTCGAACAGCATCATGTCTTGCCTTCTTACAGTCTGGGTGGCTTTGGTCTTCGTTTTCATCTTCTTCGGGACGTTGAGGTCGTGGACGGGTGATGGTGGTGCTTGACGTGGGCAGTTTAGGGAACCCGTATCTACATAACACATTTCCTTTCTTGCAAGATTTGGAGTGCTTCCTGCTGTGAAGTTGAACTTCGGTGACAATTTTATGAAGCTCGGGATCGGTGGTAGAGTCCGGCAACTGGCAGGTTATGTAACGGTCAATAAAGTCACACACTACTTGATCAGATTGATTTTCAAATTCCGGGGCCCCTTTTACCCAGGCCAGCAGATGAATGTGTGGGCTTCCTCTGGCTTGAAACTCGACTCGATAAAAGAAATCCTCGACTTCCCGATGGGTTGAGCAGGTGACAAAAGCAGATGATTCATTAGCGCATCCACTCGTTTCTCAAACATCCGCATGACGGTGACGGGGTTACTTCGAAGGATTTCACATTTTGTCGTCCAGTCAAGCTCTGAAAAGTCAACCTGTTCACCTTGCTGAGCCTTGATTGCCGTTATCACTTCTGGCCATCGCATTTCGGCTGCACTGAATGTGCAAAAAAAAGTAGGAGTCCCTAACTGCCTGATCATGGCCTGTAGATCTCTCAACGTTTTCTCCCAATAAGATGGAGTGCCTCTCAAGGGTTGCATAAACCTTGTGGCGTCACGGCTGTGGACCAGTCTTTGGACCTCCAGATCATCTTGAAGAAGCTTGTTGGAGATTCTACGTCCATCTTTTGTAACAGGTTTGCCTTTTCGCAACTGAATAGACATGCTGTTTCTAGCCATGTGCGTTTCAGTGACAAACTGTGCAAAGAAGAGATAACTCTGGTCTTTGGCAAAACGAGCATCCACGCAGAACAGTCTAGCATTGAAGTACATGCTTGGTGATAATGCAACTTCTCGTGCCTCATCAATTGTGTTCTGTCCAGAGGGGAACTCTACAGGGAATGCCATGGCTTCCAATTTTGGAACCTTGAAAAATCCAACTGGCTTTTTTCCTTGAGCAGGTGCAATGCTGAAGATTCCCTCACCGTAGGATAGCAAGTCCTGTCCAATGTCAAGTGGCTGCATGCATGTGTCCAGAGTGAGGCCAGGCCTGAGTTCATCCTTTTCTTCTGTGCTGACATTCTGGTCATCCTGTTCAGAGACACCAACTTCCTGTTTCTCCTCTGTGTCATCCAACTCATCATCAGGGAGAAATTCAAATGTGGCAGCGTCACTTATCAAGATGTCCTTGTATTCTGAATGCATCGCTTTCAGTTTTGCTAAAGCTGCTAGCACATTGTGCATATTTACTGTATGGAAGTGTTGGTATCCTCTGAACTTGATGTGTCTTTTCAGCTTCACCTGTAGAAGCTGGGACTCACTGTTAGGCCTTGGCAGACAGTTGACTGTTTTCTCCACCTCAGAGGGCACACACACAACACTGCCACGCACTGATCTTTGCTGTCCTTTGGGCAATGCAACTATTTTTGCAAATGGAACAATTTTGGCGATAAGCTGTCGTTCAAGTACATTCAATTCCAGCAGTTCTGCAGGGATGGGAGGCAATTCAAGTTTGTTTGCCACTGCAATAGAAGGCATGGATCCTCGCTTCAGATGACTGTCGCAAGTGTGGCAGATCCATTCCTGTCTTCTCTCTTCTGGAACTGCACAAGAAACTGAGCAGGCACTGTCACAAGCATGAACATATTTCCCGGTTAAGCAAGAGGCTGCAATATGAACATTTTTGACGTATCGTGTTCTATTACACATCTTGACTTGATTTGGAAAAAGAGCCCTGTGACAGACCGTACAGATGTAAGTTGGACCATGCAGAATTTGACACCGAAATGCAGATATGGCCTTTTGCATCAAGCTGTTGGACACAGGCTGGTTTGTCGCATCAGAATTGGGTGTGTCCTGGCTAGAACGAATGTATGGCTTGTATTTTCTTTTGATCCTTAATGCATTTCGCAACTTATAAAGAATGCGAAATCCTGGATCTGTGAGAGACTTTTGTTTCTTCTGGAGAGTACAAAGTAGAATGTGATGTGACCTATACTCTGAATCACTTGCATATCTTCTGGCCATGTAGTCCTTCATTTTCTTCTGGAAAACAGCATCATTGTGGTACCTCCTGACCATGTAGTCCTTCATTTTCTTCTGGAAAAGATCATCCATTTTGTACCTCTTCACCATGCAGTCCTTCTTTTTCCACTGGTAAAGAGCATCAGTGTGGTACCTCCTGATTAAGTACTCTTTCCTTTTTTTCTGGAAGAGAAGATCAGTGTTGTACCTCTTGGCCATATATTCTATCTTTTTGAATCTGGCAAAAGGATCTTTATCATACTTCTTTTTTGTACCCTCCATTTTCTTCTTCCGAAACTGCAAATTGGTGGCATATTTCTCTCTCTCATATTGTCTTCTTTTTTGTTCCCGAACTTCAAAATGTGGAGCAGTTTTCTCAAGTCTTGCATCTTGATTTTTATTTGCAATTTTACGCACTTCTTTTCTTCTTCGCTGCTTGCCTGTTTTTAAAACTTTTATGACACTTTGTTTTTTGTCATCTGTAAGAACAGGATTTTCAGGGATTCTGATGTCAACATTTGTTTGTGTTTTTGGCAGAGATGAAGTTACTTGTGATGGTGAGACACATGCTGCTGATGAGCATGGTTTCTCAGACTGTTGCTCCATTTCAAATGCAACAGGCATGAATTCGTAGCAAGTCTGAGCACCACGATTCTGAAAAAGCTGAAGTAACCTGCTGGTCATGTCATTCAGGTAAGTGAAAGTTAGCATAACTGCAGTTCCATCATCAGTTGGAAGTGGGAAACCTTCAGCAGTTCTGGAATGTGAATCAAAAAATCCATATCTTCCAGATCCATCTCTGAACACAGCAAAGCACTCTGGAGAAACAATAAGCAGTGCATGCCTGACATCTGATGAAAGACACTGAAGTCTTTCATTAAGAGGAATCCACCATCTTTCCATTTCAGGAGTTGCTCTTTCTCTCAGATATCCCATCAACACGTCTGACGTTTGGACGCTGTAGGTGTGGTTAGAAGTTGTGATGCTTACAGGTACTTCACCCATGCTTAAATGATTCCGTCGGAATCTTCCTTCAGCAATAAGCTGCATTTTAATGCCGACATACAAAGCATCACCCTCCTCTAACACTCTGTCAAGATCAGGCTGTGTGAACAAAGTTCCCTCACTGTGGTATGCAAGGAATGTCAGAGCTACACATGTGCACTGATGATCTCGTGAGAAAACATCATACCTTGCATCACTCTGGCAATGAGACGCCTGCACGGATAGAACTCTAGATGTGTTGTCGCCATCTTCGTACTGCTGTCTATCGAAGAACTGAGCAACACCTTTACTGACGCTCGTCTGTTCTGTCAGGTCTACCTTCGTCCAACGAATTTTTTGAGCCTGGGATCTCCTACCTTTCCGAGGCATCCTTCAAAAGATCAAAAGACAAAATATGAGAAAAACCAAAGACGAGATAAAATAATTCATGACATATGACACCAACACATTAACTAGAAAGAAATAACTTGGTCAAAGAGTTGGGAATTCTCCAACTCCACATACAGACACGGAATCTGTGTAAATGAGACACTCTGAAAACACCATCACATGCTACATGTATGTAAACAAAGAAGTGCTTAATTTTCAAATACACTTCACATTAGAGTTAGTTAATTTAGTTAAATTACAGCCTTTTGCAATTTTATGATCATAATACTTAACCCTTTTTGTAGCTAAATGGGATTAAGCGACCCAAGTTTAACGTCCTGATCAACTGTTCTGCTTGGTTATCAATAATAATAATAATAATAATAAGCAGATGATTTCACATCATCTCTTTAATAAGTGTTTGGCAAACAACTGTCACCTTTTCTTCATTACGAGTTTGAACAAATCTCTGATAAAAATTACTGTAAAATGGTTTTAATACTACAGTCACAAAGTAATGTATTTAATAAGCATTTTTACAGGATATTTTCAAATAACAGTCACTTACTTCACAAACTGCTGAAGCGATACAACCTGCAAAGTATTCTCAAGAAAAAACAAGTTAGTTAATTGACAAGAAAAGAACAACTTACAAATACAGCTAATAAACTTTTTTCTGAACTTAGTATGAAAATGAACTTTTTTTTGTTGTTTTTTTTTTTTTTGGTGGATGGGGGTTGGGGTGAGGGTGGAGGGTTGGGGGTGAGGGTGGAGGGTTGGGAAGAACAATACAGAAGAACTGCTGCCTGGAGAAAATCCAAAACCTGGCAAAGAAAGACATATTAGGTAATTATAATGATAATAATACTGAAAAGAAAATGACATAGCATCATTTAGGAATTTTGCACACTAACCAGGTGTTCAGCTGCAGAGAAAAATGCAGGTCGTGCTCTGAGTAGATTATCTGCAAAACAAGAACAAAAACAAACACACAATTAAAGATAGCCTAAACACCTTTGTATGTGAAAAAGATCAATATTAACATTTAATTTAAAAAAAAAACAAAAAAAAAAACGTAATATGCAAAGGCAGCGATGACATGACAAATGTAGTACATCTGCATACATACAACACACATTAGACAATTTTTTAATGATTGCAAAATTATTACTTATTCATAAGAAGTATCTATTCAGAGAGTATGCAACTTCGGATGCAGCCCATGGCTATAACATAAACTGGTACTATCTTTCAGGGACGAAAAACTGTTTATTTATAACTTACAGCAATTTAAAAGGAATGGTTCTCCCACCAAATGAATATCATGTCATCACTCTCATTGACTTTATGTGAAAAATGACAAGCAAGAAAAAATCATTGGGGCCTACAACATTCCCCAGTGAATTTCACAAAATTCCACATGCTAGTTCTGAAGTGCTATAGTGCATCAATGACTCATTAATATCGCTTTGTCACCTGTTCATATTAACCATATTAAAAAAAACACAAAAAAAACATACCAGATATTGTGCAGTAGAGTTTGTTGTGCTCGTAATGCTGTAATCTGAAAATAAAAATAAAATGTCAGACATAATTTGTTAAAATGTGTTGACCCCATAAGCTACAACTACTGTCAACTTTCCCATTTACCTTCATTAAAAACATCAATCAGTTCTCTGATTACAATACAAGATTTCACATTTTCTTAATCCTGCATAGTGCACCTTTAAATGTACTACAACCAAATCATGCAAACAAACCTGAAGAATTGCTCAGGAGATAAAGCTCAATGATCAATCTAAAGAAATCAAGACAAAAATGAATAAATGAGTGCTTGACAGCACACAACACGGACAGGTAATAATATAACAACAAAATACAGGTCTACGATTTTCAGTATACCTCTTATGACTTTAACCAGAAAAAAACTCATTTTATTCTTAATAAAACATTGAATATGCTGTGTCCAAATATATGTTTATGGTAATTTTTAAAAAAATACTTACAATCACAGATATTAATAGGCATGAAAAATATATCAGGACACAGAAAACACATTAGATCAGAGATATGACATGTGGATGTCAGCCACATCTACACAAAACAGGAAACCAGAGCAATAATTACCAACATTAAGGGAACTACAACAAATTACATGCTGGAGGCCAAAATTTGAAATATTTAAGCGTTTTTTTTTTCTTTTCTTTTCAAAAAGACTTTTAAACTCACCAAAGCTGCATTTATCTGATAAATTCAGTAAAACAGTAATATTGTAAATTATTATTACAGCTTAAATTTACTTTTTATTTTATATTTATTTAAAATGTATTTTGGTGATGGCAAACTGAATTATCATTGGCCATTACTCCATTTGTCAGTGTCATGTTATCATCATTGTTTAAAACAGTTGTGCTGCTTCTCATTTTGTGGTTTGTGGTGTTCATATAACTATTAAGTTTAGATTCAGTAATATATTAAATATATTATATTTAATACTTTTATTATAGCAAGGACATTTTGATCAAAAGTGACAGTATTTAACAGTATTTACTACATTTTTTACTTTGAAAACTTTAAACTTTGTATTTGTTCAAAATTTAAAAAATGCATCACAGTTTATTACAAAGCATTAAAATGCATCACAGTTTATCACAAAAATATAATTTTTCACACAATATTAAGCAGTAGCACAACCCTTTTTAACACTGATAACAATAACTGTTTCTTCGTAATAATGACATTATAGAATTTATTTCTGAATTATAATTTATATTTAAATATGTAAAAATGATATCTTACAATATCACTGTTTCAACTTTATTTCTCATCAAATGAATGCAGCCTTGGTCAATAATAATAATAATAATTCATTACATTTATATAGCGCTTTTCAAGGCACTTAAAGCGCTTTACATACAAGAGGGGAATCTCCTCAACCACCACCAGTGTGCAGCATCCACCTGGATGATGCGGCGGCGGCAGCCATATTGCGCCAGAACGACCACCACACACCAGCTTACTGGTGGAGAGAGAGGACAGTGATGAAGCCAATCAGTTTATGGAGATGATTAGGAGGCCATGATGGTCAGAGGCCAATGGGCAAATTTGGCCAGGATGCCAAATGTGTCAATGACAAACAAAATACAGATTCAGCTTGCTCTTCCTCTGCATTCAGAGAGCAGATCGTATTTAAGCTTAAAACACCCTCTCTCCTCTCTGACGCATTCATTACTCAAAATAGACGAATAAATTGTTAACACAAATCGTCCACGATTCAAACTTAAAGTTCTCACTTCAACCTGCTGACTCAAAAACATTAAAGATTTACATTATAGAGTACTCTATTCCGATCATAATTTATGAAAAAAGTACATAAAAGTGTAGCTGACACCGCATCTAAACTGTACCTCAACAACATTTTCTTTGGCCAAAAATAAAAAGATTTCGCGCTCTTTTACGCTCAAAGCGCGAGACGACACCCCGTTAATATCGACAGCACATGGACTCCGTGTGTCTGAATCTGACCCAATTCGCCAGCACTAGCCTGTCAGACACGTCAGCGGTCAGCGTGTAGTTTCAGACCACTGTCTATTCTAACCTAGTGAATCAGTGAAAAACCACTATATATAACTTATATATATATACACACACACACACGTTTATGAAACAGCACAAAATACTTGCTTTAAACACGCCCAACACGCAGCATCAGGCCTCACTGATTTCTAATGCCTCACAACCATCTCAAACGAAAGAATTTCTTAAATAGACGGTTAATATGAATTACTGTCCTGACACTGTCCTAAAAGTAAAGTACATTCAAGCAGAAAAAAATAATACGCACCATGGCTCTCCAGCGGCCTAACGTTAATGACTAATCTCTGCTAAAATGCCTTAAAAACAGCAATCTTGCTCATGCAATATTGTGCAAATATTCAGAATTAGCTAATGCACACACAAACTTTAAACAACAATAGTCTACACTACTCGGGCAACATATTTTATTGCTTAAAATTCGTTTTTAAATGCGGAAGTTAGAAAAATAAACCACCGGTACTTACCTCAGGAGAATTCTGGAACATCTGCCGTTAGTCTCCCTCTATCAGTGTATTACTCAGCCAATCAGCAGCGCGATCTTCAGCTGCACAGCCAATCGTCATGCAGTGTTACACTTCTATCCATATATGGAGGAGAGAGCCCATGGAGATAGTTTTTTTTTTTTTTTTTTTTTAACGTGTGTGCACCAAGCCTTATTAGAAATTACAAACACATGTTGTTTTAATCATTGAAATATATCAATTAGGTTCCACATTCTAAAAAGTTAAACATGATTAAATTAAAATATTCTGTCTTTGTTTTCAAGAAGATCACCATGAGTCATATAATATCATTGTTTAATTATGAGAGCTTTTAAATTAATACTTTCAAATTGTTATAGCCATTCAAATATAGAGAAAGAGACAATATGTAATGAACTGAGTGATTAACTTTATTTTTAATATATTTTTATTTTATACTTTTAAGGAACAAGAATAATTACAACCAGAAATATAAAATTCTTTAAATATTAAATATTTAAATAGTAAATTCTCACCACTAATGGAGACAAAACCAAAGAACTTTAAAACATGTTTGTATGGATATAGTTGTATTGCTGCTAAGTGTTCTGTGTGGTTACTATTGGTAGCTTTTTGCTAGTGTATTGTTAGTTAGTTTCTAGGGTGTTTTGGGTGGTTGCTAGGGTACTCTTGGTGGTTGCTAGGGTGTTGGTATGCGGTTGCTAGGGTACTTGGGGTGGTTGCTGAGGTGTTGCTATGCAGTTGCTAGGGTACTTGGGGTGGTTGCTAGGGTGTTGCTATGCGGTTGCTAGGGTACCGGGGGTGGTTGCTAGGGTGTTTTGCTAAGTGGTTGCTAAGGTACCCAGGTGGGTTGCTAGGCTGTTGATATGCAGTTGCTAGGGTACCCGGGTAGGTCACTAAGGTGTTGCTATGTGGTTGCTAGGGTAGTCAGGGTGGTTGCTAGGTTGGTTTAACCAGTGACTAGCATGTTGCTAGCATGATTAGCAAGAGACTAGCATGTTGCTAGCATGACTCGCAAGTGACTAGCATGTCGCTAGCATGTTTCTAGCATGATTGCATGTTACTAGCATGTCGCTAGCATGTTTCTAGCATGATTAGCATGTCGCTAGCATGATTAGCATGTGACTAGCATGTCGCTAGCATGATTAGCATGTTACTAGCATGTCGCTAGCATGATTAGCATGTTACTAGCATGTCACTAGCATGCTTGCTAGCATGATTAGCATGTTACTAGCATGTCGCTAGCATGTTTCTAGCATGATTAGCATTTGACTAGCATGTCGCTAGCATGTTTCTAGCATGATTAGCATGTCGCTAGCATGTTGTTAGCATGATTAGCTAGGTATTAGCATGTCGCTAGCATGTTTCTAGCATGATTAGCATGTTACTAGCATGTTGCTAGCATGATTAGCATGTTACTAGCATGTCGCTAGCATGCTTCTAGCAAGATTAGCATGTCGTTAGCATGATTAGCAAGTTACTAGCATGTTGCTAGCATGTTTCTAGCATGATTAGCATTTGACTAGCATGTCACTAGCATGTTTGCTAGCATGATTAGCATGTGACTAGCATGTCGCTAGCATGTTTCTAGCATGATTAGCATGTCGCTAGAATGATTAGCATGTGACTAGCATGTCACTAGCATGTTTGCTAGCATGATTAGCATGTTACTAGCATGTCGCTAGCATGTTTCTAGCATGATTAGCATGTGACTAGCATGTCGCTAGCATGTTTCTAGCATGATTAGCATGTCGCTAGCATGTTGTTAGCATGATTAGCATGTTACTAGCATGTCGCTAGCATGTTTCTAGCATGATTAGCATGTTACTAGCATGTTGCTAGCATGATTAGCATGTTACTAGCATGTCGCTAGCATGATTAGCATGTTACTAGCATGTCGCTAGCATGTTTCTAGCATGATTAGCATGTTGTTAGCATGTTGCTAGCATGTTTCTAGCATGATTAGCATGTTACTAGCATGTCGCTAGCATGTTTCTAGCATGATTAGCATGTCGTTAGCATGATTAGCAAGTTACTAGCATGTCGCTAGCATGTTTCTAGCATGATTAGCATGTTACTAGCATGTCGCTAGCATGTTGTTAGCATGATTAGCATGTTACTAGCATGTTGCTAGCATGATTAGCACGTTACTAGCATGTTGCTAGCATGATTAGCACGTTACTAGCATGTTGCTAGCATGATTAGCATGTTACTAGCATGTCGCTAGCATGATTAGCATGTTACTAGCATGTCGCTAGCATGTTTCTAGCATGATTAGCATGTTGTTAGCATGATTAGCAAGTTATTAGCATGTCGCTAGCATGTTTCTAGCATGATTAGCATGTTACTAGCATGTTGCTAGCATGATTAGCATGTAACTAGCATGTCGCTAGCATGATTAGCATGTCGCTAGCATGTTTCTAGCATGATAAGCATGTTACTAGCATGTCGCTAGCATGTTTCTAGCATGATTAGCAAGTTATTAGCAAGTTGCTAGCATGTTTCTAGCATGATTAGCAAGTTATTAGCATGTCGCTAGCATGTTTCTAGCATGATTAGCATGTCGCTAGCATGATTAGCAAGTTACTAGCATGTTTAGAGCATGATTAGCATGTTGATCTAAAGATATACAAAACATAGGTCTTGCTAAACGGTTGCTAGGGTACTGTTTTTGGTTGCTAGGGAGTGGCTTGACAGCTGCCAGTGATGATATTATAAAGGCTGCTTGTCTGTATGAATTATATAAATCAACCCCCATGTCTCTATGACACTCAGATTTGAAGATACACCTCTTTGGGTTTGCGTTGCTAGGGTCATTAATAATGGTTGCTAGGGTGTGGCAAGGAAGTGTCAGTGGTGGTACATGATTGGTTGTTTGCTGTCCCGAGTCAAAAACACCCAGCCCCAAGCCTCTATGACACTGTGATCTAAAGATATCCATCTGGCGCTTTATAATGGCAGTCTATGGGATCAGTTGCTAGGGTGCTCTAAATGGTTGCTAGGGCGTGGCTTGACAGTTTCACAGTGATCCCGAGAGTCTGATTGGTTGTCTGAGTAAAATGAGCCCACCCCCAAGCCTCTATGACACTGTGATCCAAAGATATCCATTTGGGCCTTTTATAATGGCAGTCTATATGATCAGTTGCTAGGGTACTCTAAATGGTTGCCAGGGCGTGGTTTGACAGCGTCACAATAATCCTGAGAGTCTGATTGGTTGCCTGAGTAAAATAAGCCCACCCCCATGTCTCTATGACATTGTGATGCAGAGTTATGTTCAATGAAAAAATCCCTATGTACTTTACCATAGTAGGAAAAACGCGCTGTTTCATGGGCCGTCCCTCACCATAGTATGTCAATGGGGCAACTTTGGGGCGCTCTTGCCCCCCAGGGGTACAACTTATACCCCACTGCGGGGTATGTTCTCGCACAGCTTGATAACCTCTTCATATGTGGTGATTTACATGTTTCTACGAAACACCCAGCCCCATGTCTCTACAACACTGTGATCTAAAGATATCCATCTGGCGCTTTATAATGGCAGTCTATGGGATCAGTTGCTAGGGTGCTCTAAATGGTTGCTAGGGCGTGGCTTGACAGCTTCACAGTGATCCCGAGAGTCTGATTGGTTGTCTGAGTAAAATGAGCCCACCCCAAGCCTCTATGACACTGTGATCCAAAGATATCCATTTGGGCCTTTTATAATGGCAGTCTATATGATCAGTTGCTAGGGTACTCTAAATGGTTGCCAGGGCGTGGTTTGACAGCGTCACAATAATCCTGAGAGTCTGATTGGTTGCCTGAGTAAAATAAGCCCACCCCCATGTCTCTATGACATTGTGATGCAGAGTTATGTTCAATGAAAAATCCCTATGTACTTTACCATAGTAGGAAAAACGCGCTGTTTCATGGGCCGTCCCTCACCATAGTATGTCAATGGGGCAACTTTGGGGCGCTCTTGCCCCCAGGGGTACAACTTATACCCCACTGCGGGGTATGTTCTCGCACAGCTTGATAACCTCTTCATATGTGGTGATTTACATGTTTCTACGAAATTCTCGCTCGGAGCTACGACTCGTCAAAGTTGGCCGCAATGCGTTGTCTATGCGATTTTTCGGCTGTTTTATCGCCCGCTGTACGATCATCGTACGCCCGATCGCTTATAAAAGTCATAGCACATCATTCCTCAATAGGCCGCACGATTTGACGCCTGTTTCATGGGTCTGTGACAAACGGTGCAGGAGGAGTAGCGCGTCAAAATTTGTACGGAAGAAGAAGAATAATAATAAGCACGCAGCATAATACAAGTGATGCTTTGCCTTCGGCAAGCACCACTAACTAGAATGTACATTTCCTGAAGAAAATGTGAGTGGTGCTTGCAGTGGCAAAACTCGCCACTAGGCCGTCAGTAGAGCCTTCAACATGATTACTAGAGAGCCAACTCCCATGTCTGTATGATGTTGTGGAGCTGAGATATGGCTTCTTTATGTTGCTATATGGTTGCTAGGATGCTCTATATGGTTGCTAGGGTGTAGCTGCACAGATGCCGTGGTGATACTTACAGACTGGTTTTTCAGCCCAAACAAGAGAGGCCACCCCCATATCTATACCACTTTAGGGTGCTGAGAAATTGCTTATTCATGTGTTTGTTCAGTTGCTAAGGTACTCTAAATAGTTGCTATGGTGTGGCTATACAGTTTATGGGATGATATTTAAAGACTATTTGACAGTCTGAATCAACAGAGCCCAACCCCATGTTTCTACAATGTTTTGGTGCTGAGAAATTGTTTGTTAATGTCCTTTTACGGTTGCTAGGGTGCTGTAAGTGGTTGCTAGGGCATAGCTATGAAGTTGTCATGTCAGTAATTATTGGCTGCTTGATAGGCAGAGTCAAATGAGCCCTCCCCCAAGTCTCTGTGACCTCCTGATCCAAAGATATAATCTCACTAATTTTGTGCCAATGTTAAGTCTATGGGACTTTTTCGCCCAAAAAATTTCGTCCACCAGACGAACATCGTACACTCAATTACTTATAAAAGATATAGCACACCTCTCCTCAATATGCCGCATGATTTGACATCTCATTCATGGGTCTACGACAAAAGGTGCAGGAGGAGTAGCGCCAAAGTTTTGTCTTAGTATGTTCTTAGCCTGATTTAACACTTAGCTAATCGCTATTAGCATGTAGCTATTCACTGCTATCACGTGTAGCATTCATGAGGGAAGTCCTGTTAGCGATCAGGAGTCAAAAGAGCAAAACCTGCATGTTTCCATGACACTTCTATCCAAAGATATCCCTTTTGATCTGTTTTCAATGGAGGTCTATGGCGGCGGCGGCGGCGGGGGCGGGGGGGGGTTGCTAGGGTGCTGTAAGTGGTTGCTAGGGTGTGGCTATGAAGATATAGGTCATTACTTATTGGTTACTTAAAAGATTGGTCAAATGAGTGTGTGTGTGTGTGAGAAAGAGAGAGAGAGAGGGAAAGCGTTCCTAAGGTCCTGCGTTTGTGTGTGTGTGAGAAAGTGACAGTTGAGATTTAAATACACAAACATTCTGCCATTGTAAGTCAATGGGACTTTTCTTGCCTGCTTTTTCATCCGCTGTGTGATCATCGTATGTCCGATCGCTTAGAAAAGATATAGCACACTTCTCCTCAATGAGCCGGTCGATTTGGCACCTCATTCATGGGTCTGTGACAAACGATGCAGGAGGAGTAGCACGCAGAAGTTTTGTCAGGGCGAATAGTAATTATAATACTAGATATGTACATTTCCTGAAGAAAATGTGAGTGGTGCTTGGCGTGGCAAAACTCGGCACTCTAGCCAACCAGCACGTCTCTATGATGTTATGGAGCTGAGATGTGGCTTCCTTTTATAGTTATACGGTTGTTAGGGTGCTCTAAATGGTTGCTATGGTGTGGGTACACATTTACCATGTTGATATTTATAGAGTGATGTCCCACCCGAGTCAAAAGAGCCCAACCCCATCTCTGTATGATGTTCTGATGCTGAGATATGGCTTATTTATATGAATGTATGGTTGCTAGGGTACTGTAAATTGTTGCTAGGGTGTGGCTATAGAGTTTATTGAGTGATATTTAAAGACTACTTACTAGTCATAAATAAAAGAACCAAGCCCTATGTTTCTAGTGTGTTTTGGTCCTTAGATATGGCTTGTTAATGTTGTAAGATGGTTGCTAGGGTGCTGTAAGTGGTTGCTAGGGCCGTTGCTAGGGTACCCAGGATGGTTGCTAAGGTGTTGCTATGTGGTTGCTAGGGTAGTTGGGGTGGTTGCTAGGGTGTAGCTATGCGGTTGCTAGGGTAATCAAGGTGGTTGCTAGGGTACCTACGATGGTTGCTAGGGCCGTTGCTAGGGTACCCAGGATGGTTGCTAAGGTGTTGCTATGTGGTTGCTAGGGTAGTTGGGGTGGTTGCTAGGGTGTAGCTATGCGGTTGCTAGGGTAATCAAGGTGGTTGCTAGGGTACCTACGATGGTTGCTAGGGCGGTTGCTAGGGTACACAGGGTGGTTGCTAGGGCGGTTGCTAGGGTACCCAGGATGGTTGCTAAGGTGTTGCTATGTGGTTGCTAGGGTACTTGGGGTGGTTGCTAGGGTGTTGCTAAGTGGTTGCTAGGGTACTTGGGGTGGTTGCTAGGGGGTTGCTAGGGTACCCAGGATGGTTGCTAAGGTGTTGCTATGTGGTTGCTAGGGTACTTGGGGTGGTTGCTAGGGTGTTGCTAAGCGGTTGCTAGGGTACTTGGGGTGGTTGCTAGGGTACCCAGGATGGTTGCTAAGGTGTTGCTATGCAGTTGCTAGGGTACTTGGTGTGGTTGCTAGGGTGTTGCTATGCGGTTGCTAGGGTACTTGGGGTGGTTGCTAGGGCCGTTGCTAGGATACCCACGCTGGTTGCTATGGTACTTGGGGTGGTTTCTAGGGTGTTGCTAGGCAGTTGTTAGTTGCACAGATCGTTACTATGGAGTTTTAAAGAGTTCTTAGCATTAAATTAGCCTGAATTAGCACTTAGCTAATGACTATTAGCATGTAGCTATTCACTGCTAGCATGACTAGCATGTTTGAAGTCTGGTTTGCTAGCATGAGTCAAAAGAACCAACTCCCATGTCTGTACTATATTCTGATGCAAAGATATAGGTCTTGCTAGATGGTTGCTAGGGTACTCTGTTTGGTTGTTAGGGAGTGGCTTGGCAGCTGCCAATGATAATACTCCAAAGGCTGCTTGCCAGTATAAATGATATAAACCAACCCCCATGTCTCTATTACATTCAGATTTGAAGATATGCATCTTTGGGTTTGGGTTGCTAGGGTGATCGACAGTGGTTGCTAGGGCGTGGCTAGGAAGTGTCGATGGTGAATCATGATTTGCTGCTTGCGGCCCGAGTCAAACGAGCCCACCCCCATGTCTCTATGACACTGTGAACTAAAGATATCCATCTGGGCTTTTATAATGGCATTCTATGGGATCAGTTGCTAGGGTGCTCTAAATGGTTGCTAGGGCGTGGCTTCACAGCTTCATAATGATCCTGAGAGTCTGATTGGTTGGCTGAGTAAAATGAGCCCACCCCCATGTCTCTATGTTATTGTGATGCAGAGTTATGTTCAATACAAAATCCCTATGTAAATTACCATAGTAGGAAAAACGTGTGCTGTTTCATGGGCTGTCCCTCACCATAGTATGTCAATGGGCAAATTTGGGGCGCTCTTGTGCCCCAGGGGTACAACTTATACCCCATTGCGGGGTATGTTCTCGCACAGCTTGATAGCCTCTTCAAATGTGGTGATTCACATGTTTCTACGAAATTCTCGCTCTGAGCTACGACTCGTCAAAGTTGGCCGCAATGTTAAGTCGATGGGATTTTTCGGGCGATTTTTCGCCCCCTGTACGATTATCGTACGCCCGATCGCTTATAAAAGATATAGCACACCATTCCTCAATAGGCCGCACGATTTGACGCCTGTTTCATGGGTCTGTGACAAACGGTCCAGGAGGAGTAGCGAACCGAAGTTTTGTCCAGAAGAAGAAGAATAATAATAACTAGAATGTACATTTCCTGAAGAAAATGTGAGTGGTGCTTGCAGTGGCAAAACTCGCCACTAGGCCGTCAGTAGAGCCTTCAACATGATTACTAGAGAGCCAACTCCCATGTCTGTATGATGTTGTGGAGCTGAGATATGGCTTCTTTATGTTGCTATATGGTTGCTAGGATGCTCTATATGGTTGCTAGGGTGTAGCTGCACAGATGCCGTGGTGATACTTACAGACTGGTTTTTCAGCCCAAACAAGAGAGGCCACCCCCATATCTATACCACTTTAGGGTGCTGAGAAATTGCTTATTCATGTGTTTGTTCAGTTGCTAAGGTACTCTAAATAGTTGCTATGGTGTGGCTATACAGTTTATGGGATGATATTTAAAGACTATTTGACAGTCTGAATCAACAGAGCCCAACCCCATGTTTCTACAATGTTTTGGTGCTGAGAAATTGTTTGTTAATGTCCTTTTACGGTTGCTAGGGTGCTGTAAGTGGTTGCTAGGGCATAGCTATGAAGTTGTCATGTCAGTAATTATTGGCTGCTTGATAGGCAGAGTCAAATGAGCCCTCCCCAAGTCTCTGTGACCTCCTGATCCAAAGATATAATCTCACTAATTTTGTGCCAATGTTAAGTCTATGGGACTTTTTCGCCCAAAAAATTTCGTCCACCAGACGAACATCGTACACTCAATTACTTATAAAAGATATAGCACACCTCTCCTCAATATGCCGCATGATTTGACATCTCATTCATGGGTCTACGACAAAAGGTGCAGGAGGAGTAGCGCCAAAGTTTTGTCTTAGTATGTTCTTAGCCTGATTTAACACTTAGCTAATCGCTATTAGCATGTAGCTATTCACTGCTATCACGTGTAGCATTCATGAGGGAAGTCCTGTTAGCGATCAGGAGTCAAAAGAGCAAAACCTGCATGTTTCCATGACACTTCTATCCAAAGATATCCCTTTTGATCTGTTTTCAATGGAGGTCTATGGCGGCGGCGGCGGCGGGGGCGGGGGGGGTTGCTAGGGTGCTGTAAGTGGTTGCTAGGGTGTGGCTATGAAGATATAGGTCATTACTTATTGGTTACTTAAAAGATTGGTCAAATGAGTGTGTGTGTGTGAGAAAGAGAGAGAGAGAGGGAAAGCGTTCCTAAGGTCCTGCGTTTGTGTGTGTGTGAGAAAGTGACAGTTGAGATTTAAATACACAAACATTCTGCCATTGTAAGTCAATGGGACTTTTCTTGCCTGCTTTTTCATCCGCTGTGTGATCATCGTATGTCCGATCGCTTAGAAAAGATATAGCACACTTCTCCTCAATGAGCCGGTCGATTTGGCACCTCATTCATGGGTCTGTGACAAACGATGCAGGAGGAGTAGCACGCAGAAGTTTTGTCAGGGCGAATAGTAATTATAATACTAGATATGTACATTTCCTGAAGAAAATGTGAGTGGTGCTTGGCGTGGCAACAGTCTTCGTTGCTAAATGGTTGCCATGACTTATTCATGTAAAATTGCTACGGCATTATAAATGGTTGCTCAGGTGTGCCTATACAACCCTGAATGAAAAGAGTCCAATTTTAAGCAAAAATGCTTATATTTTCAGTGATTTTCATTTAGCTTAAATAAATAAATAGTATTACACAAAATTTGGGTAAAAAAATATTAAGATATCCAGATATTTCTCCTTATTTGGTTTACAGGAATGCAAAGGTAACTATGGCAACCAAGATTTGTTTTGCCTTGAAAAGTGCATTGTTATTTTTGTTGCTTAGCAACGTTCCTACCAGACAGATAAAACAGCCTCTCATACATTTTTGCTTCATTACGGATTGAGGAGTAACTGGGATCATGACACGAGGTAAGTTGTTGTCTTGAACATCACATATTTGTCAGTTTGTTGTCAATATATTAATAGGTTTTCTTCAAATATTTCAGAGAAAGTAGTATTGATTGTTGGCCACAGCTTTGTAAAGTGGGCTGAGAGGAGAGCTGAGGCCTCCTGGGAGCCTAACCTGGGTCTGCACAGCACCAGAGTGCAGTGGCTTGGGAAAGGAGGGATGAGATGGAGCCAGCTTCTGCCTGCCGTCCTCTCATCAGGACTGAGACCTGACGTCCTGGTGATTCATGCTGGGGGAAACGACCTAGGCCTACTGAGGAGTCTGGACCTTCTGAGCTCCATGAAGGAGGATGTTTCTGCACTGCAGAAAATAACCAACGCCACAGTGATTTTCTCTGGCATCACTGAGAGGTGTGTGTGGCGGTGGGGAGAAGGCCCGAAGATGAACAAAGCCAGGAAGTTCATCAACAGTGCCATGGCACAATACATGGCTGACACTGGTGGAGTGTTTATAGACAATAAAGGGATAACACAGAAGAGAAGTGAACTGTTCAGGTGGGATGGGGTTCATTTGTCAGACAAGGGAAATGATATTTTTTTGAAAAACCTTGCAAATGCTATTAGTAAATAAAAAAACAAAAAAACAATATATCTACAAAACGTGTTTGTCATTCTTTCTCAGTGAGGTACATGGTTAAGTATATGTGCATGAACTTAAATAAATTAAACAAACAAACAAAATCAAAAACATACAAACATACAGAAACTGCAAAATGACTTTCAAGCGTTTTTTTTTTTTGTGGTTTTCAAGGCCTAAAATCAGAAATATCACTTATCAAACGATATAGTTATTATCTCTTAAATTCTAATAAATAAAATAACAAAAATAAACAAATAAACTACAGCACATGCAAAGTATGCAATGACTGTGGCAACTTTAACATTTAAAAGGTTAGCAAAGTTATCGCTTTCCATATTCAAACTGATTTTATTTTATGAATATATGATTAACATGAAGAATAAAACTATACCATATTGGAATATTATGAGCTACGTTTATTATTTTATTATTATGTATTATAACAAATACCTGCAGAGAGCGCCAAGAGAGCGGTGATGTTTCATTTTACAGCGCGATTCAATGACGTTTAAATTAATTTTAATATTTAGGCCTAAGTAAACTCAGAGACTTTTATTTTGAAATCGCGATACATAGAGATATGTTGATGTATTCTCCTGTGTTGGCATAGATGATTTTCGTTACAAATCTAGTGAGATAACACACACACACACACACACACACACACACACACACACACACACTTTTTCCCCAGATTTGTGGAGTTTGTGGACCGAGCTGCTGAGATGAAGACACGCTCCAAGCTTGTAAATGATAGCAGTGCAACACAAAGCGCGTCAAAATGTATGTGCGTTTCCAAAATGAAACCCAAACAAACAGCACATGCAATAAAAGAGCAAACAATGTAATGCAAGCACTATCAAAGGTTTTACCACAAACTCAACTTTATACTGATATCGCGAGACCGCTTTTCACCTCAATGAGTAATATCGCGAGATCTCGTGCTCTCCCAAAAGCCAGGTGAAATGGCTATTTATTTAACACACGCTGCATTGTTAATTTTGCGTGAAAAGATTGTTTTTATCGAAACCAAAAATAAACAATTTCATATATACTGCCTTTTAAAAATTAAAGTATTTTCAAGGACCTTTAATATGGCACCATAAATACGTAATTTTTCCAAGGGTTTTTCCAGGACTTAAATGTCAAAAACTCTAATTCAAGGACTAAATTTAAATACTATTTGCCAATCTGAATCAAAAGATCCCAACTACCAGCTAAACTGTTTATATTTGCAGTGAATTTATTTTAGCTTAAATAAGTTTGGGGTGTTTTTTTAATGTAAAAACAATTTAGATATATCCAGATAGTTCTTCTCAATTTGTCCACAGGAATGCAAAGGTATCTACGGCAACCAAGAAGTGCATTTTTGTTGCTTAGCAACGTTCTTTAACACTTTACCTGACACCAACATACTCTCGTACATGTTTGCTTCATTACGGATTTTCATTTATCATAAATAAATAGTATTAACACATAATATTTTAGAGAAAGCAGTATTGATTGCCAGCCACAGCTTTGTGAAGTGGACTGAGAGGAGAGCTGGGGTCACCTGAGAGCCAAACCTGCAGTGGATCTTCTGATCTCCATGAAGGACCTTTCTGCACTCCAGACACTTACAAAGTGCTGTTAGTAAACTACGTATAGCTACAAAATATATGGTTAGACAAATGTGTATTAACTGTTGATTTTGCACTCTTAACATATTTGAAGAAATTACTGTCACTGCATCCAAGTTTTATCAATAACAGTGGTCAAATATTGAGGCTGGCATTTTACGTCTTTCTAATGATACTCATCCAGATCAAGTAAGAGTGTGATCTTAGCAGGTTTAGAGGTTAAACAAAGTTTGCTTATTGGATTTGCAGACACACTGGTCTTGAGTTAGATAAATAGTAAATACACATATCTGATTTGCAGAATTATGATAAAAACAAATAAATATTTACACACAATGTGGTCTTCATTTACATAACTATACACACCTTATTTAAAAGTACGTTTTACCATCTTATTGTATCATCTGTGAATATACCATTCAATAAAGACAAAACATGCTGGATTTGCCAATTCACCTACAATGTTTATTAAAAAGATTAAGAAAAGCACCTGTTGTGCCAAATCTCGCCCCACCAATCCAGATCCCAGCCACGCAGCTAGATCCTATAGCTTTTAATTGGCTAACAGTAAATATTACTTTTTGTAATGTCATTAAAAATGAATAATACTATATTTATTGTATTACCGCTATTAAAATGTTAAAAAATTAAAGACAGAAACATTACTGTTGCAATAAGAACTGTACTGGTAAAATAAAAAATGATCTTTATTTTCACAATATTAACATTATTTGTTATAAATTCTTAATTTTCAAATTGTATTTTTTTCAAACCCTCAGTATTTAATTTTTACTTTTTGTAGTTTGACACTGAAAACGCCAGATTATAAGATGGACAAACTTATACTCAATACATCAGAATATATATATATATATATATAGATAATTATACATAAATAAATAAAGATATATTTACTATAATATACTTGATGATGTATATATGCAGATACATATAGATTTTTAGATAGATACATATTATATTTTTAGATACGTATATACTGTATATGTTTTTGATTGTCACTAAGCCATAACATGATTTAATTTTGTTTTTGAATTAATTGTGCAGCCCTGTTTATTTAATTTAATTTTTATTTGATTAAAAATGTCCATTTTGAAAACTCTGGTTGGAAAGGGCCTTAGAGAGGGAGACAGGATTTGGCACAACACCCCCAGTGAGCAAGCCAATGGCGACGGTGGCAAGGAAAAAACTCCAAAGGGTTTGGAGGTAAAAAACCTTGAGAGGAACCAGACTCAGCACGGGGGGACCCATCCTCTTCGAGCACGGTGCACACATTAAAATAACATATTCATTTTACTTACTTAAAATATGAAACATTAATATATTTAGAAATTAAACCAATTATGTAATATGGTCAAACTATTTATAAACTTATTAAGATTAAGTGGCCATCCAATTATTAGATGAAGGAAGTTGACTATTGAAGCATCTCCCGCCATCTAGCCACTGGATCTCACTCGTCATACAGGCTGGATTTCCTGTGGTAGAGGAGGTAGAACAGATGTGATACTGTTAGTGAATTTATTTGAATTTTTTTGGCTCCACAATACTCCAAAATAAGTCTTTCAAGAGATTGTTTTTTGTCTCACACTTCTGAGAACCATCTTACACTCTACAATTTAAGCTTTCACATCTATACACAGTGTATAATAAAATGGACTGAAACACTAGATCTTTCTAGAAGTATTTATAAACTTTACCTTAGTGCTTCAGCATTGTCCTTGCTTTTGTCTTCAGTGCCATTACACATTTGGTCCCATCCTGTAAATAATAAATGGATAATGGGATCACTGCATAGATAAATACTAATAAATAAAAGCAAATTCACCACTAAACTTTACTGAAAGATGTTACTTTAAATTAATTTGGTCATAAAACTATTATCTCTCATACTTCAAAAAACAATTCTAATCTCATGCTTACCACAGATGCTGGTAATCAGATTGTCATCATCAGTGTTGTAGCACTCTTGATCTTCTCAGGCATTCTGTCTTCATCTGCACAATTGCTGAAAAACATCAAAAAACAAAATTAGATTAGGAGTGACATTTTCTTAAAAATGTGGTTATGATGTGCAGTGACTGAAACAAAATGTTTAAACACTTAGCTTTGGACAATATATTGCAGAGTCGCATCCAGTCTTGGACAGGACTGCTATTGTGATCAAACTCTTCCTGCAACATTTCAGAAGGGCACATATTATGACAGAATAATAGTGAACAGCATATAATACATTTAGTACAGATTGTCAAACAAATTCAAGTTAGAACTTCTGTTATAACAGTTTCTTACTACCTCTCCTTTTACCTTACTGTCTTCATGTTAGTGCTGTTACTCACTGCCTCCCTGGAGCTGCTGCCTCTACTGTCCAGTGTCCTCCCTGAAGCTGCCAGTCTACTCCTATCTTCATCCTTCGTGCTGCTGTGGCTGCTGCTCTACTTTCCTGGCAGCATAAAACCTCAACAAGACTATACGTCCCAACAGAACACGACCATACGGCCCAAGCCGGTGACTAAGGCTGTTCTAGCCACTCTGGCACCGTTAATGCGTACTCAGAGGCCCCGGTTCCGTATGGCACAACACCAAAACACAACCATACAAGCCAACCCAGTGACTAAGGCTGTTCTAGCCCCTCTGGCACCGTTAATGCGTACTCAGAGACCCCGATTCCGTATAGCGCAGCACCAAAACACAACCCGGTGACTAAGGCTGTTCTAGCCCCTCTGGTACCGTTAATGCATACTCAGAGCCCCCGGGTCTGTTTGGCACTACACCGCAACACAACAACAAAAAAACCATCTACATGAAACGCAATACACAGTACACAGGATTGTGGTAACTGTGGTAGCTCTGTAATACACCCGATTGAAGGCAGAGGTCCGGATTTGAAATATAGATCTGATCAAGTAGTGTGTGCTTTTCCGTCGTCGCTGTTGTAATCAGTTGCGTGTATCCTCGAGCTTGAAACAACTCCAAAATAGGTTTTTTTCCTGTGTGTAGGAGGTCCTCATTAAAGTCTCCACAGATGACTACGAAATCGTTGTGTGCAAGGTCCAGATAATCCAGCATACTCTTCAGGTTGGTCAAGAACTCGCCAATATTGTATTTTGGTGGCCTATACACAGCTACGATTGCTGCTTTTATTGGGGAATCTATCTTGATTACAACAAACTCCAGATCAGTCACATTTTGTATATATTGCCTGGGCTGAGATGGAATGTGCTCCTTGCAATATATTGCGACTCCACCTCCATTTTTCTTTCCAATTTCCTGATGTGTAGAGTAGGAGACATGTCTGTTGCGTGTAATCAAGTTGTATCCTTCCAATTGAAGATCTGAAGTACACGATCCGGTCAGGTGCGTTTCCGTAAGACAAAGCACATCCGCGTGTTGCAGCTCATGATGGCATCTGATATCCTCCATGTGAGATGCCAGTCCTTCCGTGTTGTGATGAACGAGTGTGAGTGTATGTTCCTGCCTATTTTCCTTTACGTGCTGCAGAAGTGGCATGATTTCTTCGACTCTTGCTCTTCTCATGCTTTGCAAAGAGGCCGTGATTGCAGGATCAGCATATATCTTCTTGTCTTCGAAGTCCGTAATGTGTAATCCATGTAGAGAAGTCGTTCTGCTGAGGGCAACGTAGGCCATTCCCGGCTCAAAAATCTTCTTCAATGACACTACTGCAGACTGCATCGTCATGCCTTGAACTTTGTGGGCTGTGCAGGCGTAAGCTAGCTTGATGGGAAACTGTCGACGAACCGCTCCTTTCCTCAGATTCTCTTCAGATCTCTCAATGTAAACCAAGACGTCTTCTTCACCTCGTACCTTTTTGCGATGTTTCTGACCGGCGCTCGGATTGTCGAGTTGAAGTCCTAGCATTCGTACTGTGGCGATTCCATCTTTTGTTTTGGTGACTATATTTGCAATCGTGCCAAAACATCCGTTGACAATTCCGTCTTCAACATCGAGATTCCTGGTTACCATTACACGAACTCCCACTGCAACTTGCATTGTGTCAAGCAAGTCGTCCTTTTTTCCAGTGAGAGGTTTGTTTAGTCTCTTCATCCTTCCTGTTTTTGGGTCTTTCCTGTAGTCTTCGGCATCAATCGTTATGATGTCAGTGAAAAGGGCCTGTACGGTCTCAGTATTGTACTTGTGGACTTCTTTGTTGGTGGCAAATATGTGCAGAGCATCACGCGGGCAGTCTTCGGGCTTCTTCACAGCCTGGAGTAACAAAGCTCTATCATCTTCCCTGAGAGCTTCAGTCTTCTGCTTCACTCGTAGTCGGTTCAACAGTTCAGCGAAAGCGAGGTCTTCTTTCTGGCGCATGATCTCTGTGAGGGTGATGATTTGAAAATTGTCCTTCCAGAAGTCCAAAACATCATCTTCATACACGCAGAGAGGTTTGGCTTTACCTAGCGGCGGCAGTTGATAATAATCCCCTACGACGAGGCAAGAGACTCCTCCAAAAGGTTTCTTGCTTCCTTTGATCTGCTGCAATCTCCAGTTTACGTAAGTAAACAGGTCCTTTGAAATCATGGACACTTCATCGATGATGAGAATCTCCACGTCGCGTAATCTTGCTCTCACTTCATCGATGGCATTCCCAAGTCCCTGATAAGGTGGCTTCAGACTCCTTGGCAGTTTTAAAAGGGAATGCAGCGTTTTACCAGAGATGTTGAATGCTGCCGTTCCAGTAAACGCAGACAACAGCACCGTAGGCATTGAGAGATCCCCTTCTTCCTGGAGTCGAGGGAGTTGTCGCAGAATCTTGGTTGCTTCCGAGTGTATGCACTTGATGACGTGTGATTTCCCACAACCAGCACCGCCTGACAAAAAGTAAAAAAACTGCTCTGGATTATGACCCCACACACGCTGCTGACACCACTGGCGGACAGTGTAAAAAATGGCTGCCTGTGTCTCATTTAGACTCCTAAACATCTTCCTCACAAATTCAATAGTCATCTGTGGTGCCTCTATCTGTGGTACGACTCCGTCTCCATCTTCATGAAGAATCTGGTATTCCGGGACATCATCTTGTTCATCCTCTTCTTCTGGATCGACGTCTTCTTGTTCTGCAATGCACTCCAAGCGATCAGCGTCAATTTCAGGCGCAAAAGCACTCCAAGCATTTTCAGATGGTCCTTCCCGCTGCAGCTGTTCAAACGCTTCATCCACTTTTTTGCTGTGTTTTTCATACTTCTGCTGGTGCGCTTTAACAATGCCGTAGACAGGCATCAGGACACCAGGGCGTGCCGGGAGTTCCACAAGTGCACTTTTGTAAAACTCCTGGTACGTTGGATAGCGTTGAGGTTTCAGCTGTGCGTTGACGCGATGTGGCACGTAAAGTTTCACCAATGTTCCGCAAAACTTCTCCGGTTGCTTCTCCTCCGAAAACCGAGCATACCTGATAATTGCAGACTTACCAACAGTTCTCTTCTGAATAAATCCCATATTGTTGAGGAGTGGGTGGACATTCTTTCCTTTAGTTTGCCGACCATACACAATGCGGTAATTCGACACAAAGTCTGCAAGGCACATCATTTCAAACTCCAGTGTTTGAGGCCTTGCTCTGTATTTATCTATTATACCTGACATCCAGACATCCTCTGAATCAGGATCTTTGTTGTGTAGGACACTAAGGGGCAAACTCATCTTCAGGGCATCATCATCCGTCGGTATAAACACAACACTTCGTGAACACTTCTTCATTGGTAAGCTGCATGTCCGTGCCACAGACTCCTGAGCGCTCACTTGCCTGTGTTTGGAGTAGGCCTGCATTATGTGCTTCATTTCATCCTCTTCGTTTATGTTGGTTTCGCGAACACCCTTGATCACGGTCTTCAGGAAATCATTCATTTCATGTTCTGGCTTGGAAATGTAGGACAGCATATACATGATGCAGCTGAAAGAGTCAAGAACAAACTGAATGTCCATGTTGGCGTTCCATGCCCTCAGCAAATCTGGGTTGTATCCATTCACCCAAGCCTCCTTTGGATCACGCTTCAGCAAAATCACGTTTGAAGTGGACAGTGCCTCAGCGTAAACACAGTAATCATCCATGGACAGATTACATTTGGTCAGCAAGTCTGACAAGTTGTCAAAGGAGACCTGGGGATCGTTTAGCAAATCCCACAATGGCTTGAGTTTCATCCTGGCATTGTTCATTGCTTTTCGAACAGCATCATGTCTTGCCTTCTTACAGTCTGGGTGGCTTTGGTCTTCGTTTTCATCTTCTTCGGGACGTTGAGGTCGTGGACGGGTGATGGTGGTGCTTGACGTGGGCAGTTTAGGGAACCCGTATCTACATAACACATTTCCTTTCTTGCAAGATTTGGAGTGCTTCCTGCTGTGAAGTTGAACTTCGGTGACAATTTTATGAAGCTCGGGATCGGTGGTAGAGTCCGGCAACTGGCAGGTTATGTAACGGTCAATAAAGTCACACACTACTTGATCAGATTGATTTTCAAATTCCGGGGCCCCTTTTACCCAGGCCAGCAGATGAATGTGTGGGCTTCCTCTGGCTTGAAACTCGACTCGATAAAAGAAATCCTCGACTTCCCCGATGGGTTGAGCAGGTGACAAAAGCAGATGATTCATTAGCGCATCCACTCGTTTCTCAAACATCCGCATGACGGTGACGGGGTTACTTCGAAGGATTTCACATTTTGTCGTCCAGTCAAGCTCTGAAAAGTCAACCTGTTCACCTTGCTGAGCCTTGATTGCCGTTATCACTTCTGGCCATCGCATTTCGGCTGCACTGAATGTGCAAAAAAAAGTAGGAGTCCCTAACTGCCTGATCATGGCCTGTAGATCTCTCAACGTTTTCTCCCAATAAGATGGAGTGCCTCTCAAGGGTTGCATAAACCTTGTGGCGTCACGGCTGTGGACCAGTCTTTGGACCTCCAGATCATCTTGAAGAAGCTTGTTGGAGATTCTACGTCCATCTTTTGTAACAGGTTTGCCTTTTCGCAACTGAATAGACATGCTGTTTCTAGCCATGTGCGTTTCAGTGACAAACTGTGCAAAGAAGAGATAACTCTGGTCTTTGGCAAAACGAGCATCCACGCAGAACAGTCTAGCATTGAAGTACATGCTTGGTGATAATGCAACTTCTCGTGCCTCATCAATTGTGTTCTGTCCAGAGGGGAACTCTACAGGGAATGCCATGGCTTCCAATTTTGGAACCTTGAAAAATCCAACTGGCTTTTTTCCTTGAGCAGGTGCAATGCTGAAGATTCCCTCACCGTAGGATAGCAAGTCCTGTCCAATGTCAAGTGGCTGCATGCATGTGTCCAGAGTGAGGCCAGGCCTGAGTTCATCCTTTTCTTCTGTGCTGACATTCTGGTCATCCTGTTCAGAGACACCAACTTCCTGTTTCTCCTCTGTGTCATCCAACTCATCATCAGGGAGAAATTCAAATGTGGCAGCGTCACTTATCAAGATGTCCTTGTATTCTGAATGCATCGCTTTCAGTTTTGCTAAAGCTGCTAGCACATTGTGCATATTTACTGTATGGAAGTGTTGGTATCCTCTGAACTTGATGTGTCTTTTCAGCTTCACCTGTAGAAGCTGGGACTCACTGTTAGGCCTTGGCAGACAGTTGACTGTTTTCTCCACCTCAGAGGGCACACACACAACACTGCCACGCACTGATCTTTGCTGTCCTTTGGGCAATGCAACTATTTTTGCAAATGGAACAATTTTGGCGATAAGCTGTCGTTCAAGTACATTCAATTCCAGCAGTTCTGCAGGGATGGGAGGCAATTCAAGTTTGTTTGCCACTGCAATAGAAGGCATGGATCCTCGCTTCAGATGACTGTCGCAAGTGTGGCAGATCCATTCCTGTCTTCTCTCTTCTGGAACTGCACAAGAAACTGAGCAGGCACTGTCACAAGCATGAACATATTTCCCGGTTAAGCAAGAGGCTGCAATATGAACATTTTTGACGTATCGTGTTCTATTACACATCTTGACTTGATTTGGAAAAAGAGCCCTGTGACAGACCGTACAGATGTAAGTTGGACCATGCAGAATTTGACACCGAAATGCAGATATGGCCTTTTGCATCAAGCTGTTGGACACAGGCTGGTTTGTCGCATCAGAATTGGGTGTGTCCTGGCTAGAACGAATGTATGGCTTGTATTTTCTTTTGATCCTTAATGCATTTCGCAACTTATAAAGAATGCGAAATCCTGGATCTGTGAGAGACTTTTGTTTCTTCTGGAGAGTACAAAGTAGAATGTGATGTGACCTATACTCTGAATCACTTGCATATCTTCTGGCCATGTAGTCCTTCATTTTCTTCTGGAAAACAGCATCATTGTGGTACCTCCTGACCATGTAGTCCTTCATTTTCTTCTGGAAAAGATCATCCATTTTGTACCTCTTCACCATGCAGTCCTTCTTTTTCCACTGGTAAAGAGCATCAGTGTGGTACCTCCTGATTAAGTACTCTTTCCTTTTTTTCTGGAAGAGAAGATCAGTGTTGTACCTCTTGGCCATATATTCTATCTTTTTGAATCTGGCAAAAGGATCTTTATCATACTTCTTTTTTGTACCCTCCATTTTCTTCTTCCGAAACTGCAAATTGGTGGCATATTTCTCTCTCTCATATTGTCTTCTTTTTTGTTCCCGAACTTCAAAATGTGGAGCAGTTTTCTCAAGTCTTGCATCTTGATTTTTATTTGCAATTTTACGCACTTCTTTTCTTCTTCGCTGCTTGCCTGTTTTTAAAACTTTTATGACACTTTGTTTTTTGTCATCTGTAAGAACAGGATTTTCAGGGATTCTGATGTCAACATTTGTTTGTGTTTTTGGCAGAGATGAAGTTACTTGTGATGGTGAGACACATGCTGCTGATGAGCATGGTTTCTCAGACTGTTGCTCCATTTCAAATGCAACAGGCATGAATTCGTAGCAAGTCTGAGCACCACGATTCTGAAAAAGCTGAAGTAACCTGCTGGTCATGTCATTCAGGTAAGTGAAAGTTAGCATAACTGCAGTTCCATCATCAGTTGGAAGTGGGAAACCTTCAGCAGTTCTGGAATGTGAATCAAAAAATCCATATCTTCCAGATCCATCTCTGAACACAGCAAAGCACTCTGGAGAAACAATAAGCAGTGCATGCCTGACATCTGATGAAAGACACTGAAGTCTTTCATTAAGAGGAATCCACCATCTTTCCATTTCAGGAGTTGCTCTTTCTCTCAGATATCCCATCAACACGTCTGACGTTTGGACGCTGTAGGTGTGGTTAGAAGTTGTGATGCTTACAGGTACTTCACCCATGCTTAAATGATTCCGTCGGAATCTTCCTTCAGCAATAAGCTGCATTTTAATGCCGACATACAAAGCATCACCCTCCTCTAACACTCTGTCAAGATCAGGCTGTGTGAACAAAGTTCCCTCACTGTGGTATGCAAGGAATGTCAGAGCTACACATGTGCACTGATGATCTCGTGAGAAAACATCATACCTTGCATCACTCTGGCAATGAGACGCCTGCACGGATAGAACTCTAGATGTGTTGTCGCCATCTTCGTACTGCTGTCTATCGAAGAACTGAGCAACACCTTTACTGACGCTCGTCTGTTCTGTCAGGTCTACCTTCGTCCAACGAATTTTTTGAGCCTGGGATCTCCTACCTTTCCGAGGCATCCTTCAAAAGATCAAAAGACAAAATATGAGAAAAACCAAAGACGAGATAAAATAATTCATGACATATGACACCAACACATTAACTAGAAAGAAATAACTTGGTCAAAGAGTTGGGAATTCTCCAACTCCACATACAGACACGGAATCTGTGTAAATGAGACACTCTGAAAACACCATCACATGCTACATGTATGTAAACAAAGAAGTGCTTAATTTTCAAATACACTTCACATTAGAGTTAGTTAATTTAGTTAAATTACAGCCTTTTGCAATTTTATGATCATAATACTTAACCCTTTTTGTAGCTAAATGGGATTAAGCGACCCAAGTTTAACGTCCTGATCAACTGTTCTGCTTGGTTATCAATAATAATAATAATAATAATAAGCAGATGATTTCACATCATCTCTTTAATAAGTGTTTGGCAAACAACTGTCACCTTTTCTTCATTACGAGTTTGAACAAATCTCTGATAAAAATTACTGTAAAATGGTTTTAATACTACAGTCACAAAGTAATGTATTTAATAAGCATTTTTACAGGATATTTTCAAATAACAGTCACTTACTTCACAAACTGCTGAAGCGATACAACCTGCAAAGTATTCTCAAGAAAAAACAAGTTAGTTAATTGACAAGAAAAGAACAACTTACAAATACAGCTAATAAACTTTTTTCTGAACTTAGTATGAAAATGAACTTTTTTTTGTTGTTTTTTTTTTTTTGGTGGATGGGGGTTGGGGGTGAGGGTGGAGGGTTGGGGGTGAGGGTGGAGGGTTGGGAAGAACAATACAGAAGAACTGCTGCCTGGAGAAAATCCAAAACCTGGCAAAGAAAGACATATTAGGTAATTATAATGATAATAATACTGAAAAGAAAATGACATAGCATCATTTAGGAATTTTGCACACTAACCAGGTGTTCAGCTGCAGAGAAAAATGCAGGTCGTGCTCTGAGTAGATTATCTGCAAAACAAGAACAAAAACAAACACACAATTAAAGATAGCCTAAACACCTTTGTATGTGAAAAAGATCAATATTAACATTTAATTTAAAAAAAAAACAAAAAAAAAACGTAATATGCAAAGGCAGCGATGACATGACAAATGTAGTACATCTGCATACATACAACACACATTAGACAATTTTTTAATGATTGCAAAATTATTACTTATTCATAAGAAGTATCTATTCAGAGAGTATGCAACTTCGGATGCAGCCCATGGCTATAACATAAACTGGTACTATCTTTCAGGGACGAAAAACTGTTTATTTATAACTTACAGCAATTTAAAAGGAATGGTTCTCCCACCAAATGAATATCATGTCATCACTCTCATTGACTTTATGTGAAAAATGACAAGCAAGAAAAAATCATTGGGGCCTACAACATTCCCCAGTGAATTTCACAAAATTCCACATGCTAGTTCTGAAGTGCTATAGTGCATCAATGACTCATTAATATCGCTTTGTCACCTGTTCATATTAACCATATTAAAAAAAACACAAAAAAAACATACCAGATATTGTGCAGTAGAGTTTGTTGTGCTCGTAATGCTGTAATCTGAAAATAAAAATAAAATGTCAGACATAATTTGTTAAAATGTGTTGACCCCATAAGCTACAACTACTGTCAACTTTCCCATTTACCTTCATTAAAAACATCAATCAGTTCTCTGATTACAATACAAGATTTCACATTTTCTTAATCCTGCATAGTGCACCTTTAAATGTACTACAACCAAATCATGCAAACAAACCTGAAGAATTGCTCAGGAGATAAAGCTCAATGATCAATCTAAAGAAATCAAGACAAAAATGAATAAATGAGTGCTTGACAGCACACAACACGGACAGGTAATAATATAACAACAAAATACAGGTCTACGATTTTCAGTATACCTCTTATGACTTTAACCAGAAAAAAACTCATTTTATTCTTAATATAAACATTGAATATGCTGTGTCCAAATATATGTTTATGGTAATTTTTAAAAAAATACTTACAATCACAGATATTAATAGGCATGAAAAATATATCAGGACACAGAAAACACATTAGATCAGAGATATGACATGTGGATGTCAGCCACATCTACACAAAACAGGAAACCAGAGCAATAATTACCAACATTAAGGGAACTACAACAAATTACATGCTGGAGGCCAAAATTTGAAATATTTAAGCGTTTTTTTTTCTTTTCTTTTCAAAAAAGACTTTTAAACTCACCAAAGCTGCATTTATCTGATAAATTCAGTAAAACAGTAATATTGTAAATTATTATTACAGCTTAAATTTACTTTTTATTTTATTATATTTTAAAATGTATTTTGGTGATGGCAAACTGAATTATCATTGGCCATTACTCCATTTGTCAGTGTCATGTTATCATCATTGTTTAAAACAGTTGTGCTGCTTCATATTTTTGTGGAAACTGTGAATCATAACTATTAAGTTTAGATTCAGTAATATATAAATATATATATATTTAATACTTTTATTAAGCAGACATTAATTGATCAAAAGTGACAGTATTTAACAATGCTACATTACATTTTTTACTTTGAAACTTTTTGAAACTTTGTATTCAAAGAATATTGAAAAATGCATCACAGTTTATTACAAAGCATTAAAATGCATCACAGTTTATCACAAAAATATAATTTTTCACACAATATTAAGCAGTAGCACAACCCTTTTTAACACTGATAACAATAACTGTTTCTTCGTAATAATGACATTATAGAATTTATTTCTGAATTATAATTTATATTTAAATATGTAAAAATGATATCTTACAATATCACTGTTTCAACTTTATTTCTCATCAAATGAATGCAGCCTTGGTCAATAATAATAATAATAATTCATTACATTTATATAGCGCTTTTCAAGGCACTTAAAGCGCTTTACATACAAGAGGGGAATCTCCTCAACCACCACCAGTGTGCAGCATCCACCTGGATGATGCGGCGGCGGCAGCCATATTGCGCCAGAACGACCACCACACACCAGCTTACTGGTGGAGAGGAGACAGTGATGAAGCCAATCAGTTTATGGAGATGATTAGGAGGCCATGATGGTCAGAGGCCAATGGGCAAATTTGGCCAGGATGCCAAATGTGTCAATGACAAACAAAATACAGATTCAGCTTGCTCTTCCTCTGCATTCAGAGAGCAGATCGTATTTAAGCTTAAAACACCCTCTCTCCTCTCTGACGCATTCATTACTCAAAATAGACGAATAAATTGTTAACACAAATCGTCCACGATTCAAACTTAAAGTTCTCACTTCAACCTGCTGACTCAAAAACATTAAAGATTTACATTATAGAGTACTCTATTCCGATCATAATTTATGAAAAAAGTACATAAAAGTGTAGCTGACACCGCATCTAAACTGTACCTCAACAACATTTTCTTTGGCCAAAAATAAAAAGATTTCGCGCTCTTTTACGCTCAAAGCGCGAGACGACACCCCCGTTAATATCGACAGCACATGGACTCCGTGTGTCTGAATCTGACCCAATTCGCCAGCACTAGCCTGTCAGACACGGCGGTCAGCGTGTAGTTTCAGACCACTGTCTATTCTAACCTAGTGAATCAGTGAAAAACCACTATATATAACTTATATATATATACACACACACACACGTTTATGAAACAGCACAAAATACTTGCTTTAAACACGCCCAACACGCAGCATCAGGCCTCACTGATTTCTAATGCCTCACAACCATCTCAAACGAAAGAATTTCTTAAATAGACGGTTAATATGAATTACTGTCCTGACACTGTCCTAAAAGTAAAGTACATTCAAGCAGAAAAAAATAATACGCACCATGGCTCTCCAGCGGCCTAACGTTAATGACTAATCTCTGCTAAAATGCCTTAAAAACAGCAATCTTGCTCATGCAATATTGTGCAAATATTCAGAATTAGCTAATGCACACACAAACTTTAAACAACAATAGTCTACACTACTCGGGCAACATATTTTATTGCTTAAAATTCGTTTTTAAATGCGGAAGTTAGAAAAATAAACCACCGGTACTTACCTCAGGAGAATTCTGGAACATCTGCCGTTAGTCTCCCTCTATCAGTGTATTACTCAGCCAATCAGCAGCGCGATCTTCAGCTGCACAGCCAATCGTCATGCAGTGTTACACTTCTATCCATATATGGAGGAGAGAGCCCATGGAGATAGTTTTTTTTTTTTTTTTTTTTAACGTGTGTGCACCAAGCCTTATTAGAAATTACAAACACATGTTGTTTTAATCATTGAAATATATCAATTAGGTTCCACATTCTAAAAAGTTAAACATGATTAAATTAAAATATTCTGTCTTTGTTTTCAAGAAGATCACCATGAGTCATATAATATCATTGTTTAATTATGAGAGCTTTTAAATTAATACTTTCAAATTGTTATAGCCATTCAAATATAGAGAAAGAGACAATATGTAATGAACTGAGTGATTAACTTTATTTTTAATATATTTTTATTTTATACTTTTAAGGAACAAGAATAATTACAACCAGAAATATAAAATTCTTTAAATATTAAATATTTAAATAGTAAATTCTCACCACTAATGGAGACAAAACCAAAGAACTTTAAAACATGTTTGTATGGATATAGTTGTATTGCTGCTAAGTGTTCTGTGTGGTTACTATTGGTAGCTTTTTGCTAGTGTATTGTTAGTTAGTTTCTAGGGTGTTTTGGGTGGTTGCTAGGGTACTCTTGGTGGTTGCTAGGGTGTTGGTATGCGGTTGCTAGGGTACTTGGGGTGGTTGCTGAGGTGTTGCTATGCAGTTGCTAGGGTACTTGGGGTGGTTGCTAGGGTGTTGCTATGCGGTTGCTAGGGTACCGGGGGTGGTTGCTAGGGTGTTTTGCTAAGTGGTTGCTAAGGTACCCAGGTGGGTTGCTAGGCTGTTGATATGCAGTTGCTAGGGTACCCGGGTAGGTCACTAAGGTGTTGCTATGTGGTTGCTAGGGTAGTCAGGGTGGTTGCTAGGTTGGTTTAACCAGTGACTAGCATGTTGCTAGCATGATTAGCAAGAGACTAGCATGTTGCTAGCATGACTCGCAAGTGACTAGCATGTCGCTAGCATGTTTCTAGCATGATTGCATGTTACTAGCATGTCGCTAGCATGTTTCTAGCATGATTAGCATGTCGCTAGCATGATTAGCATGTGACTAGCATGTCGCTAGCATGATTAGCATGTTACTAGCATGTCGCTAGCATGATTAGCATGTTACTAGCATGTCACTAGCATGCTTGCTAGCATGATTAGCATGTTACTAGCATGTCGCTAGCATGTTTCTAGCATGATTAGCATTTGACTAGCATGTCGCTAGCATGTTTCTAGCATGATTAGCATGTCGCTAGCATGTTGTTAGCATGATTAGCTAGGTATTAGCATGTCGCTAGCATGTTTCTAGCATGATTAGCATGTTACTAGCATGTTGCTAGCATGATTAGCATGTTACTAGCATGTCGCTAGCATGCTTCTAGCAAGATTAGCATGTCGTTAGCATGATTAGCAAGTTACTAGCATGTTGCTAGCATGTTTCTAGCATGATTAGCATTTGACTAGCATGTCACTAGCATGTTTGCTAGCATGATTAGCATGTGACTAGCATGTCGCTAGCATGTTTCTAGCATGATTAGCATGTCGCTAGAATGATTAGCATGTGACTAGCATGTCACTAGCATGTTTGCTAGCATGATTAGCATGTTACTAGCATGTCGCTAGCATGTTTCTAGCATGATTAGCATGTGACTAGCATGTCGCTAGCATGTTTCTAGCATGATTAGCATGTCGCTAGCATGTTGTTAGCATGATTAGCATGTTACTAGCATGTCGCTAGCATGTTTCTAGCATGATTAGCATGTTACTAGCATGTTGCTAGCATGATTAGCATGTTACTAGCATGTCGCTAGCATGATTAGCATGTTACTAGCATGTCGCTAGCATGTTTCTAGCATGATTAGCATGTTGTTAGCATGTTGCTAGCATGTTTCTAGCATGATTAGCATGTTACTAGCATGTCGCTAGCATGTTTCTAGCATGATTAGCATGTCGTTAGCATGATTAGCAAGTTACTAGCATGTCGCTAGCATGTTTCTAGCATGATTAGCATGTTACTAGCATGTCGCTAGCATGTTGTTAGCATGATTAGCATGTTACTAGCATGTTGCTAGCATGATTAGCACGTTACTAGCATGTTGCTAGCATGATTAGCACGTTACTAGCATGTTGCTAGCATGATTAGCATGTTACTAGCATGTCGCTAGCATGATTAGCATGTTACTAGCATGTCGCTAGCATGTTTCTAGCATGATTAGCATGTTGTTAGCATGATTAGCAAGTTATTAGCATGTCGCTAGCATGTTTCTAGCATGATTAGCATGTTACTAGCATGTTGCTAGCATGATTAGCATGTAACTAGCATGTCGCTAGCATGATTAGCATGTCGCTAGCATGTTTCTAGCATGATAAGCATGTTACTAGCATGTCGCTAGCATGTTTCTAGCATGATTAGCAAGTTATTAGCAAGTTGCTAGCATGTTTCTAGCATGATTAGCAAGTTATTAGCATGTCGCTAGCATGTTTCTAGCATGATTAGCATGTCGCTAGCATGATTAGCAAGTTACTAGCATGTTTAGAGCATGATTAGCATGTTGATCTAAAGATATACAAAACATAGGTCTTGCTAAACGGTTGCTAGGGTACTGTTTTTGGTTGCTAGGGAGTGGCTTGACAGCTGCCAGTGATGATATTATAAAGGCTGCTTGTCTGTATGAATTATATAAATCAACCCCCATGTCTCTATGACACTCAGATTTGAAGATACACCTCTTTGGGTTTGCGTTGCTAGGGTCATTAATAATGGTTGCTAGGGTGTGGCAAGGAAGTGTCAGTGGTGGTACATGATTGGTTGTTTGCTGTCCCGAGTCAAAAACACCCAGCCCCAAGCCTCTATGACACTGTGATCTAAAGATATCCATCTGGCGCTTTATAATGGCAGTCTATGGGATCAGTTGCTAGGGTGCTCTAAATGGTTGCTAGGGCGTGGCTTGACAGTTTCACAGTGATCCCGAGAGTCTGATTGGTTGTCTGAGTAAAATGAGCCCACCCCCAAGCCTCTATGACACTGTGATCCAAAGATATCCATTTGGGCCTTTTATAATGGCAGTCTATATGATCAGTTGCTAGGGTACTCTAAATGGTTGCCAGGGCGTGGTTTGACAGCGTCACAATAATCCTGAGAGTCTGATTGGTTGCCTGAGTAAAATAAGCCCACCCCCATGTCTCTATGACATTGTGATGCAGAGTTATGTTCAATGAAAAATCCCTATGTACTTTACCATAGTAGGAAAAACGCGCTGTTTCATGGGCCGTCCCTCACCATAGTATGTCAATGGGGCAACTTTGGGGCGCTCTTGCCCCCCAGGGGTACAACTTATACCCCACTGCGGGGTATGTTCTCGCACAGCTTGATAACCTCTTCATATGTGGTGATTTACATGTTTCTACGAAACACCCAGCCCCATGTCTCTACAACACTGTGATCTAAAGATATCCATCTGGCGCTTTATAATGGCAGTCTATGGGATCAGTTGCTAGGGTGCTCTAAATGGTTGCTAGGGCGTGGCTTGACAGCTTCACAGTGATCCCGAGAGTCTGATTGGTTGTCTGAGTAAAATGAGCCCACCCCCAAGCCTCTATGACACTGTGATCCAAAGATATCCATTTGGGCCTTTTATAATGGCAGTCTATATGATCAGTTGCTAGGGTACTCTAAATGGTTGCCAGGGCGTGGTTTGACAGCGTCACAATAATCCTGAGAGTCTGATTGGTTGCCTGAGTAAAATAAGCCCACCCCCATGTCTCTATGACATTGTGATGCAGAGTTATGTTCAATGAAAAATCCCTATGTACTTTACCATAGTAGGAAAAACGCGCTGTTTCATGGGCCGTCCCTCACCATAGTATGTCAATGGGGCAACTTTGGGGCGCTCTTGCCCCCCAGGGGTACAACTTATACCCCACTGCGGGGTATGTTCTCGCACAGCTTGATAACCTCTTCATATGTGGTGATTTACATGTTTCTACGAAATTCTCGCTCGGAGCTACGACTCGTCAAAGTTGGCCGCAATGCGTTGTCTATGCGATTTTTCGGCTGTTTTATCGCCCGCTGTACGATCATCGTACGCCCGATCGCTTATAAAAGTCATAGCACATCATTCCTCAATAGGCCGCACGATTTGACGCCTGTTTCATGGGTCTGTGACAAACGGTGCAGGAGGAGTAGCGCGTCAAAATTTGTACGGAAGAAGAAGAATAATAATAAGCACGCAGCATAATACAAGTGATGCTTTGCCTTCGGCAAGCACCACTAACTAGATATGTACATTTCCTGAAGAAAATGTGAGTGGTGCTTGGCGTGGCAAAACTCGGCACTCTAGCCAACCAGCACGTCTCTATGATGTTATGGAGCTGAGATGTGGCTTCCTTTTATAGTTATACGGTTGTTAGGGTGCTCTAAATGGTTGCTATGGTGTGGGTACACATTTACCATGTTGATATTTATAGAGTGATGTCCCACCCGAGTCAAAAGAGCCCAACCCCATCTCTGTATGATGTTCTGATGCTGAGATATGGCTTATTTATATGAATGTATGGTTGCTAGGGTACTGTAAATTGTTGCTAGGGTGTGGCTATAGAGTTTATTGAGTGATATTTAAAGACTACTTACTAGTCATAAATAAAAGAACCAAGCCCTATGTTTCTAGTGTGTTTTGGTCCTTAGATATGGCTTGTTAATGTTGTAAGATGGTTGCTAGGGTGCTGTAAGTGGTTGCTAGGGCCGTTGCTAGGGTACCCAGGATGGTTGCTAAGGTGTTGCTATGTGGTTGCTAGGGTAGTTGGGGTGGTTGCTAGGGTGTAGCTATGCGGTTGCTAGGGTAATCAAGGTGGTTGCTAGGGTACCTACGATGGTTGCTAGGGCCGTTGCTAGGGTACCCAGGATGGTTGCTAAGGTGTTGCTATGTGGTTGCTAGGGTAGTTGGGGTGGTTGCTAGGGTGTAGCTATGCGGTTGCTAGGGTAATCAAGGTGGTTGCTAGGGTACCTACGATGGTTGCTAGGGCGGTTGCTAGGGTACACAGGGTGGTTGCTAGGGCGGTTGCTAGGGTACCCAGGATGGTTGCTAAGGTGTTGCTATGTGGTTGCTAGGGTACTTGGGGTGGTTGCTAGGGTGTTGCTAAGTGGTTGCTAGGGTACTTGGGGTGGTTGCTAGGGGGTTGCTAGGGTACCCAGGATGGTTGCTAAGGTGTTGCTATGTGGTTGCTAGGGTACTTGGGGTGGTTGCTAGGGTGTTGCTAAGCGGTTGCTAGGGTACTTGGGGTGGTTGCTAGGGTACCCAGGATGGTTGCTAAGGTGTTGCTATGCAGTTGCTAGGGTACTTGGTGTGGTTGCTAGGGTGTTGCTATGCGGTTGCTAGGGTACTTGGGGTGGTTGCTAGGGCCGTTGCTAGGATACCCACGCTGGTTGCTATGGTACTTGGGGTGGTTTCTAGGGTGTTGCTAGGCAGTTGTTAGTTGCACAGATCGTTACTATGGAGTTTTAAAGAGTTCTTAGCATTAAATTAGCCTGAATTAGCACTTAGCTAATGACTATTAGCATGTAGCTATTCACTGCTAGCATGACTAGCATGTTTGAAGTCTGGTTTGCTAGCATGAGTCAAAAGAACCAACTCCCATGTCTGTACTATATTCTGATGCAAAGATATAGGTCTTGCTAGATGGTTGCTAGGGTACTCTGTTTGGTTGTTAGGGAGTGGCTTGGCAGCTGCCAATGATAATACTCCAAAGGCTGCTTGCCAGTATAAATGATATAAACCAACCCCCATGTCTCTATTACATTCAGATTTGAAGATATGCATCTTTGGGTTTGGGTTGCTAGGGTGATCGACAGTGGTTGCTAGGGCGTGGCTAGGAAGTGTCGATGGTGAATCATGATTTGCTGCTTGCGGCCCGAGTCAAACGAGCCCACCCCCATGTCTCTATGACACTGTGAACTAAAGATATCCATCTGGGCTTTTATAATGGCATTCTATGGGATCAGTTGCTAGGGTGCTCTAAATGGTTGCTAGGGCGTGGCTTCACAGCTTCATAATGATCCTGAGAGTCTGATTGGTTGGCTGAGTAAAATGAGCCCACCCCCATGTCTCTATGTTATTGTGATGCAGAGTTATGTTCAATACAAAATCCCTATGTAAATTACCATAGTAGGAAAAACGTGTGCTGTTTCATGGGCTGTCCCTCACCATAGTATGTCAATGGGCAAATTTGGGGCGCTCTTGTGCCCCAGGGGTACAACTTATACCCCATTGCGGGGTATGTTCTCGCACAGCTTGATAGCCTCTTCAAATGTGGTGATTCACATGTTTCTACGAAATTCTCGCTCTGAGCTACGACTCGTCAAAGTTGGCCGCAATGTTAAGTCGATGGGATTTTTCGGGCGATTTTTCGCCCCCTGTACGATTATCGTACGCCCGATCGCTTATAAAAGATATAGCACACCATTCCTCAATAGGCCGCACGATTTGACGCCTGTTTCATGGGTCTGTGACAAACGGTCCAGGAGGAGTAGCGAACCGAAGTTTTGTCCAGAAGAAGAAGAATAATAATAATAACTAGAATGTACATTTCCTGAAGAAAATGTGAGTGGTGCTTGGCGTGGCAAAACTCGCCCATCGGTTGCTAGGTTGGCTTGAGTGGTTTCCACGGCACTGCTAGGCAGTTGCTAGAATACTTTGTGACTAGCATGTCACTAGCATGTTTGCTAGTATGATTAGCACGTTACTAGCATGTTGCTAGCATGATTAGCATGTGACTAGCATGTCGCTAGCATGTTTCTAGCATGTCGCTAACATGTTTCTAGCATGATTAGCATGTGACTAGCATGTCACTAGCTTGTTTGCTAGCATGATTAGCACGTTACTAGCATGTTGCTAGCATGATTAGCATGTTACTAGCATGTCGCTAGCATGATTAGCATGTTACTAGCAGGTCGCTAGCATGTTTCTAGCATGATTAGCATGTCGTTAGCATGATTAGCAAGTTACTAGCATGTCGCTAGCATGTTTCTAGCATGATTAGCATGTGACTAGCATGTCGCTAGCATGTTTCTAGCATGATTAGCATGTCGCTAGCATGATTAGCATGTGACTAGCATGTCACTAGCATGTTTGCTAGCATGATTAGCATGTTACTAGCATGTTGCTAGCATGATTAGCATGTTACTAGCATGTCGCTAGCATGATTAGCATGTTACTAGCATGTCGCTAGCATGTTTCTAGCATGATTAGCATGTCGCTAGCATGATTAGCATGTTACTAGCATGTCGCTAGCATGTTTCTAGCATGATTAGCATGTGACTAGCATGTCACTAGCATGTTTGCTAGCATGATTAGCACGTTACTAGCATGTTGCTAGCATGATTAGCATGTTACTAGCATGTCGCTAGCATGATTGGCATGTTTCTAGCATGTCGCTAGCATGTTTCTAGCATGATTAGCATGCTGTTAGCATGATTAGCAAGTTACTAGCATGTCGCTAGCATGTTTCTAGCATGATTAGCATGTTACTAGCATGTCGCTAGCATGTTGTTAGCATGATTAGCAAGTTATTAGCATGTCGCTAGCATGTTTCTAGCATGATTAGCATGTTACTAGCATGTCGCTAGCATGTTTCTAGCCTGATTAGCATGTTACTAGCATGTCGCTAGCATGATTTGCAAGTTACTAGCATGTTTAAAGCATGATTAGCATGTTGATCTAAAGATATACAAAATATAGGTCTTGCTTAACGGTTGCTAGGGTACTGTTTTTGGTTGCTAAGGAGTGGCTTGGCAGCTGCCAGTGATGATATTATAAAGGCTGCTTGTCAGTATGAATTATATAAATCAACCCCCAAGTCTCTATGACACTCAGATTTGAAGATACACCTCTTTGGGTTTGCGTTGCTAGGGTCATCAATAATGGTTGCTAGGGTGTGGCAAGGAAGTGCCAGTGGTGGTACATGATTGGTTGTTTGCTGTCCCGAGTCAAAAACACCCAGCCCCATGTCTGTACAACACTGTGATCTAAAGATATCCATCTGGGCCTTTTATAATGGCAGTCTATGGGATCAGTTGCTAGGGTGCTCTAAATGGTTGCTAGGGCGTGGCTTGACAGCTTCACAGTGATCCCGAGAGTCTGATTGGTTGTCTGAGTAAAATGAGCCCACCCCCAAGCCTCTATGACACTGTGATCCAAAGATATCCATCTGGGCCTTTTATAATGGCAGTCTATATGATCAGTTGCTAGGGTGCTCTAAATGGTTGCCAGGGCGTGGTTTGACAGCGTCACAATAATCCTGAGAGTCTGATTGGTTGCCTGAGTAAAATAAGCCCACCCCCATGTCTCTATGACATTGTGATGCAGAGTTATGTTCAATGAAAAATCCCTATGTACTTTACCATAGTAGGAAAAACGCGCTGTTTCATGGGCCGTCCCTCACCATAGTATGTCAATGGGGCAACTTTGGGGCGCTCTTGCCCCCCAGGGGTACAACTTATACCCCACTGCGGGGTATGTTCTCGCACAGCTTGATAACCTCTTCATATGTGGTGATTTACATGTTTCTACGAAATTCTCGCTCGGAGCTACGACTCGTCAAAGTTGGCCGCAATGCGTTGTCTATGCGATTTTTCGGCTGTTTTATCGCCCGCTGTACGATCATCGTACGCCCGATCACTTATAAAAGTCATAGCACACCATTCCTCAATAGGCCGCACGATTTGACGCCTGTTTCATGGGTCTGTGACAAACGGTGCAGGAGGAGTAGCGCGTCAAAATTTGTACGGAAGAAGAAGAATAACTAGATATGTACATTTCCTGAAGAAAATGTGAGTGGTGCTTGGCGTGGCAAAACTCGGCACTCTAGCCAACCAGCACGTCTCTATGATGTTATGGAGCTGAGATGTGGCTTCCTTTTATAGTTATACGGTTGTTAGGGTGCTCTAAATGGTTGCTATGGTGTGGGTACACATTTACCATGTTGATATTTATAGAGTGATGTCCCACCCGAGTCAAAAGAGCCCAACCCCATCTCTGTATGATGTTCTGATGCTGAGATATGGCTTATTTATATGAATGTATGGTTGCTAGGGTACTGTAAATTGTTGCTAGGGTGTGGCTATAGAGTTTATTGAGTGATATTTAAAGACTACTTACTAGTCATAAATAAAAGAACCAAGCCCTATGTTTCTAGTGTGTTTTGGTCCTTAGATATGGCTTGTTAATGTTGTAAGATGGTTGCTAGGGTGCTGTAAGTGGTTGCTAGGGCCGTTGCTAGGGTACCCAGGATGGTTGCTAAGGTGTTGCTATGTGGTTGCTAGGGTAGTTGGGGTGGTTGCTAGGGTGTAGCTATGCGGTTGCTAGGGTAATCAAGGTGGTTGCTAGGGTACCTACGATGGTTGCTAGGGCCGTTGCTAGGGTACCCAGGATGGTTGCTAAGGTGTTGCTATGTGGTTGCTAGGGTAGTTGGGGTGGTTGCTAGGGTGTAGCTATGCGGTTGCTAGGGTAATCAAGGTGGTTGCTAGGGTACCTACGATGGTTGCTAGGGCGGTTGCTAGGGTACACAGGGTGGTTGCTAGGGCGGTTGCTAGGGTACCCAGGATGGTTGCTAAGGTGTTGCTATGTGGTTGCTAGGGTACTTGGGGTGGTTGCTAGGGTGTTGCTAAGTGGTTGCTAGGGTACTTGGGGTGGTTGCTAGGGGGTTGCTAGGGTACCCAGGATGGTTGCTAAGGTGTTGCTATGTGGTTGCTAGGGTACTTGGGGTGGTTGCTAGGGTGTTGCTAAGCGGTTGCTAGGGTACTTGGGGTGGTTGCTAGGGTACCCAGGATGGTTGCTAAGGTGTTGCTATGCAGTTGCTAGGGTACTTGGTGTGGTTGCTAGGGTGTTGCTATGCGGTTGCTAGGGTACTTGGGGTGGTTGCTAGGGCCGTTGCTAGGATACCCACGCTGGTTGCTATGGTACTTGGGGTGGTTTCTAGGGTGTTGCTAGGCAGTTGTTAGTTGCACAGATCGTTACTATGGAGTTTTAAAGAGTTCTTAGCATTAAATTAGCCTGAATTAGCACTTAGCTAATGACTATTAGCATGTAGCTATTCACTGCTAGCATGACTAGCATGTTTGAAGTCTGGTTTGCTAGCATGAGTCAAAAGAACCAACTCCCATGTCTGTACTATATTCTGATGCAAAGATATAGGTCTTGCTAGATGGTTGCTAGGGTACTCTGTTTGGTTGTTAGGGAGTGGCTTGGCAGCTGCCAATGATAATACTCCAAAGGCTGCTTGCCAGTATAAATGATATAAACCAACCCCCATGTCTCTATTACATTCAGATTTGAAGATATGCATCTTTGGGTTTGGGTTGCTAGGGTGATCGACAGTGGTTGCTAGGGCGTGGCTAGGAAGTGTCGATGGTGAATCATGATTTGCTGCTTGCGGCCCGAGTCAAACGAGCCCACCCCCATGTCTCTATGACACTGTGAACTAAAGATATCCATCTGGGCTTTTATAATGGCATTCTATGGGATCAGTTGCTAGGGTGCTCTAAATGGTTGCTAGGGCGTGGCTTCACAGCTTCATAATGATCCTGAGAGTCTGATTGGTTGGCTGAGTAAAATGAGCCCACCCCCATGTCTCTATGTTATTGTGATGCAGAGTTATGTTCAATACAAAATCCCTATGTAAATTACCATAGTAGGAAAAACGTGTGCTGTTTCATGGGCTGTCCCTCACCATAGTATGTCAATGGGCAAATTTGGGGCGCTCTTGTGCCCCAGGGGTACAACTTATACCCCATTGCGGGGTATGTTCTCGCACAGCTTGATAGCCTCTTCAAATGTGGTGATTCACATGTTTCTACGAAATTCTCGCTCTGAGCTACGACTCGTCAAAGTTGGCCGCAATGTTAAGTCGATGGGATTTTTCGGGCGATTTTTCGCCCCCTGTACGATTATCGTACGCCCGATCGCTTATAAAAGATATAGCACACCATTCCTCAATAGGCCGCACGATTTGACGCCTGTTTCATGGGTCTGTGACAAACGGTCCAGGAGGAGTAGCGAACCGAAGTTTTGTCCAGAAGAAGAAGAATAATAATAATAACTAGAATGTACATTTCCTGAAGAAAATGTGAGTGGTGCTTGGCGTGGCAAAACTCGCCCATCGGTTGCTAGGTTGGCTTGAGTGGTTTCCACGGCACTGCTAGGCAGTTGCTAGAATACTTTGTGACTAGCATGTCACTAGCATGTTTGCTAGTATGATTAGCACGTTACTAGCATGTTGCTAGCATGATTAGCATGTGACTAGCATGTCGCTAGCATGTTTCTAGCATGTCGCTAACATGTTTCTAGCATGATTAGCATGTGACTAGCATGTCACTAGCTTGTTTGCTAGCATGATTAGCACGTTACTAGCATGTTGCTAGCATGATTAGCATGTTACTAGCATGTCGCTAGCATGATTAGCATGTTACTAGCAGGTCGCTAGCATGTTTCTAGCATGATTAGCATGTCGTTAGCATGATTAGCAAGTTACTAGCATGTCGCTAGCATGTTTCTAGCATGATTAGCATGTGACTAGCATGTCGCTAGCATGTTTCTAGCATGATTAGCATGTCGCTAGCATGATTAGCATGTGACTAGCATGTCACTAGCATGTTTGCTAGCATGATTAGCATGTTACTAGCATGTTGCTAGCATGATTAGCATGTTACTAGCATGTCGCTAGCATGATTAGCATGTTACTAGCATGTCGCTAGCATGTTTCTAGCATGATTAGCATGTCGCTAGCATGATTAGCATGTTACTAGCATGTCGCTAGCATGTTTCTAGCATGATTAGCATGTGACTAGCATGTCACTAGCATGTTTGCTAGCATGATTAGCACGTTACTAGCATGTTGCTAGCATGATTAGCATGTTACTAGCATGTCGCTAGCATGATTGGCATGTTTCTAGCATGTCGCTAGCATGTTTCTAGCATGATTAGCATGCTGTTAGCATGATTAGCAAGTTACTAGCATGTCGCTAGCATGTTTCTAGCATGATTAGCATGTTACTAGCATGTCGCTAGCATGTTGTTAGCATGATTAGCAAGTTATTAGCATGTCGCTAGCATGTTTCTAGCATGATTAGCATGTTACTAGCATGTCGCTAGCATGTTTCTAGCCTGATTAGCATGTTACTAGCATGTCGCTAGCATGATTTGCAAGTTACTAGCATGTTTAAAGCATGATTAGCATGTTGATCTAAAGATATACAAAATATAGGTCTTGCTTAACGGTTGCTAGGGTACTGTTTTTGGTTGCTAAGGAGTGGCTTGGCAGCTGCCAGTGATGATATTATAAAGGCTGCTTGTCAGTATGAATTATATAAATCAACCCCCAAGTCTCTATGACACTCAGATTTGAAGATACACCTCTTTGGGTTTGCGTTGCTAGGGTCATCAATAATGGTTGCTAGGGTGTGGCAAGGAAGTGCCAGTGGTGGTACATGATTGGTTGTTTGCTGTCCCGAGTCAAAAACACCCAGCCCCATGTCTGTACAACACTGTGATCTAAAGATATCCATCTGGGCCTTTTATAATGGCAGTCTATGGGATCAGTTGCTAGGGTGCTCTAAATGGTTGCTAGGGCGTGGCTTGACAGCTTCACAGTGATCCCGAGAGTCTGATTGGTTGTCTGAGTAAAATGAGCCCACCCCCAAGCCTCTATGACACTGTGATCCAAAGATATCCATCTGGGCCTTTTATAATGGCAGTCTATATGATCAGTTGCTAGGGTGCTCTAAATGGTTGCCAGGGCGTGGTTTGACAGCGTCACAATAATCCTGAGAGTCTGATTGGTTGCCTGAGTAAAATAAGCCCACCCCCATGTCTCTATGACATTGTGATGCAGAGTTATGTTCAATGAAAAATCCCTATGTACTTTACCATAGTAGGAAAAACGCGCTGTTTCATGGGCCGTCCCTCACCATAGTATGTCAATGGGGCAACTTTGGGGCGCTCTTGCCCCCCAGGGGTACAACTTATACCCCACTGCGGGGTATGTTCTCGCACAGCTTGATAACCTCTTCATATGTGGTGATTTACATGTTTCTACGAAATTCTCGCTCGGAGCTACGACTCGTCAAAGTTGGCCGCAATGCGTTGTCTATGCGATTTTTCGGCTGTTTTATCGCCCGCTGTACGATCATCGTACGCCCGATCACTTATAAAAGTCATAGCACACCATTCCTCAATAGGCCGCACGATTTGACGCCTGTTTCATGGGTCTGTGACAAACGGTGCAGGAGGAGTAGCGCGTCAAAATTTGTACGGAAGAAGAAGAATAATAATAAGCACGCAGCATAATACAAGTGATGCTTTGCCTTCGGCAAGCACCACTAATAATAAGCACGCAGCATAATACAAGTGATGCTTTGCCTTCGGCAAGCACCACTAATAAGTATGCAAGATAACAATAGTGATGCCTTGCCTTTGGCAAGCACCACTAATAATAAGTATGCAAGATAACAATAGTGATGCCTTGCCTTTGGCAAGCACCACTAATAATAAGTATGCAAGATAACAATAGTGATGCTTTGCCTTTGGCAAGCACCACTAATAATAAGTATGCAAGATAACAATAGTGATGCTTTGCCTTTGGCAAGCACCACTAATAATAAGTATGCAAGATAACAATAGTGATGCTTTGCCTTTGGCAAGCACCACTAATAAGTATGCAAGATAACAATAGTGATGCTTTGCCTTTGGCAAGCACCACTAATAACTAGATAATAAAGTTTGAGACAAACTTTAAGTTGGCTTGAGAAAGCCGGACCAGAAAGTTTTAAAAAGTTTGAAAAGTTTTAAAAAGTTTAAAAAGTTTAAGTTTTAAAAGTTTGAAGTTTGAAGCTTTTCAGTCTGAAATAGTTTGAAGTTTAACAGTTTTAAAAGCTTAAAGTTTGATAGATAGATAGATAGATAGATAGATACTCAGATTATAAATAGATAGATAGATAGATAGATAGATTTTAATGAGTTTAAATGGGATAGAAATAGTACATAGAAGGGAAGTCTGATTGAGTCTAATGGGCTTCAGTTTGTTTAGATTTGAATTTTGACAGTTGGAGTTTGAATAGTCTTGGCTCATCTGAACATTCCGTCAATGTAAGTCTATGGGATTTTTATGAGTTTTAATCTTCATTTTTATGAAAACCATAAGTCGGATCAGTTAGAAAAGATATAGCACACCCGGCGAGATCAGTCTGAAGATCTGGACTGAGTTTGGAGTCTGTAGAGTTAAAGCTCTAGGAGGAGTTAGAGTTGATAGTTTAGTCTCAGAAGAATAATAATACTACTATCATAATGCTACTAGCATGATTAGCAAGTTACTAGCATGTCGCTAGCATGTTTCTAACATGATTAGCATGTTACTAGCATGTCGCTAGCATGTTGTTAGCATGATTAGCAAGTTATTAGCATGTCGCTAGCATGTTTCTAGCATGATTAGCATGTCGCTAGCATGTCGCTAGCATGTTTCTAACATGATTAGCATGCTACTAGCATGTCTCTAGCATGATTAGCATGTGACTAGCATGTCGCTAACATGTTTGTAGCATGATTAGCATGTTGCTAGCATGATTAGCATGTTACTAGCATGTTGCTAGCATGTTTCTAACATGATTAGCATGCTATTAGCATGTCTCTAACATGACGCTAACATGTTTCTAGCATGATTAGCAAGTTATTAGCATGTCGCTAGCATGTTTCTAGCATTATAAGCATGTTACTAGCATGTCGCTAGCATGTTTCTAACATGATTAGCATGTTGCTAGCATGATTCTAGCATGATTAGCATGTTACTAGCATGTTGCTAGCATGATTAGCATGTTACTAGCATGTTGCTAACATGATTAGCAAGTGACTAGCATGTTGTTAGCATGATTAGCTAGTTATTAGCATGTCGCTAGCATTTTTCTAGCATGATTAGCATGTTACTAGCATGTCGCTAGCATGTTTCTAACATGATTAGCATGCTATTAGCATGTTTCTAGCATGATTAGCGTGTTACTAGCATTTTGCTAGCATGATTAGCAAGTTACTAGCATGTTGCTAGCATGATTAGCATGTTACTAGTATGTTTAAAGCATGATTAGCATGTTGCTAGCATGATTTAGATAGATTAGAAATAGAATTCGATAGAGTGGAAGCTTAAATTAGTTTGAATTGGATAGAAATAGTTCATAGAAGGGAAGTCTGATTGAGTCTAATGGGCTTCAGTTTGTTCAGATTTGAATTTTGTCAGTTGGAGTTTGAATAGTCTTGGCTCATCTGAACATTCCGTCAATGTAAGTCTATGGGATTTTTATGAGTTTTAATCTTCATTTTTATGAATATCATAAGTCTGATCAGTTAGAAAAGATATAGCAACTCGAGTCAGAACAGTCTGAAGATCTGGACTGAGGTTGGAGTTTGTAGAGTTAATGCTCTAGGAGGAGTAGCAGTCAGAAATTTAGTCTCAGAAGAATAATAATAACTAGAATGTACATTTCCTGAAGAAAATGTGAGTGGTGCTTGCAGTGGCAAAACTCGCCACTAGGCCGTCAGTAGAGCCTTCAACATGATTACTAGAGAGCCAACTCCCATGTCTGTATGATGTTGTGGAGCTGAGATATGGCTTCTTTATGTTGCTATATGGTTGCTAGGATGCTCTATATGGTTGCTAGGGTGTAGCTGCACAGATGCCGTGGTGATACTTACAGACTGGTTTTTCAGCCCAAACAAGAGAGGCCACCCCCATATCTATACCACTTTAGGGTGCTGAGAAATTGCTTATTCATGTGTTTGTTCAGTTGCTAAGGTACTCTAAATAGTTGCTATGGTGTGGCTATACAGTTTATGGGATGATATTTAAAGACTATTTGACAGTCTGAATCAACAGAGCCCAACCCCATGTTTCTACAATGTTTTGGTGCTGAGAAATTGTTTGTTAATGTCCTTTTACGGTTGCTAGGGTGCTGTAAGTGGTTGCTAGGGCATAGCTATGAAGTTGTCATGTCAGTAATTATTGGCTGCTTGATAGGCAGAGTCAAATGAGCCCTCCCCCAAGTCTCTGTGACCTCCTGATCCAAAGATATAATCTCACTAATTTTGTGCCAATGTTAAGTCTATGGGACTTTTTCGCCCAAAAAATTTCGTCCACCAGACGAACATCGTACACTCAATTACTTATAAAAGATATAGCACACCTCTCCTCAATATGCCGCATGATTTGACATCTCATTCATGGGTCTACGACAAAAGGTGCAGGAGGAGTAGCGCCAAAGTTTTGTCTTAGTATGTTCTTAGCCTGATTTAACACTTAGCTAATCGCTATTAGCATGTAGCTATTCACTGCTATCACGTGTAGCATTCATGAGGGAAGTCCTGTTAGCGATCAGGAGTCAAAAGTGCAAAACCTGCATGTTTCCATGACACTTCTATCCAAAGATATCCCTTTTGATCTGTTTTCAATGGAGGTCTATGGGGGGGGGGGGTTGCTAGGGTGCTGTAAGTGGTTGCTAGGGTGTGGCTATGAAGATATAGGTCATTACTTATTGGTTACTTAAAAGATTGGTCAAATGAGTGTGTGTGTGTGAGAAAGAGAGAGAGAGAGAGAAAGCGTTCCTAAGGTCCTGCGTTTGTGTGTGTGTGAGAAAGTGACAGTTGAGATTTAAATACACAAACATTCTGCCATTGTAAGTCAATGGGACTTTTTTTGCCCGCTTTTTCATCCGCTGTGTGATCATCGTATGTCCGATCGCTTAGAAAAGATATAGCACACTTCTCCTCAATGAGCCGGTCGATTTGGCACCTCATTCATGGGTCTGTGACAAACGATGCAGGAGGAGTAGCACGCAGAAGTTTTGTCAGGGCGAATAGTAATTATAATACTAGATATGTACATTTCCTGAAGAAAATGTGAGTGGTGCTTGGCGTGGCAAAACTCGCCACTGTAGCCAACCAGCATGTCTGTGTGATGTTATGGAGCTGAGATGTGGCTTCCTTTTATAGTTATACGGTTGTTAGGGTGCTCTAAATGGTTGCTATGGTGTGGGTACACATTTACCATGTTGATATTTACAGAGTGATGACCAACCCGAGTCAAAAGAGCCCAACCTCATCTCTGTACGATGTTCTGATGCTGAGATATGGCTTATTTATGTGATTGTATGGTTGCTAGGGTACCCAGGATGGTTGCTAAGGTGTTGCTATGTGGTTGCTAGGGTACTTGGGGTGGTTGCTAGGGTGTAGCTATGCGGTTGCTAGGGTAATCAAGGTGGTTGCTAGGGTACCTACGATGGTTGCTAGGGCCGTTGCTAGGGTACCCAGGGTGGTTGCTAGGCCGGTTGCTAGGGTACCCAGGATGGTTTCTAAGGTGTTTCTAATTTGGTTGCTAGGGTACTTGGGTGGTTGCTAGGGCCGTTGCTAGGGTACTTGGGGTGGTTGCTAGGGCCGTTGCTAGGGTACCCATGCTGTTTGCTAGGGTACTTGGGGTGGTTGCTAGGGCGGTTGCTAGGGTACCCACGCTGGTTGCTAGGGTACCCAGGATGGTTGCTAAGGTGTTGCTATGTGGTTGCTAGGGTACTTGGGGTGGTTGCTAGGGTGTGGCTATGCGGTTGCTAGGGTACTTGTGGTGGTTGCTATGGTATCTGGGGTGGTTGCTACGGTGTTGCTAAGCGGTTGCTAGGGTACTTGGGGTGGTTGCTAGGGTACTTGGGGTGGTTGCTAGGGCGGTTGCTAGGGTACCCAGAATGGTTGCTAAGGTGTTGCTATGTGGTTGCTAGGGTACTTGGGGTGGTTGCTAGGGTGCTGCTAAGCGGTTGCTAGGGTACTTGGGGTGGTTGCTAGGGCCGTTGCTAGGGTACCCACGCTGGTTGCTAGGGTACTTGGGGTGGTTGCTAGGGTGGTTGCTAGGGTACCCAGGATGGTTGCTAAGGTGTTGCTCTGTGGTTGCTAGGGTACTTGGGGTGGTTGCTAGGGCCGTTGCTAGGGTACCCAGGCTGGTTGCTAGGGTACCCAGGATGGTTGCTAAGGTGTTGCTCTGTGGTTGCTAGGGTACTTGGGGTGGTTGCTAGGGTGTTGCTATGCGGTTGCTAGGGTACTTGTGGTGGTTGCTATGGTATCTGGGGGTGTTGCTAGGGTGTTGCTAGGCAGTTGGTAGTTTTTACAGATAGTTACTATTGAGTTTTATAGAGTTCTTAGCATGACTTAGCACTTAGCTAATCACTATTAGCATGTAGCTATTCATTGCTAGCATGACTAACATGTTTCGAGTCTGGTTTGCTAACATGGGTCAGAAGAACCAAAATCCCATGTGTATACGATATTCGGATGCAAAGATATAGGTCTTGCTAAACGGTTGCTAGGGTACTGATTTTGGTTGCTAGGGAGTGGCTTGACAGCTGCCAGTGTTGATATTAAAAAGGCTGCTTGTCAGTATGAATGACATAAATCAACCCCCATGTCTCTATGACACTCAGATTTGAAGATACACCTCTTTGGGTTTGCGTTGCTAGGGTCATCAATAATGGTTGCTAGGGTGTGGCAAGGAAGTGTCAGTGGTGGTACATGATTGGTTGTTTGCTGTCCCGAGTCAAAAACACCCAGCCCCATGTCTCTACAACACTGTGATCTAAAGATATCCATCTGGCGCTTTATAATGGCAGTCTATGGGATCAGTTGCTAGGGTGCTCTAAATGGTTGCTAGGGCGTGGCTTCACAGCTTCATAATGATTCTGAGAGTCTGATTGGTTGGCTGAGTAAAATGAGCCCACCCCCAAGTCTCTATGATATTGTGATGCAGAGTTATGTTCAATGCAAAATCCCTATGCAGATTACCATAGTAGAAAAAACGTGTGCTGTTTCATGAGCCGTCCCTCACCATAGTATGTCAATGGGGCAACTTTGGGGCGCTCTTGTGCCCCAGGGGTACAACTTATACCCCATTGCGGGGTATGTTCTCGCACAGCTTGATAGCCTCTTCAAATGTGGTGATTCACATGTTTCTACGAAATTCTCGCTCTGAGCTACGACTCATCAAATTTGGCCGCAATGTTAAGTCGATGGGATTTTTCGGGCGATTTTTCGCTCCCTGTACGATTATCGTACGCCCGATCACTTATAAAAGATATAGCACACCATTCCTCAATAGGCCGCACGATTTGACGCCTCATTCATGGGTCTGTGACAAACGGTGTAGGAGGAGTAGCGAACCGAAGTTTTGTCCAGAAGAAGAAGAATAATAATAATAAGTATGCAAGATAACAATAGTGATGCCTTGCCTTTGGCAAGCACCACTAACTAGATATGTACATTTCCTGAAGAAAATGTGAGTGGTGCTTGGCGTGGCAAAACTCGCCACTCTAGCCAACCAGCATGTCTCTATGATGTTATGGAGCTGAGATGTGGCTTCCTTTTATAGTTATACGGTTGTTAGGGTGCTCTAAATGGTTGCTATGGTGTGGGTACACATTTACCATGTTGATATTTATAGAGTGATGTCCCACCCGAGTCAAAAGAGCCCAACCCCATCTCTGTATGATGTTCTGATGCTGAGATATGGCTTATTTATATGAATGTATGGTTGCTAGGGTACTGTAAATTGTTGCTAGGGTGTGGCTATAGAGTTTATTGAGTAATATTTAAAGACTACTTACTAGTCATAAATAAAAGAACCAAGCCCTATGTTTCTAGTGTGTTTTGGTCCTTAGATATGGCTTGTTAATGTTGTAAGATGGTTGCTAGGGTGCTGTAAGTGGTTGCTAGGGCCGTTGCTAGGGTACCCAGGATGGTTGCTAAGGTGTTGCTATGTGGTTGCTAGGGTACTTGGGGTGGTTGCTAGGGTGTAGCTATGCGGTTGCTAGGGTAATCAAGGTGGTTGCTAGGGTACCTACAATGGTTGCTAGGGCGGTTGCTAGGGTACACAGGGTGGTTGCTAGGGCGGTTGCTAGGGTACCCAGGATGGTTGCTAAGGTGTTGCTATGTGGTTGCTAGGGTACTTGGGGTGGTTGCTAGGGTGTTGCTAAGCGGTTGCTAGGGTACTTGGGGTGGTTGCTAGGGTACCCAGGATGGTTGCTAAGGTGTTGCTATGCAGTTGCTAGGGTACTTGGTGTGGTTGCTAGGGTGTTGCTATGCGGTTGCTAGGGTACTTGGGGTGGTTGCTAGGGCGGTTGCTAGGGTACCCAGGATGGTTGCTAAGGTGTTGCTATGCAGTTGCTAGGGTACTATGTGTGGTTGCTAGGGTGTTGCTATGCGGTTGCTAGGGTACTTGGGGTGGTTGCTAGGGCCGTTGCTAGGGTACCCACGCTGGTTGCTAGGGTACTTGGGGTGGTTTCTAGGGTGTTGCTAGGCAGTTGTTAGTTGCACAGATCGTTACTATGGAGTTTTAAAGAGTTCTTAGCATTAAATTAGCCTGAATTAGCACTTAGCTAATGACTACTAGCATGTAGCTATTCACTGCTAGCATGACTAGCATGTTTGAAGACTGGTTTGCTAGCATGAGTCAAAATAACCAACTCCCATGTCTGTACTATATTCTGATGCAAAGATATAGGTCTTGCTAGACGGTTGCCAGGGTACTCTGTTTGGTTGTTAGGGAGTGGCTTGGCAGCTGCCAATGATAATACTCCAAAGGCTGCTTGCCAGTATAAATGATATAAACCAACCCCCATGTTTCTATGACATTCAGATTTGAAGATATGCCTCTTTGGGTTTGGGTTGCTAGGGTGATCGACAGTGGTTGCTAGGGCATGGCTAGGAAGTGTCAATGGTGACTCATGATTTGCTGCTTGCGGCCCGAGTCAAACGAGCCCACCCCCATGTCTCTATGACACTGTGAACTAAAGATATCCATCTGGGCTTTTATAATGGCATTCTATGGGATCAGTTGCTAGGGTGCTCTAAATGGTTGCTAGGGCGTGGTTTCACAGCTTCATAATGATCCTGAGAGTCTGATTGGTTGGCTGAGTAAAATGAGCCCACCCCCATGTCTCTATGATATTGTGATGCAGAGTTATGTTCAATGCAAAATTCCTATGTAAATTACCATAGTAGGAAAAACGTGTGTTGTTTCATGGGCTGTCCCTCACCATAGTATGTCAATGGGCAAATTTGGGGCGCTCTTGTGCCCCAGGGGTACAACTTATACCCCATTGCGGGGTATGTTCTCGCACAGCTTGATAGCCTCTTCAAATGTGGTGATTCACATGTTTCTACGAAATTCTCGCTCGGAGCTACGACTCGTCAAAGTTGGCCGCAATGTTAAGTCGATGGGATTTTTCGGGCGATTTTTCGCCCCCTGTACGATCATCGTACGCCCGATCGCTTATAAAAGATATAGCACACCATTCCTCAATAGGCCGCACGATTTGACGCCTCATTCATGGGTCTGTGACAAACGGTCCAGGAGGAGTAGCGAACCGAAGTTTTGTCCAGAAGAAGAAGAATAATAATAATAATAAGTATGCAAGATAACAATAGTGATGCCTTGCCTTTGGCAAGCACCACTAATAAGTTTAAATAGGATTTCAGTAAATTGGCTTTCACAAGCCAACTTAACTAGATAAAAAAGTTTGTGAACAAACTTTGAAGTTGGCTTGTGAAAGTCTGACCTATTAGAAGTAGTTTGAAGGTGTTCATTTGAAGAAGTCTGAAGTTTTAAAAGTTTTAAGTTTGAGGCTCTTCAGTCTGAAATAGTTTGAAGTTTAACAGATAGATAGATAGATAGATAGATAGATAGATAGATAGATAGATAGATAGATAGATAGAGTCAGATTATAGACAGATAGATAGATAGATAGAGTCAGATTATAGATAGATTGATAGATAGATAGATAGATAGATAGATAGATTGATAGAAAGATTATAGAAAGATAGATAGATAGATAGAGTCAGATTATAGATAGATTGATAGATAGATAGATAGATAGATAGAGTCAGATTATAGAAAGATAGATAGATAGATAGAGTCAGATTGTAGATAGATAGATAGATAGATAGAGTCAGATTATAGAAAGATAGATAGATAGATAGATAGATAGAGTCAGATTATAGAAAGATAGATAGATAGATAGATAGATAGATAGATAGATAGAGTCAGATTATAGAAAGATAGATAGATAGATAGAGTCAGATTATAGATAGATTGATAGATAGATAGATAGATAGATAGATAGATAGATAGATAGAGTCAGATTATAGAAAGATAGATAGATAGATAGATAGATAGAGTCAGATTATAGAAAGATAGATAGATAGATAGAGTCAGATTGTAGATAGATAGATAGATAGATAGATAGATAGATGCTACGGACCTCAGAGTGGTTGCTAGGGTATTCTAGGTGGTTGCTAGGATGTCTCTATGCGGTTGCTAAGGTACCCGGGGTGGTTGTTAGGGTGTTGCTATGTGGTTGCTAAGGTACCCGGGGTGGTTGCTAGGGTGTTGCTATGCGGTTGCTAGGGTACCCATGGTGGTTGCTAAGGTGTTACTATGCAGTTGCTAGGGTACTCTGGGTGGTTGTTAGGGTGTTGCTATGCGGTTGCTACGGTAACCGGGGTGGTTGCTAGGGTGTTGCTATGCAGTTGCTAGGGTAACCGGGGTGGTTGCTAGGGTGTTGCTAGGGTACCCGAGGTGGTTGCTAAGGTGTTGCTATGCGGTTGCTAAGGTACCCGGGGTGGTTGCTAGGGTGTTGCTATGAGGTTGCTATGGTACTCAGGGTGGTTGCTAGGGTACCCGGGGTGGTTGCTAAGGTGTTGCTATGGAGTTGCTAGGGTACTCAAGATGGTTGCTAGGGTACCCGGGGTGGTTGCTAGGGTGTTGCTATGCAGTTGCTATGGTACCTGGGGTGGTTGCTAAGGTGTTGCTATACAGTTGCTAGGGTACTCAGGGTGGTTGCTAGGGTACCCGGGGTGGTTGCTAAGGTGTTGCTATGGAGTTGCTAGGGTACTCGGGGTGGTTGCTAGGGTACCTGATTAGCAAGTTATTAGTATGTCGCTAGCATGTTTCTAACATGATTAGCATGTTACTAGCATTTTGCTAGCATGATTAGCATGCTACTAGCATGTCTCTAGCATGATTAGCATGTGACTAGCATGTCGCTAGCATGTTTCTAGCATGATTAACAAGTTATTAGCATGTCGCTAGCATGTTTCTAGCATGATTAGCATGATACTAGCATGTCGCTAGCATGTTTCTAGCATGATTAGCATGTCGTTAGCATGATTAGCAAGTTACTAGCATGTCGCTAGCATGTTTCTAGCATGATTAGCAAGTTATTAGCATGTCGCTAGCATGTTTCTAGCATGATTAGCATGTTATTAGCATGTCGCTAGCATGTTTCTAGCATGATTAGCATGTCGTTAGCATGATTAGCAAGTTACTAGCATGTCGCTAGCATGTTTCTAGCATGATTAGCAAGTTATTAGCATGTCGCTAGCATGTTTCTAGCATGATTAGCATGTTATTAGCATGTCGCTAGCATGTTTCTAGCATGATTAGCATGTCGTTAGCATGATTAGCAAGTTACTAGCATGTCGCTAGCATGTTTCTAGCATGATTAGCATGTTACTAGCATGTCGCTAGCATGATTCTAGCATGATTAGCATGTTGCTAGCATGTTTAAAGCATGATTAGCAAGTTACTAGCATGTCGCTAGCTTGATTCTAGCATGATTAGCATGTTGCTAGCATGATTTAGATAGATTAGAAATAGAATTAGATAGAGTGGAAGCTTAAATTAGTTTGAATTGGATAGAAATAGTAGTACTGCCCCTGGCCAGTCCATATGTCTTCTCCACATGGTACCTCCTTTAAGCAGGATGTGGCTTCCGTAGCGTTCCCCTACTTGGAGTACGCTTTCCCAGTGTTATCCATACCCACTGTACGGAACAGCAGTGTCGGTCATCTCTGCCTAAGCCCTGTCCTATCTTCCAGCCCAACTGGTGTGGAGGGACTTGCCGGCTTCCGCAGGGCACTGGAGGGGGTCAGCAATAGTGGCGTTTTCCAAGGGATCCCATTAGTCAGTCACACTGACGTTACGTCGACGTGACTGACTGATAGGGAACGTCTTGGTTACATGTGTAACCCTCGTTCCCTGAAGGAGGGAACGGAGACGTAACGTCAGTGTGACTGACTAATGGGATCTCGCCCGAGAGCCCAATCACCTTCGAGTGTTAACAAAACAAGCCAATGACAGTTGGCGTGCGTGTTTCGCCACGCGCACCCCGCCCCGCAGTGCGGGTATAAAAGGAGAGCGCGTGCAAACGCACATCAGTTTTTCGCTGAGGAGCCGAGACTGTGTGCCCCGGCCGTACAGCGGTGGTACAGCAACTATGGCGACGGGACGTTACGTCTCCGTTCCCTCCTTCAGGGAACGAGGGTTACACATGTAACCGAGACGTTTCTTTTCTTTTGGGTAGGCAAGGTAGAGGTTTAAAAACAAGAACATTTTGTTTGTTATTTTGGCCTTGTCGGCTCCCGAACTTAAACTCCCAATAAACCTATTGTTGGTACAAATCTTTTGTCATGTTGCGCTTCTTCCCTAGATGGGGCGTAACATTGCTTGTTTTTTTTGTTTTTTTTTGTTAAAACTACTGGTTGGGTTTACCATTAACCTTTAGCACCAAGCACTTGGCATTTCACCTCCGAACTGATACTACGTAGAACAAGAAACATAATAAAACTTCCCCAGATTCATGTTAGTCTGTTTCAGATAAAACTGAACAAGCTTTTAGTGCCACTCATGGGACATTTCTCTTTAAAAGTGTTGCGAAATGTGCAAGAAGCAACATAATATTATTTCACACAAATGTCCAACCTGGTCTCATGGCATAAACGTACCTGGGTGCACTTTTTAGCGAGACCGTTTTCACGTACCTTTCTGCACGTTTTGCTGCAGTTTCAAAGAGAAATGTCCACTGAGTGGCGTTAAACACGGGTTCAATACGTAAACCCTGGTACGTTTTTATTACGTTGCTTCAGGTACGTATTGTGGCGGTTCAGAATTCAAATATATCCGGGGACCGTCGCTAAAAATTAATGCTCTATCCTGTTGGAAATATGCCCTACAACCAGGGGTGTCCACACTTTTTTGCGTGGGGATCTACTTTTCAAATGAGAAACTCACTGAGATCTACCAAGTGAAAAATAAATAAATAATAAAATGCATATAAAATAAATAGGCCTAAATAAAAAAGTTTGTTGGGATGTATCTTTATATTGCATTAATTTAATTTTTAATAAAAAAATAAAATAAAATAAAGCAGTGGTTCTCAACCTTTTTTTTACTCCAAGACTCCCTCCTCTCCATATCAATACTGCAAGCCCAAACTTTTCTATTCACTTAAACCTTATTTTCATGTAATTCTTTTAAACAAAGCAAGTTCAAGATAGATTTAAACATACCATGTTCTTTTTTGCAAACATACTTTGCAAAAAATGTCACTGCAGATATTCTATACAACTTAAAAGTATGTAAAAGTATGTATATTCTGAACTCGGCGATCTAAAGGCAGCTCGACGCCATCAGTGAATAGTTCCTCTGTCAGAAAAAGCTGTTTGGAGCGTCTGATGCCCATATGTACATGAACACCACTGATCCTCACAAACTTCTCCAAAACACGCGAGCATCCGTTATAAAAACCATCGCTGTATTCAACTACGTAAATATAGTCCTACTGAGCTGTGTTCAAGCAGAAATATGATGTTATAGTGATCAGTGCGCCAAGAGTGAACATACACGGTTCGTTTGCGCATCAAATAATGGACACGATGCGCACCTAATGCACGATCCTGTATGTCACTGTAAGCATCTTTACCTTGATTACAATCGTCATCCATTAAAACTATAGGCTACTAGTGTGACACTGGCTTCTTTTATCCAGCCGAGAGCTGTAGTTTGCGTATCATATTCTCATATAGCGGTTTTGAGCCGCCGTTCAGTCTGTATTTCACACAGCGCGTTGAGAAACGGTTTGCTGCTCCGAAACACAGAATACGTAGAGAGGTGGTGCTGTTATTTATTTATATATATTTTTACATTATTTAACATATTAGTCATAACATTAGTGAATATTATATTTTCGTTTTAAGTTAAGTTATCTCGCGCCCCCCGGTTGAGAACCACTGACCTAAAGCGCAATCTACCAGCATTGCCTTCGCAATCGACCTATTGGGCACCCCTGCCCTACACCAAACCCAACCCAACCCTAAACCTACCCGATAGTGTTGACAAATGCAAAACTGATATAAAAATATATTTGTTGATGCAACCATGCTATTTGAACTTCCTTATATGCAGATTTGAACTGTTTTGTAAAACCGTAGTTACATGTGATTCGAATCGGAGCTCCTCACCTCTCAAGTACGTCTCCATACGCCGTGAGCTACCGAACAAACCTACCGTCTATGAAAACCCATAGATATGAAGCTGGATATGTGTGAAGCTAACATTCAAAAGCATCGGTTTTCAGAATTTTTTAGCATGTTAATATTGTTTTGAAGTCATAACATTATTCTTCAAGTAATGGTGCGAAAATTACGCTTTATTAATCGAAACTCTGTAAATTTGTGTGAAAAGGAATAAAAGGTGTCAGAGTTTTACTGCCTCTAGTGTTCATTTGTTTTGGAAACTGCAGTGATATGTACTTATTGGTACGTATTTCACATCTCGCTAAAAAGTGTGCCCAGGTATGTTTATGCCATGAGACCAGGTAGCAAATGTCACCACAGGCATGTTTTATTTTTTCAATTAGCCTAGGTTGATAATAATAGTAATGCTTAGCAACGATTAGCAAACACTGCTAAGTATACTAGGCTACCCTCTGAGATGTGTCATATGACATCAGAATTTACAATGGCATGTTTCATTTATTGATAAAGTATTGCTTAATGCACTGCAATTGCATTTCAGCAAACATTTCCTTTCAAAATTATGGATGAAGCTGAGGAAAATGTACAGTGTGTATATTTAATCAGCAGTGAAACATATCATTATAAAATAGTTTCATTTTTGTTGTGCTTATTATACAATGGACTTGTTTAGCTAGAGGTTAACATCAGGCGTTAGTCGAGTCTCTCGTGTGGTACAAATGAGTAGCACTGTTTGTATAAAGTAGCGTCTTTAATCACTGGCTTAAAGCATTCGATTTAGTAACACTGCTGTAGGCGGCTTCCCATATAGACAGTTTAAAGCAAGATAGCACTTTTTTAGACATAACCATTACTTCATTTCACAAATTTTGCTTTCTTATACACTGTCTATGTCAAGGACAAGACCCATTGTGATGAAAATAAGCTTATTAACATCTTATTACAGTGTAATAACATTGTAATAAAGCTGGTTGCACTGCAAGACTATGGCAATGATGAATTAACTTCTAGTGGACCGCTGACAGAGTGTGGCATTGCATAAAATTAATCATGATGAATAACCAATTATTTACCACACAGAAACCACATCAAGGTGAAAAACATACACATTTGATTTCATTTTCCATCCAAACATGGCCTTTGGCACACTGCGCTTCATCTACCTGAGAAGAGAGGAAAAACAGCTCCCAAACACACCCAGAGAGCAGCGGGCTTCAGCTGTCAGTTTAGCTTGCCGATAACTAGAGTTTATTCAGGTAGCAGATGCATCCAGACAGAGGGCTAGAGGGAGTTTCTGTGTTTTGAAATGCTATCAGAAGCAATGCAAGTGTTGAAATGTCGTCTCGTTAAGTTTGTTTGCAGGAGAGGTTTGGTAGCAAATAAGATCCCACAAGTACAGCTACATCAATAAGGCAGTGATGAAAGATTTCATCACCGGTTGAATGCTGACTGCCGATCTCTCACGGGTGCGCTGACAGTAATCGAGTCAGATATGCGTACGCGCGCATGTGGGCACATTTGTGTCTATGTGTTATTATAATAACGACTAATTAAATGTGTTCACACCAAGAACCTGTGAAATACACAAAGGGAAAGGCAAGGCATCTGGATGTAACATTCTGCTTTGTTAATTATAGTATTCATAACCATTTGCTATTTAAAATGAGCAAATGACCTTACAACCTTTTCTCGAAATCAGCTGAATGCTACTGCACAGATGGTTGAAAAAAAGCTCAACACTTACAGGTGGTTTGGCAGCATCTCTTTGTCTAGAGTTCAATGTTAAGCTCTTCCGGAGGCCTTGCCAAAAGTTGAATTCAAGCAAGAAAACCATGCATTCTTTGAGCCTACACTAAGTTTGACCATCAATGGTGCGACCGTGGAGAGAGTGAGCAGCACCAAGTTCCTGGGTGTACACATCACAGAGGACCTCTCCTGGACCAACAACACTGCAGCACTGGCCAAGAAAGCACAACAGCGTCTCTACTTCCTCCGCAAACTCAGAAGAGCCAGAGCCAGAGCCCCGGCCCCCATCATGTGCACCTTCTACAGAGGCACCATGGAGAGCATCCTGACTAGCTGCATCACTGTGTGGTATGGCGCCTGCAACTCGTCCTGCCGCAAGTTCCTTCAACGGATAGTGAGAGCAGCTGAGAAGATCGTTGGTGTCTCTCTCCCCTCCCTCCAGGACATCTACAGCACCCGTCTCACCCGCAAAGCCCTCTGCATTGCAGGTGATCCCACCCACCCGTCACATAGCTTCTTCAGCCTGCTGCCATCAGGGAGGAGACTGCGTAGTCTCCAGGCGAGGACCAGCAGACTGAAGGACAGCTTCATCCATCAGGCTGTCAGGAAGCTGAACTCCCTCCCGACCTTGCCCCCCCTCCCCTCTCTTACCCCACGCACCACTGAACTCTGCCCCCCCCCTTCTTTTTTACATGTCCTTATTTGTATATTTGTAATAGTTGCATTTTGTGTATGTATTTACATATACAGTATGTATATATATATATATATATATATATATATATATGTATGTATGTATGTATGTGTATATGTGGATATATATGTATATATATATATACAGTATATATATTTGATTTGTATTTATCTGTATTTTTACGTTCTACTGTTAGTGTTTAGTGTTATCTGTATGCACCAGGGGTCTGAGAGTAACGCAATTTCAATTCTCTGTATGTATGTACGGTACATGTGGCAGAATTGACAATAAAGCAGACTTTGACTTGACTTTGATTTGAATCTTAGCTAACTGGCAAGCTCCAGTAGTTACAAAACAATCTGGAATTTGGTAATGGAAATGAGCATGTATAAACCTTATTTAATATAATCAGATAAAAGGATCTAGAGTAGCAATGTGTACATAGAGTAGCAATGTATGAAGCACAACTTACACAAAGTCAATGTCCAACCAAGCAGTTGACTGCTGGTCAATGTGGTAAAATCATATAACCAACTGAACCAGATTTGAATTTTGCACAGAAAAGTCTGTGCAGCAAACTCTTTTAACCCAATTCCAATTGAAATTACTGGATTTTGTCTGCAAAAACTCACCAAACAATAGTAAATGTGACTGCACCTTATAATCACATCTACAGCTAGCTGGAAAAACAGAATTTCTGCTCAAAACTCAAACCATTGGTTCCAATTATTATTATGTATTTATTTTTTTACTCGGTAAGTCAGTTCACTCAATGCCATTAGCCCAGAAATGCCACTTCTTTAACGTGTCAAAAATACTCTTAATTTCCTTAGATGTATTTTAAAAGCAGCGCTTTCTGCACCTTTAATTAAAGAATATACACACAACAAAATTAATTTTATGATTTATGATTATCTTTTATTATAATCAAAACACCTCCATCTTTGTTGTAATATAGGTAAGTCCTAGATGTGCAAGGGGAAACATGTTTTTTTTTCTCTTATTTTCTAAAGAAACATTTTTCATTTGGTTCCCATTTTCCCTCAGCGGTTCCACCTCTGTTATTAAGATGAGGCTCATCCAATCTGCCACAACAAAAGGAAACTTCTGATTAACAGGTGCTGCTGGACGAGGGAGACAGTGCATTTAAGCTTGTTTTAATTGAAAAACTCTTACAATGTAGCCTATATCACCTGTGTTTGAACACAAGCGTGCTGAGCGTCTGTATAGAAATCTTATTTAGATCCAATTTTCTGATCAGCACTGGCTTACCAGTAAAACTGTCAGGACGCTCTAAAGTTATCACACCATCATCTCATTCGCAGCCGTAAGAATCATCATGTGGAGAAAATATCAAAGGACGGAAAGCAGATATAGTCGTCTTTTAAAAAGTGCAGGCCTACAGTAGAGGATGCAGTTTAAGTTTACAGCACAGACTTTCAATAAGAGCAATGGAACATAATGGTTTTGATTGAAATGTACTCTGATTTGTGCGCGGGGCATATCAAAAGCAGCGGGTCTTGCGGCCTCTAAACGCCCCCTCAAGATCATCGTATTTGTTATTCTTATTTCCAGCAGATTCTCCTGGCGGGTAGCTAGGTAGATAATGAACAATACTGTTGCCTCTATGGAAATTCGTGGAGTATTTATGACAAAATCAATCAGCTGTTTAATGCGGCACTGAGATGACTTGGCTTACGTCTGTTGTGTTCTAAGCAGTTCATTTAAATTTCACATTTTGCATGTAGCGTGTTCAAAGATTACACTTACAGCTGATCTGTGGCATGTGGTGGATATTCTGATCTTGGATTCTGTGAAGGAGTGCCAATTTTGCTGACTTAAAGGCAAAAAGCATGAAGGCTCTCAGACTAGAAAGGGTTATCACATCAACAATCAGCCAAAGCTGTGTATGGAATGATTGATCATGGGGCCAATGTATCACAAGCTGACCTTTGACCTGAAGGCAGTCCTAAAGGTTGACCCGTGACACCAGTGTCATGATGTATCGCATCTTTAACACCAGCATGTATGCAAACAAATAAGACACATCAATTTTATAAAGGTGAGTTAGGATGGCCATGACCTTTCCTACATTCAATCTCCACATGAAAGGAAAACAATACACAGCTTGCAGGAAAAAATAAAAAATAAACAACGGAAAAAAAAAGTACAATATTATTTCCTTATACCAAAATTTTGCAATGTAATCTAAGACTATTTTCATCTCTCAAAAAATAAAGATACAAGAATGTAGGGCTGGGCGATATATCGAATGCGATGATCATGCGCATCTCTTCTGTAAAGCCGGTTCCGTGATTAGCGGTAAATCTCCATCACCTGCTTTCAAATGGAGCGGCATTTAATACACAGAGTCGTAGATCACTGACAAGCTACGCAATATCGCATTCATTATCGTAGATGAATCGCCTTCGATAATGAACGCGATATTGTGTAGCTTGTCAGTGAACTATCGCATGCGATATATCGCCCAGCCCTACAAGAACTTGAATCTAATAAAGACGTATCAGATTCACATTTCACATTATTCAAAATAAATTATTTAACTATTATAATCATTAACTATTATGATTATTATTACTTACTATAATCCTTAACTATTAATGATTATTAATAGCATTAAAAAATAAGTTTGTATTTGGTACTATTAAGACATAAATTGCAACATTCTTTTTTTTTTTAATTGAAATTAATTTGGAATAACAATTAAATGTATAATAGAATAATACGTTAAACATTTTAATACAGTAATTCAATATAGTTGTCTCAATCAATCAATCAATATTTTCATTCACTCATTCATTCATTCATTCATTCATTCACTAAATACAATTTTGGTCCCAATTTATATTAGGTGGCCTTAACTACTATGTACTTGCATTTAAATTAATCATTTGATTCAATGCACTTGTGTACATACATGCTTTTATGGCAAGCCGTTTTGACTTTTATTCATTCTCAGGATATGAATTCTTGATATCAACAATTCAATTTTTACTAGTTAAAATGTTAATTCTTGATATCAGGAATTAGATTTCTACTAGTAACAATGTCTATTTTTGATATCAGCAATTACATTTCCACTAGTAACAATGTTAATTCTTGATATCAACAATGACGTCATCACTCGCAGAAATTGAATTGTTGATATCAGCAATTAAATTTCTACTAGTAAAAAATATTATTCTTGATATCAAGAATTTATATCATGATAATGGCAATAGGCAAGCCGTTTTGACTTATTAATTCGCAGGAAATGAATTATTGATATCAACAATTCAATTTTCACTAGTTAAAATGTTAATTCTTGATATCAGGAATTACATTTCCACTAGTAACAATGTCAGAAATGCATTTTCAGATATCAGAAAAAACAAATGTAACGTGTTGCAATACATTTACTGATATCAAGAATTAACATTTCAACTAGTAACAACTGAATTCTTGATATCAAGAATTCACATTTTTACTAGTAACAAAGTAATTATTGATATCAACAAAGGCAGTTGATATCTGAAATTGCCCTTGCATCTAGTGAAAATAGAATTACAGATATCTTAAATAACATTTTAACTAGTAAAAATACTTTTACCGATATCTAGAAAATGCCATTTTCACTAGTAAGAATAGCTATGGTAATGAGTTCATGAATATTAATGACAAAGATGGCGGAAGAACGTCCATGCGCAGAAACGGCTCCTTTATTTCTTTGTTTTGACGATGAAACATGAAATTATGGCTGGATTTATTTTTATTTTATTTATTTTTTGTTAATTGTTTAAGAAAAGTAATTTTTAGTAACTTTTTATTGGCCACCAAGTCCTTCGGAAAATTAAAAGAAAAATTAACAAGGCATTCATTTAGCCATAACATAAAAAATAACTTCATGTTGTTTTTTCATGTTTACTTTTTGTTTCATTACTCTTTCTTCTAATACATCAAATAAAAAATACAACCAAAATGAAAAATAAAACATAATAATGCGTACAAAGTTTGAACGTTTTGCTGGATTTTTTTTTTTTTCTTTTATATCGTTGTATTTAGGCTACATGGACGAGTCGTCATATTGCGTGCCCAAATTCGTGCCGGCGTTTCTCTTTGTTTAAAGGTGGGTGCGTATTTTTTTTTTTTTTTTTTTTTTAACTGTAGCCTACATTTTGATGTATTATTATAACACCGACACGCTTGATGAGCCGACATATTTTCACTCTCTGCCCAATTCGGCTCGGATTTTCTTGATCATTGGGACCAAACGTGATACACACTGTAATGTCCTAGGCTAATACTTGCATTATTTTTAAATAACATGTCCAGTTCTTGAAGTATCGGTGGACAAGATGAATGATAAAGTCTATTGAACCTCTTTCTCATGTCTGTCTCAGCCATTTCAATGTTACGTTAATGATACTACACTGATTCACTCTTCTGAAAGTTAAGACATGAATAACAATCTCTTAATTGTAGTGGGTTCGGAGTGGAATGGACAACGATTTAATAAGAATTATGTAATCTTGCCCATCTGGTTCATTGCTTATTATCATTATTATTATTATTATTAGGCTATTTTATATTATTATTATTATTATTATTATTATGCTATTTTATTATTAGGCTATATTGTTGATGTTGTCTTACTTTGTAACTATAAATGTGTTTACTTAAGACCTAACAGCAATTGAATCATAAAATAAATAATACATTTTTTTTCTGTTTTGGAAATGTGTGTCTCTACTATCCCTTTCAACATTGAGTGTTGTTTTGGCAAAACAACACAAAATAATATGGAATAGAGACTATATGTTATCTCAAAAGAGATAAATAAAATGGTGTCTTCATAGTACAGCACTATTTAATCATGTCTAGAAACTTAACAAGTGTGTTTTATTGGGGTAAATGTAAAAAAGAACAAACATGTAATGATCTATGAGCATTTCACATATTTCTATGCACACTAATAATATGAAACTACTTTCGCTACACCACGGTTATACACATTGATTGCAGTTATTTTCAATAAAACTTGTGGGGTAGAGACTAGGCTTAGAAGATTCCATATCCTGTTCCTGGCTCCTTCTAGTGGATAAAATTAATATCAATATATATTCATATATATTTTCTTAGCAATAGATTATATTTACACTACTTTAATATATTTTCTTGCAGTAATAGTACTTTGATGCTGTTTATACTACTTATTGCAAATAGTGGGCGATATCTGCACCTCAGTATTGTAGTAGGCTATAAAACAGTATACAATAATAACGTACTGAGTGTAAATTATAATTTGTATTAAAATTATTAACTGGATGCCGCCCCTACAACTAACCCTACCCTTAACCAAAAATAACGTTATTTTCCAGTTTTCAATTATTTCCTTAATTTTTTTTAAAAAATAAATGCCTTTCCGATGTGATACGGGATGTGAAAAGAGAGTAGAGCAAGGTCGGCAGAAGGCGGAATCGAACCCGGGTCGATGGCGTCAAAAAGCAACTGCTTTATGTTTTACTACCTGCGCCACTGAAGCTGACAGCAATTGGTGGGTTTTTTTGCAGTATTCTAAGCCTACTCTAAGCCGTTGGTAGGCGGAGTTATTGTATGTAGCCTCTGCCTAAATGAAAACAAAATAATTTTTAAAAATAGTCCACAGGAGCATTTTATTTTCATAAGAGGGCAATCGAATGTGCCGTTATCTTTTGGGCTCTGTACCTTGTCGTCTATCCGCCATAAACATTCATAAAGGGCGGCACTCGTCATTAAATTATGCACATATCCAAAAAGGAATTCATTACTATGCACATATCCAAAAAGGAATTCATGATATCAGCAATTTAATTGTTGATATCAACAATTAGATTCCTGATATCAACAATTAGATTCCTGATATCAACAATTGAATTGCTGATATCATGAATTAATTGTTGATATCAACTATTTAATTGTTGATATCAACAATTAAATTGTTTAAAACAAATTTTTTAAAAATAGTCTACAGGAGAGTTTTATTTTCATAAGAGGGCAATCGAATGTGCCGTTCTCTTTTGGGCTCTGTACCTTGTCGTCTATCCGCCATAAACATTCATAAAGGGCGGCACTCGTCATTAAATTATGCACATATCCAAAAAGGAATTCATGATATCAGCAATTTAATTGTTGATATCAACAATTAGATTCCTGATATCAACAATTTAATTGCTGATATCATGAATTAATTCCTGATATCAACAATTTAATTGTTGATATCAACAATACATATGTTTAAATGTTAAAAGGGCAACAAAACTACAGGTGCATCTCAATAAATTAGAATGTCGTGAAAAAGTTATTTTTTTCTTGTAACTTATTTCAAAAAGTGAAACTTTCATATATTTTAGATTCATTACATGTAAAGTAAAACATTTCAAAGGTTTTTTTTTTTTGTTTTAATTTTGATGATTAGAGCTTACAGCTCATGAAAGTCAAAAATCAGTATCTCAAAATATTAGAATATTTACATTTGAGTTTCAATAAATGACCATCCATACAGTATAAATTCTGGGTATCTCTTGTTCTTTGAAACCACAATAATGGGGAAGACTGCTGACTTGGCAATGAACCAGAAGACGAACATTGACAACCCACAAAGAGGGTAAGTCACAGAAGGTCATTACTGAAAGGTGTTCACAGAGTGCTGTATCAAAGCATATTAAATGCAAAGTTGACTGGAAGGAAGAATTTGGGTAGGAAAAGTTGCACAAGCAACAGGGATGACCGCAAGCTTGAGAATACAGTCAAGCAAAGCTGATTCAAACACTTGGAAGAGCTTCACAAGGAGTGGACTGAAGCAGGAGTCAGTGCATCAAGAGTCACCACGCTCAGACGTCTTCAGGAAAAGGGCTACCAAGCCACTTCTGAACCAGAGACAACGTCAGAAGCATCTTACCTGGGCTGTGGAGAAAAAGAACTGGACTGTTGCTCAGTGGTCCAAAGTCCTCTTTTCAGATGAAAGTAAATTTTGCATTTCATTTGGAAATCAAGGTCCCAGAGTCTGGAGGAAGAGTGGAGAGGCACAGAATCCATGTTGCTTGAAGTCCAGTGTGAAGTTTCCACAGTCAGTGATGATTTGGGCTGCCATGTCATCTGCTGGTGTTGGTCCACTGTGTTTTCTGAAGTCCACAGTCAACGCAGCCATCTACCAGGAAATTTTAGAGCACTTCATGCTTCCTTCTGCTGACAAGCTTTATGGAGATGCTGATTTCATTTTCCAGCAGGACTTGGCACCTGCCCACACTGCCAAAGGTACCAAAAGCTGGTTCAATGACCATGGTGTTACTGTGCTTGATTGGCCAGCAAACTCGCCTGACCTGAACCCCATAGAGAGGTATCACAATTTAATTCTTGATATCAACAATTTAATTGTCACTAGTGAAAATGTTCATTTCTGATATCTGAAAATGTATTTCTGATATCAACAATTTAATTGTTGATATCAACAATTTCATTCTTGATATCAAAAATTAACATTGTCACTAGTGACAATTAAATTGTTGATATCAAGAACTAAATTGTTGATATCAACAATTAAATTGTTGATATCAAGAATTCAATTGTTGATATCAAGAATTCAATTGTTGATATCAACAATTAAATTGTTGATATCAAGAATAGACATTTTTACTAGTAAGAATTGTATTTCTGATATGTGAAATTGGAATTTCAACTAGTAAGAAATTAATTCTTGATATCAACAATTAATTTTGAATGGCAGCCTATGGTGACATTTAACTAGTGAAAATACAATTACAGATATCAACAATTTAATTCTTGATATCAAGAATTAGCATTTTAACTAGTGAAAATGTAATTGTTGATATCAAAAATTAACATTGTTACTAGTGGAAATGTAATTGCTGATATCAAAAATAACCATTGTTACTAGTAGAAATCTAATTCCTGATATCAAGAATTAACATTTGAACTAGTGAAAACTGAATTGTTGAAACTGAATTGTTGTTCGCAACGCACCGGATAGCTGGCCAATCAGAGTACACCTCGCTTCTCAGAACGATGAGCTTTGTAAAAATCGGCGCGTTTCAGAAAGGCAGAGCATAGAAGAGCAATAATAATGTACCGTATGTGGAAAATAATGTGTTTTTTGAACCTCGAACCGCGTAAACACATTGCATTACACCAAATACACAAAATAATGTTCTTTTTAGCAACATCATATGACCCCTTAATAAATGAAAGCAAAACTCATGATACATTTCATAATGTGCCTATAAATACTGAGCTATTTAACAACAGCAAAGAAACAGCTTCAGAAAGTAAGGCAGCAGATATGTTTAACCAGCCTTAATGTCAACAAGACAAAGGAGCTCATTGGCTTCAGAGGCCACACAGGGATTCAGTCTGCAATGAGTACGGATGAGAAAACAATGAAACCACTGAGGCACAGATTTCAAATGGCCTTACCTGAACTGAAAACCTGAACCTGAAAAATAAATAAATAAATGATATACTGTATATATATATATATATATATATATATATATATATATATATATATATATATATATACTGTACTCTTGCTGACTATCTTATTGAATATCTTATTCCACTTGTAAATACGCCACATTAAAAAGCACAATGGGTTACAAATGCCATTTCATAAAAGCGAAACATGGAAACACTCAAATGCACCTGTAACAAAAGGCCAGCCTGTTTATGAATGTTAAACACCAGCCCTAATACATCTTACTCAGACTCAAAATATAATTGTTACTTTATTCTAAGTGCAGACTAGTAAATAACAGTATGAGCCCTTCCCTCAGGGTTAAAGAACTCAAGAGAACCAATTTGTTGGTGTATGCAAGTCATTATCTCCAAGTGATCTGTCAGCAAACTTTTCAGGGGCAAGGCATTAGTTGCCAAAATGAGATTATGTGAACAAGCAGAGATGGATAAAGGCCATCTAAAGGAGCACAGAAAGGATTAAACCAATGGTGGGGTGGCTGTTTTCAAGCCTACAGGGCTCCCAGAGGAGCCCCCAACGGCCTATTGATGACTTTGTCACTTTGACCTTTCACGTGATGGAGGGCTTGTAGGATACTACACACATTTCAATGGCAGCACTAATGCCCGGCCAGCAGAATCTTATCCTGTGAAAAATACAGTGCTTACATGAGAGCTGAGGACCATAATTCAAGACCAACAGATCCACGACAACAGGAATACACAGAGTCCTTCATCAAACAAATGAATTAACAGCAGACTTTAGACTCCTGTGTGTGTGTGTTTGGCGACACTTGAGATGTAGCATATGTCTCAGACACATGGGATAATTGATTTAAGGGGAATGCGATTCTTCATCAGGGACATGAGAATTGATTATGATTTCCCCACCAGCGCTGCAATCTCATAGGTCATAATCGTTGAACCTCGGCAAATACTGAATGAGGATCCAATTCATAGCTGAATGGTCTCGGTATCCAGTTCACAGTAATAAACCAAATCAAATTTTGCGGCCTCTAAGATTTAAGATGCTTCTGTAACCTCATTTGGAAACTAATTGGTGGTGCAGCCCTCCAACAACTTTTGACCAAAGAATTCCTAGTTTTTTGTTGTTGTTTTTTTACAATGTATTTTCTGCTTAATGGTTACTGGGTGAAGACTTAGAGATAGAGAGACACTCTTTAAGAGCAATTTCAAGAAGAGAAAATATGCAAAAAACAAACATTATCTTGACTATATGAATTGCCCTTGTACTGTTCATCTATAAGTTGTCCATTGCATTCCACCAGGAAACGTTGTGTTGCTCACAAAACTTTTGCATTCTTTCACAATTTTGTTGTGTTCACCCAAGATAGACTATTATATGGCCAAAAGTTTTTGGAGACCTGACCATTACCCCAACAGGGACTTTAACAATACTACATTAGACATTAATATGGAGTTGGTCCCCCATTTGAACAGATTCTCCTTGTCTGGAAGGCTTTCCACAAGATTGTGGAGTATTTTTATGGAAATCCAGTAGAGCATTTGTGAGGTCAGGCACTGATGTTGGTCGATAAGGCCTTGCTTGCAATCACTGTTCCAGTTCATCCCAAAGGTGTTTTGATGGGGTTGAGGTCAGGGCTCTGTGCGGGTCAGTCAAGTTCTTCCACACCAAACTCATCCAACCATGTCTTTAGGGACCTTGTTTTTGCAATGGGGCACAGTCATGCTGGAATAGAAAAGCGCCTTCCCCAATTTGTTCCTGCAAAATTGGAAGCATTGTCTGAAATATCTTGTTATGCTGATGCATTAAGATTTCTCTTCGCAGGAATTAAGGGGACTAGCCTAACACTTGAAAAACAGCCCCCATACCATTATCCCCTCCTCCACCAAACTTGGAAGTTCTCCTGACATCCACCAAACCCAGACTGCCCATCAGACCGCCAAACAGAGAAGCATGCTTCGTCACTCCACAGAACAGGTTTCCACTGCTCCAGAGTCCAGTGGTGGTGTGCTTTACACACTCCATTCTGACAATTTGTATTGTACTTGGTGGTGTGACTTGGTGCATGCAGCTGCTTGGCCACTGAAACCCATTCCATGAAGCTCCTGCCATGCAGTTTTTGTGCTGATATTAATGCCAGTGGAAGTTTGGAACTCTTTAGCCATGAAATCAACAGAGCATTGGCGACTTTTACGCACCATGTGTCTCAGCACTCTATGACCTGCTCTGTGACTTTACGCTGTCTTGAACCATGGATTATTCTAGTAGGGAAATTTCACAAACTGACTTATTGCAAAGTTGGCATCCTATCACAGTACCATGTTTGAATTCAGAAGCCCGGCCCTAAGAGCAAATAAGTGGGGCCCGTCAGGCCCGGGCTGAAATGCAGGGCTTTTGTTGTTGCTACTGAAATTTAAATCTTAAAACATCTTTAAAAGACACAATATTAAATTCATTGTGATTTTGCTTAATTTTGTATTGCCTTTAAATTCATTAAAAAATTAGTGACTTCACATCAGCAAAGAAAATCAAGGAAGATCTGCATGCATCCAGGTTTGTGGTCGTACACAATCATTTAACCCCTTTGTTTTGAAAAACCTCATATGTACAGTATCTCACAAAAGTGAGTACACCCCTCACATTTCGGCAATCAATTTAGTATATATTTTCAAGGGACAATACTATAGAAATGAAACTTGGATATATTTTGGAGTAGTCAATGTGCAACTTGTATAGCAGTAAAGATGTACTGTCCTCTGAAAATAACTCAACATACAGCCATTATTGTCAAAAAAAGCTGGCAACAAAACTGAGTACACCCTAAGTGATAACAGCTATACATCGTTTAACCATGCAAAGTCACATGTCCTATTCATCATGTTCATGTTTTTGTCTGCTTGACAGGACCATACAAATTTGTGTATCTTGTTTTAGAGCAGTTAAAAGTTGGTTCTTTGAGTACAATTCTCTCATACTGACCACTGGATGTTCAACATGGCACCTCATGGCAAAGAACTCTCTGAGGATTTGAGAATTAGAATTGTTGCTCTCCACAAAGATGGCCGAGGCTATAAGAAGGTCGGTAACAGCCTGGAACTGAGTTACAGTACAGTGGCCAGGGTCATACAGAGGTTTTCCAAGACGGGTTTCACTCGGAACAGGCCTCGCAAGGGTCGATCAAAGAAGTTGAGTCCTTGTGCTGTGCGTCAGGTGCAGAAGCTGGCTTCAAAAAACAGATGCATGAGTGCTGCCAGCATTGCTTTAGCAGTTTCAGAAGTGGAAGGTCAGCTTGTCAGTGCTCAGACCATACGCCACACACTGCAACAAGTCGGTTTGCATGGCCGTCATCCCAGAAGGAAGCCTCTTCTGAAGCTGGCTCACAAAAAAGCCTGCAAACAGTTTGGTGAAGACAACCTGGCCAAGAGCATGAATTATTAGAACCATGTCCTATGGTCTGATGAGTCTAAGGTAAACTTGTTTGGATCAGATGGTGTCCAGCATGTGTGGCGATGCCCTGGTGAGGAGTACCAAGAGAATTGTGCCTTGCCTACAGTCAAGCATGGTGGTGGTAGCATCATGGTCTGGGGCTGCATGACTACTGCTGGTACTGGGGAGCTGTGGTTCATTGAGGGAAACATGGACTCCAACATGTACTGTGACATTCTGAAGATGATGCCCTCCCTTCAGAAACTGTTTTCCAACATAACAACCACCCCAAACACACCACCAAGATGACAACTGCCTTGCTGATGAAGCTGATGGTGATGGTGATGGAGTGGCCAAGTATGTCTCCAGACCTGAACCCTATTGAGCACATGTGGGGCATCCTCAAGTGGAAGGTGGAGAAGCAACATGTGTCTAACATCCAGCAGCTCTGTGATGCCATTATGGAAGAGTGGAAGAGGATGCCAGCAACAACCTGTGCAGCTCTGGTGAATTGCATGCCCAGGAGGATTAAGGCAGTGCTAGATAACAATGGTGCCCCTACAAAATATTGACACTTTGGACACAGTTTTGACATGTTCACTTAGGGTGTACTCATTTTTGTTGCCAGTTATTTGGACAATAATTATAGGACAGTAAATTTGTACTTCTATACAAGCTGCACATTGACTACTCTAAAATATATCCAAGTTCCATTTGTGCACTATTGTCCCTTGTAAAATTGTTGCTGAAATGTGAGGGGTGTACTCACTTTTGTGAGATACTGTATGTAAATATAAACCCATAAAACTGCAATGAAGCTAAAATGTGGGCAGCCATTTTCATTATATGACTTAACCTTGACAAGAAAGAGCATATTCTGTGTAGAAGTTCACCTCACACATCTCAACACTTCAGATCATTCCTCCTGTATTTGCCTGACCTGATCTCAGCATTCGCTTTATGTCAGAGAGCCCACAAAGACAAATTCATCATCCTCTACCCAAAACCACATCGGCCCATCCTCCTCATACATCCCAAATACCTAAAACCGCTTTAGCTGTCAGCAAAATATTGTATGAAATTTTCAAAGTGCCAGCATATCATAGAAAAGACAAAAAGTACCCTTGAAAAGCCATCCTACTGAAAAACTAGCACAAAACACCTGTACCATGCAGCGCTGCCTGCTTCCATCCTAGTTTTTGCTCTAGTTTAGAAAAAAACAATTAATAAATGAGCCCGAGGACAAGAAATCCTTTTAATCAGACATGTTTTATGAACCTGTGGCCCTTCTCTGCGCCTGTCCTTCATAAAACAAACACAAAGACGTACTGTACACTTTTACGTAAATATTTTCATTCTAATACACATGAATTATGAAAATTAATGAGTATGCACACTGGAAAGATACAACAGTGTATTGAGTGCTTACGCCTCCACTCATAAATCCACTAATACATTCAAAGGTGGACCATTATATATTACCATCCTCTGAGAAATGCACACAGGAGAAATCAATCGTTTCTCACTGCGGGTTTTTCCAGCGTCTATGGCTTTGAATTGCATGACTAGCCTTGCATTCATAAAGCAAAGCCTTTAAGGAAAGGAGCCATCCTTAAGGTCCCAAATGGTACAAATTAAATGGCACAATTTGAGGTAACATTAAAATTGAACATAAAGGTTTGTGAGGTGTGGAAGAACTGCTATTGAAGGGGTTCCAATAGGTTTCTAACAAGTTACACAGTGAACAGACATGTCCTTGTCGAAAAAGGGCCATTAATTAATTTATTTATTTATTTATTTTAGTCATTTAGCAGACGCTTTTGTCCAAAGCGACTTACAAATGAGGGCAATAGAAGCAATCAAAACCAACAAAAGAGCAACAACATGCAAGTGCTATGACAAGTCTTGGTTAGCCTAACGCAGTGCACGTAGCAAGGTATTTTTTATTTTTAATTATATATATATATATATATATAATTTTTTTTTTATTATTATTATTTTTATAAAGAAAACAAGTAGATAGAATATAGAAAAAAGAAATCTAGTTTTTTTTTAGTTTTTTTAAGAAACAAGTAGATAGAATAGAAAAAAGACAGCTAGTGTTAGTTTTTCAAGAAAAGCTAGCAGTTACAGAATAAATATGCAGTTGATAGAGGGTCGAGTGTGTGTGTTTTTTTTAAACAAAAAGTAGACAGATAGATAAAATAGAATTAGAATAGAGAGTGCTAGAGTTAGAGGGTCAAATAAAGATGGAAGAGATGTGTTTTTAGCCGTTTCTTGAAGATGGCTAAGGATTCAGCTTCTCGGACTGAGTTGGGCAGGTCATTCCACCAGGTGGGAACAGTTAATGAAAAAAAATTAACGACACTTCGTTGCCTCAAGATGTATTGTCAAAAAAAAAAGGAAAATTTCACCATCCATATGACTAAGGCGAATATATCAATGTATACGATTGTCTAAATGCCATATATAAATGTGGTAACATTTTAGTTTAGGGACCATTTCTCACTTTTAACTAGTTGTTTATTAGCATGCCTGTTATTAACATATTGGTTGTTAATTAGTACTTATAAAGCACATCTGTATGACCATATTCTACATCCCTAATCATACTCAATAACTAAACTTAACAACTACCACAGGTAGGTAACCTGTATGATTTATTAAAATATATTACATAATGATATAATTATATTAAGTATATTCATTATTAATGAAACAGTCTTGATCTCACTCTACAATCCAACATGTTCAAATGCATGTCAGCTAACCTTTCATATGCATAATTATGACTGTAAAATGAGAACAAGCTGACAAGAGTGACCTAAACTGAGAACTTAAAGAAGTGTAAATGTTAAGATTCACAAGTAATGTGTGAAATGTGCGCTTTTCATTAGTGGACAAAATCCATTTGGCTAATCCACCATGTCCATGCAAATGTGATGAATATGAGTGAACAACACATTTCTGACAAGCGTGTTTTTTAACTATTCAGTGTCTGTTAATGAAAAGTGTTCTGCAGTATCTACATCAAAGTGCTTTGAATTGTCTGGCCAGACAAAAGGAAAGCGCTTAGGAGAAAAGCTATAACTGTGTAAACTGTGGCACGGCGAAGACTTGGAACAGAACAAGTCATATGCAATAAGATTAAAATGATAATGAGGGTCATTAAAGATAATCTTTTTATTTCTGACAGAACACGGAGGGATATTTTTGATGCATTATCTTTAATCTGTATGTTCTTAGTCTTATGAATAATGTGCTCTACTGCTTTGAAACTACTGGCCTGAATTTCCCATCGGGGACCCATAAAGTATGCCCTGTCAACCCATCAATGTACCATTAACACCTATGTATCTTAATCTTTGTGGAATAAATTCTACAAATATCTAATACAGGGCATGAAAGCTATGTTAAGTTATGGACATACTATAAATTCATGTATTGGTGTTTCTTTAGCTACAAGCACTTTTATGACAAAATAAAAACAAATTGTATTATTATTAATTACATTACAAACTGTCTTGTATTTGTATCTATATAGTTTATTGCTATACACCATGAACATTGAAAATATTTAGTAAAATTATAAAAAAAATATATATATAATAAAAAAATGATAATCTAAACAAACAGCAAATGATTTGGCCATTTTAATGTTGTTTAAACATTAGTGTGCTTTATTAACAAGGAGGCAAAAATGTCAAAACATAATTGAAATATAAAATAAGACAAAAATGTAATTAAGAAAAAAATATAATTTGAGATTTGATAAAAATTACATTGTGTTAATAAGAAATGGGTTAGAAAAATATGATAGTTTTCCTGTGATGCACATCTACTTTTAGACATCAACTAGTGAACGTGTGAAAACTGTATTTTAAGAGATTTTTTTTTTTTTTTATGTCCACAGAAGTGCTCATAGCTGAAGAAACACCCACATGCATTTACCAAACTCCTTCACTTTTGGGAATGTCGCCAGGTCATTTTAACCAAGCGGATCTGTTGTGCTGTCAAAAAGTGCTTTTGTAACTGGAGCTGTTTATCCCAGAGTTGGTTTTACAGCAGTAGACTCAACTAGTCCACAGGGGCACTGGATAGATCGGACTGTCAGTTCGTAAGCATCCAGTGCTGCCCATCTACGGAGCAGTGAGCCACATAATTCAACCCATGAGCTGTTCTATAGAGAGGATTCGAGAGGTACATGCAGAAAGCTATCTGTCCAAACTGTCTGAATAAGACTGAATAAAACCACACTGTGCTACAACAAGGACTTAGAGGGTGGAGTGGGGAAAAAACAAGCTTACTCAATGTCTGAAAATACCAGATAATGAGCTTGTATCAAACCCCAACCAGTTTTACCCAGAGCACAACAGGGGAGGATAAATTGTGACTATTTACACATTAGACCATTTATTAAAACACATTAGAGGAAAGCTTCTTTGTTCATGAAACTGATTGTAATGAACAAGACATAAAAAAGCATCAACGGCTCAGAGAAAACATCATTAGTAGGTGCATTTATCATATGCTTTCTGTTTGTAGATTAGAATAATCAGAAACATTGATTTTCATGAGAATAGTGATACATGTTCTAAATAGTGATAGGCATTGTTCTAAATCATTAGGTGTTTTCTAAAGATTCAACGCACTACTATCATTACTGCTGTCCAAGAAGTCATAACTAAACCGTAATTGAGCAATAAATAAATAAATAAATACAATATGTATGTCAAAGTTAGCAAAGTTAGCACAACTTAGACTTCTCTGTTCATAAATATTGATTCTTAAGGCATAACCATAAAAAGCTATATAATTCAAATGGGTATGCACCCATTATGCACTATTATATAAATATAATAAAGACATGACCAAGATCAGCTCAACTATCTACCTGAGACCAAGGACATTCTCTACTTTGTTTCCTGCATTTACGTACTATAGATCCATATGAATAATTAGGAGACTACTAGTCTGAGCAGGCATACTTAACCCCTGCACTAAAAGTGAAGTCAAGCTGCGTTTTTTTCTAAAGGTTAGATAGAAAATGGAAATTATGATTTCATGGAGTTTATTCTCACCGAAGGTCTGCATGACAGCAGGGGTGAGACACAGAGGTGACAGACAGGACCGCCACTGCAGCCAATTAGGGGTCTGGAATAAGAATGACCAGGGGATAAATAAAGAATGATAAAGAAATGAGTGTGGTGCACACACTGTGAACTCAATGTGAAACAGAGTAAGTAATTATAATGGAAACAGGAGTCACTTGGTTTGGGGGTGGGGGGGGAACGACGGTGTCTGGGGTTGAAATGTGCCCAGTAATGAGTCTGGCTACTGAGATGGGAAGCGATGAGGAACAATTCCCTCTTAAGCAGGTCTTTCCCCAACTGACGGAAATGGATGCAAACTCTGCTCAAAGGTGTCTGGGTATAGCAGGTCACAGGGTTGATTTCTGGAGCCCAAATTGGAGACAAAATCTCTATGTTTAACAAAAGAGTAAGAAGTAGAATTGAAGTTAGCATGAAACATGGGCTCTTAGGCTCAAGGTCAGGAATAATGCTTACTTTTCAAATGCCAAGGGTCACTACACAGTGGAGAAATGGATATAAAAACAGCAACAGATACAGGAATGAAGTCATAGAAAAAAACATGGAAGAGCATAAATGATAAATAAATTAAAAGAGTTAATAATAATAATAATAATTATTATTATCTCAAGAATGCTGTTCACTCACACTATTGTCTGCTTTGTAAACAAGTTGACTGATTTTAGAAAAACAACTATGTTGAGCAGGAAGTAACACCACAAATATAAAATAAGATTAAGATTAAGATAAGATTATTTATCTTCTGATTATTTATCAGAAGTTATGTCAGATGGAACTGACATAACTTCTGGAAAATGTATGAACAATAGTTATTTTGACAAAATAAATATAGAAATTGTTTGTTTATTTTAAACTTTGTTTAGCTTATCATTGTTTGCAAAAGATCATAGTTTAATAGGGGTGTAACGGTACACATATTCGTGTATCGAAAATGTTCGGTACAGGTCTTTCAGTTCGGTACACGTGTTCGGTATACATGTTTAAATAAATATTTTATGAAACAAGTTATGACTCTGTAAATTATTAGGCCTATATTTCAACAACAAATAGAAATTGTATAATTTAGAATTTAAAAACAATTTTGCATACTTTATTACAGTTAAAAATAAATAGTAATTGTATTTAAGTTTGGGATCTGTTGTTAATTGTAAAAGGGCTCCCTATAGTTTAGAGCAGGAGCTGAGGTAGATTTTTTGTCCCTAAGAAAATTTTAATTATAATTGAATTTATTTTTAAAAAAAAAGTGCAATTTGTTCAGTAAACCATTGTTAAATAATAAAAAAAAAAAAAAAAAAAAATTATATATATATATATATATATATATATATATATATATATATATATATATATATATATATATATATATATATATATATATATATATATATATATATATAATGTTTAGTTTTTTTTCCTCCTGCGTGACGTCAAAACTGAGGTACGTACCGAACCGTCATGTTTGTGTTCCATTACACCCTAGTTTAACATTTTGTAAAACAAAGTATTGTTACGCCCCGTCTAGGGGTAGAGCACAGCATGGAAGGAAAACGAGTGTGAACAGTCAACTTCTTTTGAGTTTTTATTTGGGAGTTCACTTTCAGGAGCCGACAGTGCCAAAATAATTAACAAAACATTCTAAATATTAAACCCTCTAAATTCCCCATCAAAATAAAGAAACAAAAATACAATTCTCTAACTTAACTGTCTAATCCAAAAAACAGAGATCCAAACGTTACAAAAACAAAAGATGGCGTCTGACTCCTTACTTTCCCAATAATAGCTATTTACAGTATTCACAATAAATATTTACAGAGAAACATCAAGTTCAAAGGGATAATTCAAGATCAGAATAGTACAACAGGCAAGGGTCAGTAGTAGTGTTATACAACCAACTAATATCCAAACAATCTCTCTCACAAACAAACAATATCTCTAGGCATACAAACGGGGTCAAACAGCACAAGCACAACAGCGTAGTTTACAAAATGGCCCCCACCCTAAAGGAAACGCTGTCATCTCTTTAAAGGGAGAGAAGACCAATCAGAGGATGACATCAATGAGTCTGCAGGAACCAATCAGCAGCAACCTGGGCAGACACACACAAACCAACAGAACAAAACACAACAAAACTATAGGGTCGTAACACCCCCACACATAAAAGTAAACATGTTTTACATAGTTTACAATTAGCACCTAGACAGAGAATCTGCTATCACGTTGTCAGCACCCTTCTTGTAATTGATTTGCAAATTAAAGCTCTGACAGACGAGGGCCCAACGCATGAGTCTCTGGTTTTTGTTACACATTCATTGGAGAAAAACGAGGGGATTATGGTCAGTGTATACATCAATGGGTTGTGGACTAGAACCAATATATACTTCAAAATGTTGTAGAGCCAATAAAAGAGCAAGGGCTTCCTTTTCAATAGTACTATAGTTTACTTGATGACGATTAAACTTTTTAGAGTAGTAACATACGGGATGGTCGATTCCTTGGTCATCTTCTTGTAATAGGACAGCACCCACCCCATTTCCACTGGCATCCACTTCAAGTTTGAAAGGCCGACTGAAGTCAGGAGCAGCTAGAACAGGAGAACTACATAACAGACTCTTCAAAGAAACAAATGCCACTGACAGTTATCATTCCACTTGAAATTGATATCTTTGCGAAGGAGATCTGTGAGGGGTTTCACAACAACAGAAAAATTCTTACAGAAACTCCGGTAGTAACCGGTCATCCCAAGATATATTTTGCTTTTAGGCACAGAAAAGTCAACAATGACTTGCACTTTGGCTTCCACAGGGCGAACAGTACCATGACCAACTTCTTTGCCTAAATAAGTGATAGCATGACAAAACTCACATTTTGTTAAATTAAGTGTTAGATTAGCATCTCGAAATCTGGTAAACACTTCTTCTAGAGTTTTCAAATGATCATTCCAAATAGTCGAATAGCACACCACATCGTCTAAGTATGCTTCACAGTTTTGTCCATTAGCCAAGACGCGATTCATTAGACGTCGGAAGGTCGCTGGGGCATTTTTAAGCCCAAAAGCTAAGATCTTATATTGAAGGAAAGCGTCTGTTGTAGCAAATGCTGAAATCTCAGAAGCACGTTCCGTAAGCCAATAACCCTTAAGTAGATCTAGCTTAGTTACAAACTTAGCGCTGCCAATGCGATCAATGCAATCATCCATCCTGGGAAGAGGATAGGAATCTGCCTTGGTTAGTTTATTAACCTTTCGGTAATCAGTACAGAAACGTGAGGTTCCATCGGCTTTTGGGACCAACACTACACAGGGAACACCAATGACTACAACTGGGGACGGCCAAACCATTTTCAATCAAACACTGAGTTTCTTCATGATTTCTCGTTTCACAGGGTTTACACGATAAGCATTCTGTTTAACGGGTCGATGGTCACCAACATCAATATCATGCATTAGCACGAGTCACAGTGGGTACATCCGTGAAAAGCGATGAATACTTATCAACCAACTGTACAATTTCGCTTCGAGCTGATCGAGATAGATGAGAAAGCCTAGAACCGAGGGTTACTAAAGCTTCAGAGTTTTGAAGACGTGCACCACAAAAGACATGCACTTCCTAACCTAAGATCATCCATACTTGGAGAATAACCAGAAGAAGCTGCATTTACAGAGGCTACTACAACTGGAGTCACGGAAGTTACAGGAGCACTGATAGAGTTTCTAGAATTAGAACGAGAAATATACAACTTGAGCATGTTTATGTGACAAACACGAGTCTTCCTTTTCCGATCAGGGGTCTGTACTACATAATCAATATCATTCATCCTTTCTTCAATCACATATGGCCCGGTGAACTTTGCTTGTAGTGCAGAGCCAGGCAAAGGTAGCAAAACAAGAACTTGGTTGCCTACTTCAAATGAGCGTTGAACAGTCTTTTTATCAAATGTACCCATCATACGGGTCTGAGAAGCAGACAATGACTGTTGTGCTAACTTCCACACTGAATGCAAGCGCTCACAAAATGAACTTACATGATCTAGAAGACTCTTAGAAGAAAACCCTGTCAGACCTCCAGAAAGTAATTGCTCTTGCAACAATTTTAATGGACCACGAAGGGTATGTCTGAAGACTAACTCAGCCGGAGCGAAACCAAGGGATTCCTGAGTGGTGTTGCGAACAGCAAACAACAGAAGAGGAATCTGCTCATCCCAATCTTTCTCATGTTGGAGACAGTAAGTTCGGATCATAGTTTTAAGAGTTTGGTGGAATCTTTCGAGGACACCTTGTGACTGTGGATGGTAAGCACTGGATGTACAATGTTTAATATTCAACTCTTTCATTACCTTACGGAACAGTTTCGACATAAAGTTGGATTCTTGGTCGGATTGGATGAATTTCGGAAGACCAAATGTCGTACAGAACTTCACTATGTTTTTCACGATGGTCGGAGTCTTTAGTGAACATAGAGGAATGGCTTCAGGGAACCTAGTAGCAGAACACATCAGCGTTAATAGATATGAGTGACCAGATTTAGTTCTTGGCAAAGAACCGACACAATCAATAACTAGTTTCTGAAATGGTTCACTCATTACAGGAATGGGTTTCAAGGGAGCTGGAGAAATAACCTGGTTTGGTTTTCCAGCAACCTGACACTCATGACACGACCGACAATACTGGGTAAAAGCAGACTTCATTCCAGGCCAGAAAAAATGTTTAAGAAGATTATGGTAGGTCTTCTTAACACCCAAATGTCCGGACAACTCATCGTCGTGCCCCACACTCAGTACATATTCTCGATATGACTTAGGAACAACTACTTGGAACACCGAGCTCCAATTTTGCTTTAAGTTCTCAGGCCTCCACTTACGCATTAGCACTCCGTCGTCAGTGAAGTACACAATGGGCTGATCAGCTATCTCAGCTTTGTCAACCGCAGCAGAAAAACAGGACTTCAAAGTATCATCAGCATTTTGTGCCTCCATCAACTGTCTCTTGTCAAATGGGAAATCGAACTTAGGTTCCAGCTTCAAATTTTGCATAGGCCTACAAGCTTCCACATGCGTCTCTTCAGTACCACCAACATTCGAATTCATGAATGAATCAGAGAGATCAATCTCATTGTCGAATTTACATGCTTGTGCATGAGTAACAACGCATGAAAGAAATACGTTTGGAAATGTTTGACTTAACACATCATTCTCATTTACACTAGGGACTTCAGTAACCACAGGAAGGCAAACAACTTTACTTCCAGCCAAATAATTTCCAAGAATTAGAGATATACCCTTCACTGGTAATTTGTTACGTACTGACACTTTAACTGAACCAGTCACCATGTCTGAACGCAAGTACACAGTATGCAAGGTAACTCTTACAACACCAAGTTCTATTCCTTGAACTAGAACTTCTGAGTTACAACTAGACTGTGCTGAAAATGGAAGTATAGCTGCCAAGATAAAGGTCTGTGCAGCAACCGTATCCTGAAGAATACGTACTGGTTTAGAATTTGAATCTGATTCAGACAATGACACTACACCTTCACAAACAAACGGTTCAAAAGTAGGGTCAATGGAGGGTAATGAGTCAGGAGAATAAGTACGTACAAAAGCTACAGACTTGGATGCATTCTGAGTCTTCCTCTGACTTTTCCTCTGTAATACAGGACAAGTAGCAATCAAATGTCCTCTTTCACGACAATAAAAACATTCTTGCGACATCAATGATAGATCAGTTGTGTAATTATCTGGGGACACAGCATCTGCACTCTTAGAACTATAGTTGCGATTCACAACAGTGCGACGTGACAAACGTGGGGACTGAAAAGCAACCTTGTGCGTGAGCACAAATTAATCTGCAAAAACAGCAGCTTCAGTTAAGGATGAAACTTTTTGTTCGTTGGGATAAACTACCTTTTCTGAAATGCAGTTTTTGAACTCTTCCATCAAAATGAGCTCTTTTAACTGCTCATAAGTGGTAACTTTGCTCGCTACACACCATTTCTCAAACAATGTAGCCTTCTCACGTGCAAACTCCACAAATGTTTGACTGGGAGTTTTCACATGAACCCTAAATTTTTGACGGTACGCTTCCGGAACAAGTTTGTATGCTCTCAATACAGCCGCTTTAACCAAATCATAATTCATGCTTTGTTCAAGTGTCAACGCCGAACATACTTCTTGTGCTTTCCCGACAAGTTTACACTGCAACAATAAAGGCCAAATATTTCTCGGCCACTTTAACGTGGCTGCAATGCGCTCGAACACAGTGAAATACATGTCAACTTCACATTCTCTAAACGTAGGGACTAATGAAATTTGTTTACTAATATTAACATTAGCGCCAGGACTTACCGTAGACACGGGTGACGTTGCAGGGCGAGAAGGAGAAGCGATTACCGGCGTCTGCAGAGGAGTATTTCCCCATAACACTGGAGATTGTAACTGCTTAGCCTGCCCGAACTTTAATTCGAGCTCCAGCTCTTTCAACCGGACATCTCGCTGTGTCTCAAGCTCCACCGCTCGGACATGCAACAGCTGACTTTGGTATTGGTTTCGGCTTAGTTCCACTTCCAGTTCTTTCAACCGGATGGCCAGTAAGGGGTCTTTTACCGGAGAAGGATTAACAGGATCTATGCGAGCCGCATCTTGGGACTTGAATTCTGCCTCCGCAGTTTCCAAATCCTCAGATAGCGAAGTTATTGCAACACCTGTAACCACACTCTCACCAGGCAAAATGTTCTTTTTTTCAAGCTCCATGCGCAGTGCCTCCTTAATCTCTCTCTTCAATGCATTTCGAGGTACAACTATATCATAGAAATCTGCAATCACTAACAAATCGTCTTTATGACATTTCTCAAATTGTCCTACTGTTGGCGCGATCATAAATTTATCGAGTTAAAATTTGGATGACATAATTACCGTAATTCCTCCCATACAAAAAAGAAAAATCCCAGTCAAAGAGAGACCACAACAGAATAAAATAACTCACTACTTCCCACCGGAACGGACGAAATGGACGTGCTACCAATTTAGCAAGAAAGGACGAGCCCCCAATTTCCATGTCACGCCCCGTCTAGGGGTAGAACACAGCATGGAAGGAAAACGAGTGTGAACAGTCAACTTCTTTTGAGTTTTTATTTGGGAGTTTACTTTCAGGAGCCGACAGTGCCAAAATAATTAACAAAACATTCTAAATATTAAACCCTCTAAATTCCTTATCAAAATAAAGAAAGAAAAATACAATTCTCTAACTTAACTGCCTAATCCAAAAAACAAAGATCCAAACGTTACAAAAACAAAAGATGGCGTCTGACTCCTTACTTTCCCAATAATAGCTATTTACAGTATTCACAATAAATATTTACAGAGAAACATCAAGTTCAAAGGGATAATTCAAGATCAGAATAGTACAACAGGCAAGGGTCAGGAGTAGTGTTATACAACCAACTAATATCCAAACAATCTCTCTCACAAACAAACAATATATCTAGGCATACAAACGGGGTCAAACAGCACAAGCACAACAGCATAGTTTACAAAATGGCCCCCACCCTAAAGGAAACGCTGTCATCCCTTTAAAGGGAGAGAAGACCAATCAGAGGATGACATCAATGAGTCTGCAGGAACCAATCAGCAGCAACCTGGGCAGACACACACAAACCAACAGAACAAAAAACAACAAAACTATAGGGTCGTAACAGTATATACAAATAAATAAATAAATAAAAATAATAATTAAAAAATAAACATTGAAAGGAAGAAATGTTGGTTTGGGAAGGTATGAGAAAAAGATTTTTTGTTTATTAATGTGATAATATAACAAAAACAAAAAAAAACCTTCAACTTCAGTCCCTGGGACATTAAAGTCCTTCAGTATGAACAAATCATTTAACCTCTGTGTTCAACTATATGAACCGATCCCCAACAAGATGATATCAGCAAGCCATGTTACGGAAGTGCCATCAAGTCCTAAACGTTAGCATCTGGGTGCTTTTGATAATTGCATCAGTCAATTAGAAGCATTCAGTCATTGTTCAATGGGTTGGGAGGGTAATCAAGAATTTGCCTCAGAGAAGTGCTAATCATTTAGTACGAGTCTTGTTGATGATAATACAACAGTCAAATAAAAACAAACAACCTTTCTATGAGTTGACACCATGTTCGTATCTGCCACTCTCCATTGCTTTTCAAATACAAATTAATCACTCTTGATCTCAACCATCTCAGACAGTCAAAATGAAACAGCATTCACATTAAATTTAGACGTTTGAAGAGTGTAGAACAAGCAGATAAAAAAATAAAAATAAACACTAAGCGCAGACAAAACAGGCTAAGCTTTGTGGTGTAATCAAGACTAGCTTTGAATTTTACAAATTAGCCAAGAGCTTATCAAACTCATTAAAAAGTGACAGTTGGTCTGGAGTTCCAGACGGTAAACGATACAAACCATTAACACAAGGCCACCACATCAACATAACTCCTACACTTCAAACGCATCTCCCACAAGGTAAAAACACATAAATATAGTCTACATACAGTCACATTCCAAAGCCGTGTCTGGAAGTGTCATTTAGTCCCTAAGGCACACTGATTGATCCGTAAATACCGTATGAAAATAGCACAGCTGCACGGAATTATCTATGTAATGGCATTTAATTGTGGGCAAGGATGTGGAGGATAGTTTTTGAGAACGACACATTAGCGGTCTGGAAGCGCTAAGAGCAACTGGCCATTTAATCAACAGCCTCATGGTGATATGTAGTTATTCTGACCCCTGAATATGTTGGTGCATAAATCACAATGAGAAAACAGCAGTTACCATGGTGAAGAGATGAGAGGGGACTTTATAGTACGTCCTGAGAGTACAGAAATACTACACAAAAGCAGACGTCTCTGGGCATTTATCTTTTCATATTCATCCCAACAGGCTACATGCCTGTTTCACTAAAGCTAGAAGGCTAGATTTCTGAATACGCATTCAACGCCTGTCAATTTAAACTACAAAAATACAAAGTCAAAAGATGGAGAGGCTATTTCTTTGTGTTCTGGATTTATCCAACACAACTACGTACTATGTAACCAGCTTCAAAAGCATATTCAATACGGTGTCCTTTGTAAACAGTTGCAATAATTCAAGGACAATGCACATTTCCATAAAAGGGTCGTGCCACTAGACTTCAATCTGAGTTTTGATTGCTTCCACATAGAGAGCTAAAAGAAACAGGGGTCGTAATAAATGTCTGAAGAGTGATTGTGTTTTCATTAACAGCTCTCGGAGATATCCACCACACCTTATAGCTCTTTTGAAATGCAAATATGAGCTCAATTACATCAAAACAACTTTCTGCAGTTTTTCATCCTAAACTGTCTACGCACACATTGCGGTTGCCAACATTATTTATGGAAATTGAATTGTACAGTTCTAATTTTGCACAATAACGTAAACAAGATCTGTAGAGATATGATTAATTTGCATTTATATTCAACACAAACAAAACAATTTATGATGAGAAAACACAAACATGTTTTAAACCGAGATTGGCCATCCCTGGGGAAATAGCAGCAAGCATTAGTTTAATGAATACAGCCTTGTGGATTAAAATGAATAACCTTGCTGTCTACTTAAATAATTGGTATGTACAGTATACAGGTAATATGAGTTCATTTTCTTTTATTTATTTTTTATATAAAATTGTTCTATTTGTTGTACTTAAAGCATGAGTTAAAGGGTATGCTGAGAAACGTTGTTCCAGCCACACAACTGCAAACAAAGTTGTTTGAGGACTTAACTCATTATAAATATTTAAAAAAATCAATAAAAATCAATTTATTATAAAGAAAAAAAAAAACACTTGAAAGACTGCAGCTATCTCACTTCAGCAGAAACATCACATGAGAAACAATGGTTCAACGGTGTCATGTACACATCAATATAAATACTGTATGAGCTGAAAGACCTGAATTCTGTCATTATTCACTCTCATGACATGTTTCTGTAGAGATAGAAAAAAAAGAAATCTTGCGCCAGGACAAGACTATGCTGGTTGATATTTTCCATGCTCTTACAAAGTATGGACAATGTAGCGTTCAAAGTTCAAAAATGAGGAATGAAGAAAGAATAATAAAAATAAATAAATAAATATTTTTTTATGTATAAAAAATAGTGAACAAATCATTCAGACCGGTTTATGAACCAGACCAATTGATTCACTGAAAAGATTCAACAAAAAAAGAACAGTTCACAAATCAGATATTGCTACATCTTCCATGAACTCACAAAAAGGCACCAAGGGCAGGGCAAAAATGAAGATTTTCAGTGAATAACAACAAAGCTTCTATAAAGGAAATTCCTTTCACTCTGTGACCATATTTGCGAAGCCTCCAGGCATGCAAGACCAATTCCTATCTACTTGAAATACCAAAATCTCAAAAGTACTTGCCAAACTCACATTTAAAAAACATTTTAAAATCAACAACAAAATCTAACAGGAGCTGTCCCATGAATGTTGTTTCTTGTGCACAGATTGCACTAAAAAAAAACAACTGTTTTAGGTTGGTCCAGCCAATGTGCTTGTGCCATCCAAAGCGAACGTCACAGGTCATTGGCTGTTTCTATGGGAACCTGAGCACCTAACGACAGCTGCAATGATTTTATCCATTGGCAATTTGTTCTTTAAGATAAAGGGAATTATTCCACCATACTGCGCTTTCTCCCATTCAAAGTAATAAGTGAACCATCTAGGAGTATGTACGGTTTTGATAACAACTTACTTTTCAGAAGTCACATAACACTATAATATGACGTCAGAAGGCTTGGAATCAGGGCTCTAAACCGGTTCAAGTAACAAAAATGAAAACCGGAACCTAACCAGAAACGAAATCAAATTTTATAGTTCCGAACAGAATCAAAAAATTTAAATGGCCATTAACCGGTTAATAACGTTATTTTATCGTTCCATTTAATATTTGAAATTTGCTGTCAACCAATCACTAATTCAAGTAGTAGGCTACAGCCTATATTGCAAATGTGGCGCTAGGGATGGGTATCGTTAAGGTTTTAACGGTATTACTACTCTTACCGATACTGCTTATCGATCCGGTACTTTAACGGTATTCTTATCGGTACTTTTTGTTATATATATATATACATATATATTAGGAGCTGAATTAACAGAATCAGAATGAGCTTTATTGGCCAGGTATGTTTACACATACGAGGAATTTGTTATAGTATAGAAGCTCCACAGTGCAACAGAATGACAGAGACAAGACACAGATAATAAAAAAGAATAATATACAAATATACAAAATAGACAATGTACAAAATAGCAAAAAACACAATATATAATATAGACAATTATGTGTGCACAGGTCTGATATGTGCAAAATTGAAATAAGTATGTGTGATGAATAAATAATGTAAATAGTGTTTGTGTGTTCCACGTTTAATGTCAAGTGTTCATGAGATGGATAGATTGAGGGAAGAAACTGTTCCTGTGTCAGAGAGAGACATTGCTTTATATTTTGCTTTGCGACATTGCTTTATAGACATCTCTAACATTGCTTTATATTCTGAAATGTAAAATAAATATTTAATTAAATGAATATAAAACATCAATTTGTAAATGCACCAGTGTGCAGGCATTTTTAGTGTTTTATATACATAAGATAAGATACAGTAAGAACATGAACAAAGAAACAAAGTAAAAACAAACTGTCAAATACAATAAAACAAATATACAAATTAAATGAAATAAACAGTGCTTTCATTTTTCCATGAAGGTCTACTAACATTAATGTTCAGGTAAGTAATAGCTACAAAATAAATCTAAAAGTAATCAAATGTAAATGAACACTGCATAGTTTTCACTGTATGTATTGATAGATTAATGCTTATTAAAGCTGAAATACTGAAAAAAAATGTATAGCCTGAATGCACTGTAAGTCGCTTTGGATAAAAGCGTCTGCTAAATGCATAAATGTAAATGTAAATGTAAAGCTATAAAGTTATTCAGATTAAGAGCTGTGGGTGATTTTGCATTTTGTTCTTTGATTAACATTGATGAAGCGTCAGTCTGTCATTTTAAGACAAAATATTGACACATCGGATTTTCTCCCAACTGTTCTCGTCCACTTAAGACATAAACTGTGTTTAAGTGAATACTCTCGTAGCTGATCATTTTGACATATTTTGTGTGTATTTGATCGTTTGGACGTGCCCGAAGCTCAAAGTGTAATTTGCCTGTCCGTTTTGGAGCACGCACACACATTTCAGCCTGGGGAACAGCATCTCTTGTGCGGATTGTACTTTCAACGTTTTATTATCAAACATGTCCCGCAATTTAGCAACAGTAAAGACGGCATTTTACAACAATCACCGATTGAGCTGATTCTGACGTTAAGTTTTGGTTAGGGAGGAACGAATGCGCACTGCTGTGAAGGTAAGGAAGTTGTGCTAGAAGAAACGTGGCTATAATCCTTAGAAGCCGAAATCGAAATAAAAAAATAAACGTAGCTTAATATAACAGCCACAGGCCTAAAGTGTAAGCAGATGTTTGAAGAGTTAGTTCTCTATTCTATCATAATTAAACAGGGCTTTCATGTTGCGCATGCTGAAACTCCTCCGCGTGAGCGCGATCTCGCTTCTGAATTGCGAATAGCAAAAATGCATCATAGACAAATGTTTAAATATTATTGCACATAAAAACAGCTGGCAACTCTGGTGAGATAGAATTAGCAAGATAATGTATATATAGCATGTATATATAGCAACAATAAATGTATGTGTGTTTTCTTAATTTATTCAGTACCGACAGCAGAACCGATAACGTCAGAATTTATCGATACTTCGGTCTTTCATACTTTCATCCTCTACAAATGATTCAGAATGCAGTGGCACGACTGGTCTTCAATGAGCCCAAAAGAACCCATGTTACACCTCTCTTCATCTCATTGCACTGGCTACCAGTGGCAGCTCGCATCAAGTTCAAGACACTGATGCTTGCATACAGAACGACCACAGGCTCAGCACCCTCCTACTTCCACTCACTATTACGAATCTACATCCCCTCCAGAAGTCTGAGATCTGCTAGTGAGCGACGCCTTGTGGTACCATCACAGAGAGGCTCAAAATCACTCTCCAGAACATTCTCATTCACCATTCCTGGATGGTGGAATAATCTTCCCACCCCTATCCGGAATGCTGGATCCCTGTCAATCTTCAAGCAACAACTGAAAACTCATCTCTTTCGGCACTACTTGACTTCATCCTAAACTTGTTCTAAAAAAAAAAAAAAAAAAAACTTACCCTTTATCTTTCTCTCCTTCCCTTGCTAGCTTGTACTTATTTGAACAATGACTGAGACTTGGTGTTACGAGCACTTCCTCTGTCTGATTGCCTCTTCAAGATGAATACGCTAAAGTGCCCTTGCGGTCCGGTCTGTGCGATATGAACGGTATCGTGGATGAAAAAAATCAGTACCGCCACTCCCTATATGCAGAGTACGCAGTTTGCTTAGGGCACCAACTCCCAGGGGGGCACCATCCCAGTTGCTCAAAAAGAAAGAAAAAAAAAAAAAAAAAAACTTGACGCGCAATTTCCGCACCCGCGCCCGCGACCGCTCGCGCTTCATGTTTGCGGCTGAATGCAGATGATCATAATTGATGGACAACTATGCCATGCTCCTGCTAAATATTCCTATTGTAGGCTACCTGAAAATAAAACACTGTTTATTTTATTTGCATATTGTGTGTATTTGTAATGTGCATCTTTGTTCTCATTCTTTTATAACAAAGATAAAATAATGCAAATATTTTTATCTTCACCCACTTTGGCCTAAATATCTGCCATACTTTTAATATTTTGTTACCTTGAAAGGCTTTGTCTTTATAATAGGGAAATTAGTTTGGATGTAATGGAAAAACAGCTTGCAAAATAGAAAAGCCAACATGACCAAGAATCGTGATAAAATCGTGATTCGTGATACCCCTCGGCAACCACCCCCCCCCGGTCCGCGATTGTGCCCTTGTAACGCCATTTCGCCCCTGCCCCTCCGGAGGCCTGTGCACGCCACTGGATTCAACAGATCACACGCACCTGCAGCGCTTCTGTGAACGGAGAAAACAGAATAAAACTATAGGCTTACATAAAAAGGAATATGTATAGGATATATGCACAAAATATATTTCACTTAAATCATTGACAGATTAACAAAACGAAATAAAAAAGAATAGCTGAGTTTCGGTTTATTGTGACACGATCCAAAGTTCATGGAAAGGAAAACGACAGCAGAAAGTAGTTTTCTTTACTTTGCAAAAGCTTGACAGTTTTGAATGTCTTGCTTCTATCTGTATACCAGTAGGGCTATCGCGCCTGCGCTTGCCGCGCACACAGACAACATATTTTTGCGATATTGCAGCCTGTTCATTATTAAAATTCATTATCAAAATACAGTTAAAGAACCATATAATAAGTATGGTTGCTCCGTTGTACAATCTGTTGCATTCAGCGTGACAACTATGCTGATATGCGAAGGATGATGATCAATGCGAGTGAAGCACAAAGCCTATTTCATAAATAATATTTTCGCATCCAGATACGTCGCGAATATGAAAACATTTGGATTTCTTGCCGAATGAGAGAGGTAGGCATCAGTTTCACCTTAAATTAATTCGTTTTTGGCTTTAAATTTATATAGCCTAAACACTTTAAATCGAACAAGAAACACCGTGGAAACAAGCGCTGGAATTCGCAACAGACTGAGGAAAAGGGCTCACAGTCCTCCTCTACCGAGCATTCTGCTCGCTAATATGTCCAATCATTGGAGAATAAGATGGACGATCTTAGAGCCAGGATAAGTTTCCAATGGGACATAAGGGACTGTAACATAATTTGTTTGACTAAAACATGGCTCACGCCCTCGGTTCCGGACACTGCTGTAACGCCGTTTGACAACTTTTCTGTTTTACGGATGGACAGAACAGCTGAGGCCGGTAAATCCAAAGGTGGAGGAGTGTGTTTCATGATTAACAAGGAATGGTGTGACCCCAGGAATATCTCCTCTCTGTCGCGCTCCTGCTCGCCTCATCTGGAACATCTATCCATTATTTGCCGCCCATTCTATCTGCCCCGTGAGTTTCCTTCAATCATCGTTACTGCTGTTTACATAACACCACAGACAGACACCGGCTTGGCTTTGTCTAAGCTTCACGATGTGCTCAGCGGCTACATTAACAAACATCCTGACGCTGCCTTTATCATCGCGGGGGACTTTAACAAAGCCAACCTCAGGCAGGTCATGCCAAACTTTCATCAACATGTATCCTGTCCAACTAGAGGACCGAATACACTGGATCATTGCTACTCTCAGTTTAAGAATGCCTACAAAGCCCGCTCACTACCGGCTTTTGGCAAATCGGACCATGCCGCCATTTTCCTCACACCGGAATATAAACAAAGGCTCGCTCAGGAACCCCCGGTGCAGAGAGTAGTGACGCGCTGGTCCTCCCACTCAGAAGCTATGCTACAGGCAGCTCTTGATGACGTCGACTGGGACATGTTCCGGGCGAGTTCATCTGACGTCAGCGAGTTCACGGATGTTGCATTAAGCTTTGTAAACACATTAACCGAGCAAGCTACAGAAACAATGACTGTAAGGACCTTTCCAAATCAGAAACCGTGGGTGGACAGAACAATCCGTGCTGCGGTTAACAAACGCACTGCCGCATACAACGCCGGTCTTTTGTAAGGGAACATGAGCGAGTACAAAGCATCGTGCTATGCTCTCCGACGTGCAGTAAGAGCCGCCAAACTCCGATACAGGGGGAGAATTGAGTCTCATTTTCAGCTCAATGACTCTCGACGCATGTGGCAGGGACTAAGGACCATCTGTGCCTTTGGAAACAAATCCTTCGCGGAGGTGAGAGCAGATCCGTTGCTGGCCGACGAGTTAAACACCTTCTACGGCCGCTTTCGAATGCAATCGAGAGTGCGACTCTGCCGATCAGCGCGTCAGGAAGCAGCAGGCAGAGCAGCGATAATCATGTGATCACCGTGTCGGAGGACGAGGTTCGAAGGGCCCTTAAGAAAGTGAACGTAAGGAAAGCTGCCGGACCTGACGGGATTACTGGCCGTGTCCTGAGGTCCTGCGCTGATCAGCTTTCTGGTTTGTTCACTTCTATCTTTAATGAGTCCCTTGCTACCTCTGTGGTTCCCACCTCCTTTTAAAAAATCTGTCATCATCCCTGTGCCTAAGAACAATAAACCCTCTTGCCTGAATGACTATCTTCCAGTTGCCCTCACATCAGCAGTCATGAAGGTTTTTGAGAGACTTGTAAAGAGTCACAGGGTTGTGTCCTGAGCCCCCTGCTCTACTCTCTCTACACACATGACTGCGTGTCCTCTCACAGCTCCACATCTATTATCAAATTTGCTGATGATACTGTGGTTCTGGGCCTCATTTCCTACAATGATGAGACCACATACTTGGATGAGGTAGAGAGACTTACATCATGGTGCCAGGACAACTGTCTCTCTCTGAATGTGAGCAAAACTAAAGAGCTGATTGTGGACTTCAGAAAGAGACACCTGCGGCCCTACACTCCTCTTATGATCAGTGGGACCCCTGTGGAGAGGGTAAGCAGCTTCAAGTACCTCGGTGTAAACATCTCCGAGGACCTGACTTGGACTACACACATTCAAACACAGGTTAAGAAAGCCAGGCAAAGACTGTACCATCTGCGACAGCTGAGGAAATTCAGGGTCTCACCAACAATCCTGAAAACTTTCTATTCAGGGACCATAGAAAGTGTATTGACTCAGTGTATTTCAGTGTGGTATGGAAACAGCTCCAGTCAAGACTGCAAAGCCGTGCAGAGAGTTGTCTGCTTAGCTGAGCGCATCTCAGGGTCTGCTCTCCCCTCTCTGCAGGACATCTACCTCAAACGCTGCAAAAGTAGAGCTGTCAAAATCATCAAGGACTCAAATCACACTGGTAACTGTCTTTTCACTCTGCTGCCATCTGGTAAGCGCTTCCGCAACCTGATCGCAAAAACTGAGAGACTTAGGAGGAGTTTCTTCCCCCAGGCCATCAGGCTCCTAAACTCAAACTCAGCCTCTTAACATCATCATGACTTCACTTATTAATCACTTACAATCAGTAAGATATTCATTATTCTCTACCTCACACTGACAGTGCCATTTGCACACAGCACTTTCTGTGTCTTGGTATTTTTTTTTTTTTGGTATTGCTGCTACATGTCAACCATGTACAACCTGTTTGCACATTCCTCTCTTGTACATTCCTGCTTATCTTAATATTTAAGTCTACAGTATACATGCACATTCTTTTATATTTTATATTTTTCTTATTTTTTACTTATTTCCTTTTATGTATATTTCCTCTGTGTTGTATTCTATAATATTTGCACTGTCCATGGAGCGGACCTGACTCACATTTCACTGCTGGTCATATACTCTCTATACAATCGTGTATGTGACAAATAAAAAAATCTTGAATCGCCTTAACTTTAGAGGATTTGTTGTGGAAAGAAGGGAACTTTAACTGTGTTTATAATGTTTGTAAACATTTTGCTTTTACCGGCATTTTAGCCTACATTATTTCTGAATGTAATCAGAAAATGCGCCTATGTTTTTTTCCTCTCAAAACGCAATTTTATAAGAGCGTTTAACAATGCAGCAAACATTTTTAAATATCTTGAAAAAATACTTTAATGTCGTTAAAGAGTTAGCAGATTTTTTCTTTTGTTTAGTAGGCTACATTTGGCCAACATCTATAAAAGACGATTCTGTATTGGCTATGATTAAGTGCAGCGGGTTAAGATATGAGATTTTCTGTGTTGTTGTTTTTTCTTTTTTTTTTGAGTAAAGAAAACGCTGTACTTTATTATTATTATTATTATTATAGGCAAAGAATAATAAAAAAAAAATAATAACGTTATTAACCGGTATTAACCGGTTTCGGAACGATAATAATACATGAGGAACGCAGGAACAGAAACGTTAAAATGTCGATTCTGGCGCAAGCAATCAGGAAATCTGAAGTATCGATTAAGATTCATGATCATAATCATATAATTTCATTATACGCTGATGATATTATTCTATATTTAGACCACTTTGATGTTTCAGTCTCTAGTATAATTAAGGAATGTGATAATTTTAGTAGCCTATCAGGATATAAAATAAATTGGAGCAAATCTGCTTTAATGCCAATTAACAATGTTAAGGTTAATTCTTCTATTCCCTCATTTATCCCTATTAAGGAATCTTTCATCTATTTGGGCATTACCATATATAAAAACATTCATAAGATTGCCAGAGACAATTTTAATAACATTTTAGTTAAGGTCAAAAATGACATTCAAAGATGGAAGAATCTTAAAGTCTCTCTCCAAGGAAGAATCTCCACTGTTAAGATGAATTTGTTACCTCGATTTAATTTTTTTTTCTCTATGCTACCACTTTCTCCCCCTCCAGGTTACTTTAAGGAGATCAACTCCATAATTTCTAAGTTTATCTGGAATGATAAATGTCCCAGAATAAAACTTACCACATTACAACATCCTAATAGCGCAGGAGGACTGGCTGTACCAAATTTTGAATTATATTATTGGTCGCTCCAGCTTAAGGCTCTTCATAATTGGGTTGATCCTCAATCTACAGTTTCATGGAGAGTGATTGAAGCGACAAGGTTAAACCAAATAGACTTCAAGATATTTTATTTACTGGCACAGGAAAAAAAGGGGATACTTATAAATTTGGTCCGGTTGTGGCTAACTCTATTAAAATCTGGAAAACGGTTGAACGTCGGATAGGTGGACCCTTCAAATTTTGTAACAGTACTCCTTTATGGCACAATTTTAATTTTGTATGTGGAAATCGTCCATTTGTCCAACCCTCTTGGTCTTCTTTAGGTGTAAACACGTGCGGTGATATATATGATAACCAGGGCCTCTGTTCATTTCAGACATTAAGAACCAAATTTTGTCTACCAGCATCCGCATATTTTGTCTTTCTTCAATTACGTTCTGCTCTCAAAGCGTATGGCGTTCCGTGGGCATCTTCTATTTTCTCTCATCCTATGCGGGACTGGATTGCACCATCTGCTGGTTGGCCATCTGTTTCCTTAATATATAATAAAATTATTGATTGCATTACAAAACCTCTTTCTATTAAAACTATTTGGAATAGGGAATTATCTGACCTTAATTTATCTGTCGACTGGGAGATAGTATGGTCTAATCTCAGCTTAACATCTAAAAATCTGACTCATCGTCTTATTCACTTCAAAGTCATTCATAGAGCATACATAACTCCTTACAAAAGATTTAAAATGAAACTACAGTCAAATTTGAAGTGCCATATATGTAACACTACATCATCAGGCACTTTTCTGCATATGTTTTGGGAATGTCCTGTCGTCATCAGTCTATGGACACATGTAAACCTGGTTTTGTCATCATTACTGCGAATCGATTGGTCTGTTAACCCAAGTTTGTGTCTCCTTAATGATGATTCTGGTCTCTGTATTAATTCAATGCAAAAGAGAATGTTGTTTGCTGGTTTTACAGCTGCGAAGAAGACAATAATCCAGAACTGGTTTACACCACACACGTGTAGAAAAACATATTGGATCCGTAGCCTCCTGCAAATAGTGTCATGTGAATGTACAACGGCGCGAGTTGGTGGGGCCAGGCCCTCGACCATTGATGCTTGGCAGTGTTTTTTGATGGATATACAGTGCAGAGCATAAATGAGTACACCCCCTCTAATACTTAACAAATTGAGCAAATACTCTTTACTTAGATGACACGTTAGGGTTCTTTGGAGATATAATGTTCCAACAAGCCTGCTTGATCAATTACCAAAGAAGAATGTCAAAATTATTCATCAAAATAAGATTTTCTTATCAAAGTGATAAAATGTTGTGTTGCAAAAATGAGTACACCCTCCTGAAAGTTTCTAAAAAAAATGTTTAAGGCTATTTTTGATCAACAGGTGAGTATATTGAACCAAAACTTTTAAAGACCAGTAATTTCCTGACAATTAAAAGTGTTATATAGCCCACTGAATCATACTCAGACTTAATGCTGGCAGCAGTGGAACCAGTTGGGAGAGAACTGCTAGGTGACTTTGTCCTCTTTTATGCTAAGGAATATGTTACAAGAGGAATACCAAATTATTGTTTTAAGTGTCAAAATATAGCAGAAGTAGCATCGACATTCAAAAACAATGGACTTGTGACAAGGCTCCTGAAATAATCAGGTCTTTACTTTAAGTTTTCATTTAGTGATGAGTGAATTTTTGTTAGAAAAAGAGCAGGAGAAATAACATGCAAGTGTCTCAGAGCCGGCAAAAGCTATGAAAAGAGTGACACTTTATCTCACAGAGTATGACGCAGCCTGCAGAAGTGACATGCATGGTTGTTGTCACCACTAGAATTACCCTACTGTAGCCAAAGCAAAATAAACTCATTTAACCTCTTCCAAGGCCCATATCTACAAAATAGAGACTTCTGGGAATCCATACTCTGGTCTCAAGAGACCAAGTCAATCATTTCAGATCCAAAAGCATCCAAAATGTTCTGGTGTTGCTAGAGGAGGAGTACAGTGAGAAGTGTTTGGTACCCACAGTGACGTTCAGTGGTAGTAAAGCGCTTATATAGGGATGAATGAGTGCTGAAGGTGTGAGGGAGTTGTGCTTTATCAATGCTGTCATGAATTCACACACTACTGTGTGATGGAATACAAAAACTTGAAACAGAAGATGCTACCCTCTCCTCATTCCCTGCATTATTGGGCATTTTTTCATCATGACAATGAAGATATTCATTCTCCCAAGGTGAAAATCCTTCAGTGGACATGTATTTCACTCAATCTTAGCACTCTTGAGCAGCTGTGGGGGATTCTGTAGAGACGAGCAGAGCAAAACTTGCCATTAAAGACCAGAGCATTTAAGGAGGTCGTCCTCCAGGAGTTAAACAGGACAGATGTGAAAATTTGTCATGAACTTGTACACTCAGTGCCGAGAAGGGTCAGAGCAGTATACTTAAAGTTCTGGGGGACATACTAAGTACTAGAGCAGGGGTTTTCAACCTGTGGGGCGCGCCCCCCCAGGGGGGCGCCAGCACCTGTCAAGGGGGGCGCGAGCATCAATTAATTCAGAGACATTGCCTTGAAGATTTATGAATACGAGCTTTCAAATCTTTAGCCATCCGCTAGGGGACAATCTGACTCCTGCTGTTAGGCGACAGTGAGAATGGTGTAAAATGATTTACGGTTAGTCATGTCAGAAATCCAACCACGGATTGGCATGTTGTTATCTCAGAAACAGGCTCAGCCATCACATTGAATCAGGTAAACTGGTTATATATTTATGTTTCAGTATAATTACGCACGCTATACCAGACAGGGGTGGTTCTAAACCCTTTTTAGGTGGGTTTCAGCCCCCCAAAACTATCTTAACGATCAGGCCAGTGCTGCTTCCTCAAGAAAGTTTTTAATTCTCACGTGTTTTAAGTCTTGTCAATTTAAACAAAGTAATTTTAAGCCCAAGACATCTCAACGCGGTAACGTACTCACGCGCTGTGACAGAGCGTTCCTGCGCGCCTGCGCGCACAAACAGATAGCCTTCACATATCGCGTCTTTTGCGCGCTCAAGTTCGTTATTTCAAATGTAGACGCGCGGTATGCGCGCTCATAATGGAAGCGACGCGGTCGCGGTGCGACGCGCTCGTTTTTTCCAGGCGCGTCCAACTTTTCAGAATGCCGCAAGCGCACAGCAGGTCATGTGACAAGAACCAACCAATCAGCTTCATCCTTTCACGTAACAACATTGAAAGCTCAGCCAAGATGAAGGAACAGCTGATCATAGCTGTACGTGGATAGTCATTTTTAAATAAATATAGTAGCAGAGCTACTGCAATCGATTTTTAGTGCTGGAAATCCATTTTATTCTTTGCTGAAACTTCCACGTCTTCAAGGAGAGCGCAGTTCATGGTTGCTTAGCAATGGCAGACGCCAGGGGAGCGCAAGCTACAGAGTGCTTTGAAAAGAAGGAGAAAGCGACGCGTCTAGCGTTTTCCACGCGTTTTTAGGCGCGACATGTGAACAGCCCCAGAGAGCAGGTGTATACCAGTGGCTGTCCTGAGGAGTATCCTCGTAAGCACAGTCGGTTGTTTCAAGTGAACGTAAACAGTAAAGTAAATATCAAATGTACATCAGTATAACGGATCCGTGCATTTCTTGTGTAAATAATGTTAATCAAAAAGAGCAAAAGAAAAAAAGGGGGGGGGGGCAGCTTAAAATCTGTTTTTGCAGCTTAAAATCTCCAGTCTCCATTGTAATTACATTGAAAAAGGGGACCAGCTAAGTCTTCCAGCAAATTTCTCCATGGAAGAAAGGAAGGAACAAATTGAGGGCAAGTAAATGATGACAGAATTGTAATTTTTGGGTGAACTAATCCTTTAAGAATGGGTCTTACGGATCCTTTGGATTTAAACAATGTCTCCACAAGGGAACTCAAAGATAAGGAAAGGCCAGTGTACCGTGCAAAAATAACAATCATATGCAAATGTGCCAATACTGTATGTGAAGAAGAAGGCGACGAAAAGTCAAGCAATCGCTCATGTAAATGCAAGCCGTGGGAGTTTATCGAATCAAAGTAAATGATAGCTGAGTTCTCAAACAGAGATGCTCGCATTTCCATAACACTCGACTTCAAAACCGGCAAAGGTAACAAAACACAGTTAGGAATCTTCAAGCATGGCAGGTTATTTTGAGTGATGGGCGAGAGGTTGTCAGTGCGTCACGCAACGATGAACAGATGGTACGTTTCAGTGCTAGTTTCAGAACAAACTTGCAGTGAGGAAGACTATGGAGGCATCAACTATTGTCGGTGAAAAAGTGAAAGGAATTTGTCAAGTACTTGTCAACGTTTTTTCCTCAAAAGATTCTTCCGTCCCTAATGAGACAGTTGGTGGCAAAAGGTGAAAGAGGTGCTGCTTGGACACGTGGGATGAGTATAGATCCAGTGTACTGTGTCAGCTGAAACTCATTGAAATCCGTTCCCATTTGTCCATTTATTCCAGTCTGTCTTTCTTTGGAAGTATGGGAATTAGACTGCAAATCAATCTGGCTTCAAGTGAAGAATTTTGATTATCCGTCATGTCAAGGACGCTTGGATTTGTCTGTATTTTTTCAAATTTTCTGATGAATGAAGCTATTTTTAAAAGGTCAGTGCCAAAGTCTGTGGGACATTTTGAAAAAGTAAACGAAAGCAGGACTATGAAAAACAAGTTTCATGCAGGTTAAGCAAAGACTATAAACCGTAGAGACTCGAGAGCTTCTAAAACTCTCCTTTGTTAAGGTCTGAGCTTCGTTTGATCAGGATTCTAAGAGCGGCGGTCAAACAGGTTTCACAAAAACTCCAGCCACCTGTAGCTTGTGTCCCGTCGTCTTTTCTCTATGTTAACCTTAACTGTTTTTAGATTGTTTACTGCCTCGTGGATGTCAACATAATGCCAGGCGTTGCTTGCAGCCTCAGTAAAATGTTTACAGCACAACATTGTCGCAAATTACCCTTGTTATTACCATGCATGCCGCTGTGGAGGTAATATTTGGCAGCTCAGCTTTTAGACGTGAATTATGGGGCCTTTTAAAACCCCTGCAAACTTGAATGTTAGATTTATGGCTAAATTAAAAAGCCTAAATTATTTTAGACAAGGTTTTTTCGTAAATGTTCGGCACACGCCTCAGGCATGCCCTGATTCATCTTGTTGGTGTAAACATGGGGGCCAGTCCTCAAGGGCATCCTACATAAAGATGATCTCGAATGACCTCCAGCCTCTGATTTTGCAGACAAAGGTGAGATGCTAACAACAGACATGCATTTAAAGCCACACATTTCCCCCTATCATCTCTGCCCTAAAATCTGCCGTCCCCTCTGCACCCAACACCCGAGCAACACGCTGCTCTACATAGAATTAGCCCTGTTCCAATCCAACGGATAACACACGTCTATTCAATGTAGGGCGCAAAACGTAACGCGGCATAAAAAGATTAAATTCCCCCGGCTTTCTGCATCCAATTTGAATGTTCCTTTTTTCCCTGTCCTCTTCTTCTGATGCATCTTATAAAAAATGACTACATTTCAGTACGGTCATTTCCCGAGGCCTCTAAACAATAGCCTCGCAGCAGCGCGCTGGATAGATGCCACCATGCATCCGATGCAGGACACATAATCTCCTCGCGGTGATCGCAGAACATTCTGGACCGGAGGGAAGCTCCACGGCAGCAGACAGTCATCTGACAAATATGACAGCGATGATGGCTTTTATATGAAGTGAAGTAAACAAGCGAGAGCCCCACAGGAGATTGCCGTGAGCTCTTTCTGATGACACATGTAAACAGAATATTTATCGATGATCTGAGAAACAGTGATTGTAGCTGCAGGAAAAAAAGAGAAATAGAGGCCATTTCCATGTCATGATGTCCTTTGACCTTAATTGAATGGCTTTGGATGGTAGAGCTTAATGTAAAATGACATCACAGAATAAACTTACCATGTGCACAAATCTTTTATTGCATATATATATATATATATATATATATATACTGTATATACTTTTATTTTTATTTAATTTTTTTTTTCTTGGTGACAAGTCAACAATTTATAACTTTAATATAGAATACGTCACAGAAATCCAAAAGCTTTGTTTGCAAGTCATAAAAGTCAGTGGACAAAATCAACAAAACATTTTCATCAACGCAGTATCATCCAGAATAGACAAAAGGCAGTCCCATCAAAAAGACCAAAATGTTCTCACACATTATTTTTGAATATTTTAGCATGAAAATTAATGCATATCGGAAAAAGTTACACAAGTTACACCCTTGAAAGTTATACAAATTAACCTGAGAAGTATAAGTATATTATATATTTATATAAGTATAAGTGCAGAAACTCCTCTGCTTATTTTTTAACACAAGCAGACAGTCAGAGGTAAATATGTCATTTATTATAAGCTTATATGTAGGTGGTGCTTCACATAATTTTAAATTATTGTTGTTGATTATGACTGAGTTAATCAAGTTCTTGATTATGTTCTATACCTAATAATAAAAAGACATATATAATATAAAATTAGGCATTCACAGTTCAGATTTTGTTAAATGTTAAATAAATAAGGAATAATAAAATAAATAAAATAACGCACACGCATATATATATATATATATAGAGAGAGAGAGAGAGAGAGAGAGAGAGATTAATTTTATTGTTTAATTATTATTTATTTCAAATTAGAATATTTAGTTAGTGTATATATACTATCAATTTACTAAATAGTAATATTTAAAATAAAACCTAAAGCTCATACAATCGCAATTACTAACATGAAAGTTAAAACAAAAACTGAAAACATAAAAATAAAAGCAAATTCAAAACGTTTGTCACGAATCCTGGCCATGATCTTCCGTTCACTCACCACCAGATGTCACTCCTCCATCACATTGACTTTCACACCACACAGACAGTTACATATCACCCACGGACTGCATTTCCCATCATTCAATGCACTAAGTACACCTGAGAATTATCACACAATCACACACCCTACTTAAACCATGGACTTCCTCTTCCTCTCTGCCGAGTATTGTAAGCACATATCACTATCCTAGCTGATAGCTACCTTACGGAGCCTATTGTAATTTTCTTAGTCTTAGTCATAAATCTTGCCTTGCCTGTTTTGGATTGTGTTTTCCCCTGCCTGGATTATTATTGTGTACCTGGATTGTCTCTCTTTGCCTTGCCCTTTTGGATACTGTTCGCTGATCGAAGAACCACGCTTGTCCTAGGATTACTCTTTGTCTTGCCTCATCTGTGACTGTTTGCTGTGTATCGACCCATGCTCGTTTCTGACCATGTCTTTGAATAAAACCCTGCAGATGGATCCGCACGTTTCATGTTCTGATCATTTTGTAACAACGTTGAAGATGATGATGGACACGCTTTCATACACTTTACCAAAAGTTAAGATTCAATGAAATTAAACAGAATATAGTGCAAATAAATGTGCAAAGAATAAAAGAAGAACAGAACAGTCTTGCATGTCTAATTGGAGTGCTGTTTCCACCTCCACACTGATGTTGTGTATCCTACAGTGCTTGAAGCTCTCAAAGGACAGAATAAACATTGTGCTGGAGACTTGAGTGCACATGTTCATCCTTCCTACACCAAACACAGCCCACCACTTCATCAACATGCAGGTCTTCATCTCATCAACTTACATCAAGGCATGTGAAGAAATGAGAACACGCGAGTCCCCACTTTCCCATCAAGTCGATTTTCACACGGGCCGAATGCCTGACCCACCGCTCTCAATCCTCTCTGCGCTGAGGAGACCCACACCTGGATTAATGCTGTTCAGACCCGGAATGTTAATTTCCATACTTAAATGAGAACGACTGATGGATATTGAACGGAACTTCAGCATTGTCTTAGCAGATGGAGAATCGTATTTATCAGAGAACGATTCTCTTGAAGCACAGATTCTGATTTAATTGAGATTAGCTGTGTGCAATTATGTCCTATCAAACAATTTAGCTAAATTAATTTCAAAGTGGAAAAGGAATGTGCTTCGGCAAATTCCGATATAAAAAAAATTAATAAACAATTTAAACAAAGCACAGAGATGAAAAAGTGAGGTTTAGTACTAATTAACCATCCGATGTGAGGTCAAACCAACCTTTCTTGTTCTACAAGGATGATCGCAACTCGCAGAAAATGCGAAAATTGGTTCGGAAGGAAGAGAAAACTCCTCAGAGAGTAATTAATGATTTTCGTGATCCTGCCTTGAAGGTGGAACTTTCTAAATTGCATCTCTAATCAGTATAAGCACTGTTTGTGTCAGCAATAATTGCCTTCAAATTAGCAGTTCTATCATCATTAGAGCTCTTTCCCATGATGTCTGTGACACTGATATAGATCAAGGCCAAAAGGCTGTTTTAACCACACTGTGTCCTTGTAGATGATCTTTTTTAATCAGTCTGGCTTTGAGAAGATGGGAAAAGTGAGTAAAGGTGCAAAAAAGTGACATTGAAATGAATAATTTGAACAACCGCCTTTAGCTACTAATGCTACTGCAAGAGACTAAAACAGTGTGAAAGTCACTGCCACAAGGCTGTTTCTTATGGTTGCCAGATGGTTACTTATTGGTTCGTTCTCCATTTCATATAATTTCCTGTTTTGTTTTTTGTTTTGTTTTGACAATTTTGTGGATAAAGGTTTTTCAAATATGTTTTATGCACACAACTGCTACAAAATTTGGGGTTGGTAAGATTTTTTTAATATTTCTGATTTTTAAAATGTTTTTATGCTCACAAAGACTTTATTTGGCAAAAAAAAAATACAGTAAAAAATATTATTGTGAAATATTACTAAAATTTAAAATAACTTTTCTATTTCAATACATTTTAAAATGTAATTTATTCTTGTGATGAAAAGCTGAATTTTCAACATCATTACTCCAGTCTTTAGTGTCACATGATTCTTCAGAAATCAGTCTAATTGTCACGATATCGCTTGGAGCAAGGAACGAGGCATCACAGAGATTCTTCAATATACAATAACTTTAATAATACAATCACCAGGGAATCCAACACAGGAATAATGGAGGACAAGAATGACATATAACAGCGGACAGGAAACAAGGGGCAGAACACACTATAAATAGACCGAACTAATGAGGGGAAAACGAGACACACCTGGAACATAATCAAAACACGGCTGGGACTAAATGAACAGAATGGGGACCAAGCGAGAACAGGAAAAAACAAATATGGACATGAGAGGCGGGGAAACACAAGACATGGGGAACACAGGTCTGACACTAATATGCTGATTTGCTGCTCAAGGAACATTTATGATTATTATCAATGTTGAAAACAGCTGTGCTACTTAATTTATTTATTTATTTATTTGTTTGCTTGTTTGTTTTTCAAGATTTTTTATTAATAGAAAGTTCTAAAGATCAGCATTTATTTGAAATAGGAATGTTTTGAAATATCATAAAATGTTTTACTTTAGTTTTTTAAATGTTGTCAATTTAATGCAAGAAAGAAAGAAAGAAAGAAAGAAAGATTTTTTTTTTATTTCTTAATAATAATAATAATAATAGATGCCAAGCAAATTAATAGTTATCTATTCAAGAATTTAATAAGAATTTAACTTTTAATAAGGCATTGTTCTTTGCCATAAAAAATAAATAAATAAATACTAATAAAAATAATTTCAATAGACAATTTAAACACTATGATTTTTTTACTATGTTTTTTATGTATTTTTAATCAGTTAATAGATTAATCTTAAGTGTATGTAAAGTGTACCAATGAATGTGCAAGAAATCTGCGCTAGTCTGTGTGCTAGTCTATGCTAATTTGTATGTCTACATAACAATTTTCAAGTGTTAGCAGGTTTCAGTTAAGTGTGGTCAAGTGTTGAGAACTGTTAATCTTGAACTGTTCTTTCTTTTTACCAGTATTACTATTCTCTGTTGTGCCGTGACTTGCATAGGTGATGTTCGATGAGCATGTGGACGAAATGGCAACCTCAAAGCAAGCAAGCTGCTCAAAGGTAAAAGCGACCTTTCCTTGACCTTCCAGAGGCTGATGATCCGTGTATCTGCAGACACAGCAGACCTTTTGTACCACACTTTGTGTTGGGCTCAACGCTGCCCTTGAGGAACTTCACAAGCACAACTTGTTTTGTGTCCGATTTTTCAGCAGCAATTACCTTAATCGACAGAGTAAGATGAGAAGAGAGAGAAAAAAAGAAGAGTTATGAGAAAACACATTGAAAACGAGGTCTAGGAAACCATACAGTAAATTCACAGCAGCCTTAACAACACTATTAGGAGCAAAACATACTCTGCTAAAATGCCGGCGAAAAGTAATTTAGGTTGGAAACTAAGTGAGCTGTGTGACCTTGGTGCTTCAGTAAGTTGCCTCTCTCTTTGCAAACTCCATATCACTTGATTTGAAAAAAAAAGAAATGTGCTCTAGCTCGTGCTGCAGTCTTTCAGTGCTGCCAATTATCCAATAACTCTCAAAGCAAACTCAAAGATTCAGTCCAGAAAACCACAGCCTGGAACAGGACTCTTAAATACAGAGTGGAAACGTGCAGAGTGCATTCTCAGGTGCTTTAAAGTTGTAATTCGCTGCAGAATGAGCCGTGCTAATAGTATACTTCAAGACCTGTGGACAAAATGTGCCTTCAGTGCTTTCAGGTAAAGGCCCCTGGGGGCCACGGAAGGTCTCGAGATAACTTTTCTACTTTTTTCAGAAAGCTGCCATTGTAAAGAAAGAGGAATCTATCTTCAGACTGTAAGGGGATTTGAGGGGTCTTAAATGGTGAACACAATAATGACTACAGCCACTGGAAGAGAGCTGAGGGAATTCATGGAGCGGCTAAAAGGAACGATTCCATGAGGCTAGAAACAGGGTGAAGAGGTCAGGGAAATGTACGGAAAAACTAGCCTTTCATTTTAAGGAGACTTTTTTCAAAATATCTTCTTTCATGTTCCGAAGAACAAAAAAGTAGAAAGTTTGGAATGGCATGAAGGTGAGTAAACGATGACAGAATAACTTTACAGAACATGACAACAATCAACCTGAGCACATTAGAAAGCACTATTTTATGTTGACGATTTTGTATGAATTCATACAATGTGATTTTTACAACAACAAAAGATTTTTCAGGGGGGGGCATGTCACGATTATGTTCAGTTTAGTTCAGTTTCTGTCATGTCAGTTATTAGCTCTCATTAGTTACCATAATCCTTGTCCAGCTGTTCCTGTTTAGCTCCCTCATTTACCATGTGTATTTATTCTCCTTATTCGAGTCTCTCCATTGTCGGTGATTATCTTATCTTATGTTATGTGTTGTACCAAAGCAGTATTCTAAGTAAAGTCTGTTTGGAAGTATACATCTTGGTTTGCTGGTCTCATTCCTCGACAACCTGTGACAGAATCACCGACCGCAAAAAAAAACCCAGAAGAGATGGACTCACCAGCGTTACGTCTCCTCCTCAGACCAGAAAGCCGAAGGTGGCTGGAGTATTTGGGCTGGATGCTCCAGAACGGCGGCCTCTCCCTCACAGTCAGCGAGCCTGAGACACCAACAGAGCTCGTCCAGGAACCAGAGCCGGATACCACCAAAGCCCCGGAGACTAAGCGCGCTGATAAGTCCACCGTGAAGCCAGGAGTGGACATGAACCTCATAGATCTGTGGTCCGCAGATCCAGTTCCCACCCAATTACCCACCCTCAAAACTTTGTCTTCTTCGCCGGTCCCGTCCGGATTGTTAGAGGCTCCAGTCCCGTCCGGAGATCTTCCTCCTCCGATGTCCCTGTCAGATTTCCTGGTCCCATCTCCTCCGCTGGTTTCAGCCAGTTCCCTGGATTCATCGGCTCCACTGGTGTCGTCCAGCTCCCCTGCTCTGCCCCCGCTGCTAGCTCCGTGCGGCTCATCAGCCTCGCCTCAGGCCTTCCCTCCACCAGCTCGGTATTGCACCGAGTCCCCGGCTGCACTTTGGCCCTCCAGGCCCATGTCTCCACCTCGGCCTGTCAGCCCGCCGACTCCGTTCCGGCTCTGCATTCCCTCGTCTCCACCGAGACCCGTCTGCCCTAGGGCTCCACTGGGCTCCCTCGTACCTCCAGACAAACCTCAGTCGGTCGTCGCTCAGCATCTGCCACGGACTTCCAGGTCTCCAGCTGCGCCTCGACCCTCCACCCCTTCGGCTTCACCAGGCTCCTCCCTCCCTCTGGTTTCCCCATCGTCCTCTCTCGCTCCATTGTCACCGCGGTCAGCCGAATCCCCTGCTCCACCTCAGTCACGCGAGCCAACCATTCCACCTTGGGCTTCCAGGCCTTCGATGTCGCCCGGGTCCATCGGCCTCTCTGCTCCGCCAGTTCCTCCACTCACCCTGATTCCGCCTCCGTGGATCGGCTTCTGGGTGTCGCCCAGGCCTTTGGCCAAAGCTCCTCCCTGGTTCCTCCCACTGACGGCTCCACCATGGTGTTGGTCTCCGACTTCTCCGGGTTCCTGTCCATCACCAGCACCACGCCCTCCACCTTGGCCTCTGCCCTCTTTCCTCGAGAGGGGGAGCAAGTGTCACGATTATGTTCAGTTTAGTTCAGTTTCTGTCATGTCAGTTATTAGCTCTCATCAGAGCATGTGAGCGGAGCGGAGCGTGGAGCGAGCGCGGAGCGGAGCGTGCGAAATATAGTCGGAGCGCGGAGCGGATTTTTATCCAAAGGCCGGAGCGATCGCTCTGTCTCGCTCCGGTTCCGCTCCGATACCGCTCACACCACGAGCCTAGGGCATGCACAAATCCACCCAGAATTCACCTGTGCCTTCAACAATTAACAAAACTGTCAGCCTACACTTCAAAAATCGTTCGTTGTGAAGGAGAGATGGAGTTCGTGAAATATTTCCAAAAGCAAACCGACAGGTCACACAGGTGCACAATTCCTGTCAAAAAAATAGATGATAACGATGTTGAACATGAACAGGAATGTGGTGATACGATTTCAATAAGTAAGGATTCGTATTTTAATCTAAAAAGACACATCATGCGGAACCATGAAGAACATGGAGAGGCCAGAGCAAAACGTGAGCATTTTGAATATGGTTGAAATAGGAAATATTGGCTAATAATCAATTAAATAAGTTTTGTCATACGAATATTTTAATGTAGCCTACTTAACCCTGTCCGTGATTTTTTATTTCATAGAGAAAGAGATGTAAATATATGTTCTATTTTGACTGATGTTGCTGTGAGTTCTTTATAGGATATAGGCTGCGTGCCGGACGCGTGTTGATTTTCCTTTCCGCGCCTGTTAACAGATTAGAGCAGCCACACTGCCTGCGGGATATGCACTTATCATGTGCGCGTATGGGCGGCGCTAGGGAGGGGCTAGCAGGTGCTCCAGCACCCCCAAGAAAAACCAAAGCACCCCCCATAGCACCCCCATAAAAATTAAATAAAATAAAAACATTTGACTCATTAAACACATGCATAAATACTGCAATTCAATATCGTGATTTGCAGTCGCACGTAATGTCAGCATTTTATTTAAAAAACGGATCGGTTCCTTGTACCAAGTACTATTGGCCTGCCCCGACTAAAGATTTTTAGGTTATTGTTTATGCCTATTATTTAGGCATTTAGGCGTATTATTCCGCGCTCAAACGCAGGCATAACGCTTGCCGCAAAACACTGGCTAAAGTAATGATTATGAATGCATCGGGGAAAAATACATTTTACGTATTTATTAATAAACTAGTGCTTTCTCAGACTCAACATCTCCACAGTGGACGTGCCTTTAATAGAGAAATGCACCTATACGGACTACATAATCAGAGAAGATTTGTTTTTTTTTATTTTAATTGGTTTTCAAGCTTTCTGCAGATTTATTTCTTATGTCTGTGAGCTGGTTCATTGTTGTGACGCGCTCCATTCACAGAGACTGCATGAGACGACAGAAAACACATCCAAAAACGACAGGAGTATAAGCTCTTTCCGCTGGAAAAATAAATAAATAAAAATAATTGCGTGCGCGCCCCATGCAGTAGGTAGGCTAAGTGCGATAATACTCACACATTCCTCATAAACATTTGAAATGCGCCTATATAGTGATTTTATTATTCATATAAAAATAATAATAATAACAACCTGTTTTGGTCATATTTACTATTAATTGCCCAGCTCCCCCTGTCATTGAACTAGCACCCCCTCAGCACCTGCGTTCAACATTCTCTGGCGCCGCCCCTGGGTGCGCGGTCCAAACACACCGCAACCGCGGCCCCGCGACAGAATAGAAGTGAAGCGGATTTTTCCAAAGCAGTTACGCAACAAACCCGCTCCACGTCCGCCACGCAGACAGTGTGTCCCAAGGCTTCGGTTGAAAACGGCAGGTGTTAGGCATGCACAGGAATTTTAAATGTGAGCGAGCGTGGAGCGATTTCACCGGAGCGGGATGAAATTGTAGGTGAGCGGGGAGCGGAAATGAGCGGAGCGGTCTGCTGTAACTTTGAGCGGTGGAGCGGGGGAGCGAACATCCACGTGAGCGGGGAGCGGAAATTCTCACCGCTCAGCTCCGCTCACATGCTCTGGCTCTCATTAGTTATCATGGTTTCTGATTAGTTAATCCTTGTCCAGCTGTTCCTGTTTAGTTCCCTCATTTACCATGTGTATTTATTCTCCTTATTCGAGTCTCTCCATTGTCGGTGATTATCTTATCTTATGTTATGTGTTGTACCAAAGCAGTATTCTCAGTAAAGTCTGTTTTGAAGTATACATCTTGGTTTGCTGGTCTCATTCCTCGACAACCCGTGACAGGGCATAAAAGTCAACCACTAAATCTAACCATCAGTGAGCCAAAAGTAGATGAAAATTAGAAATGAGAACAAATTAGATCATATGAATCTATATGAACTGGCTACCACTTCACTGGAAGTGTGTTGCAATAAAACACTTCATCACTGTAAAAATCGTCTGACCATCAAGTAAAAATTAATAACATATTTTCCTTACAACTTCAACAGATATGTATGTATCTTAATTTTAATCATTATTTCTCATCTAAATCATTTTTGTCAAATGAATGAATACAGAAAAAAAAACATTCTGATATTTCATAATTATTTCATGATGGATGTCAAAGTACTTTGATTGATTGATAGTTTGAATGATTGATTTTCTAAATGTTAGCTGCATTCAAATTTTATTTGGAGTTTTTATTTACTATTAAGTAGTTTTGTTAAAATTATTTCTATAGGATATAATAGTGAAAGACTATTATAAATAACTTTTGTAATATAATGTTTTTTGCCAAAAAGTTAAAATTCATAACAGAAGTGTAATAAACTAAAATATATATATATATTTTCAAGATAAAGTTTCTTATTATTATGTTTGTCAATATTTTTTTCTAATTGAAAATGTTTGAAAAGGTGTTTGTATTTGGATGTTTTGTTGAACTAATAATTAAATTAATAATAAATTAATAATTAATAATTAATTAATTATTTAATTGTTTTATTAATAGTGAAAGATTATTGTAAATAACTTACAGTAAATATTTTTGACAAAAAATCTATCCTTTTTAATGTTTTTTCTTCATTATATCACAGCAGTTGTATTAAGCTAACATTTGTGAATTTAAAAAAATAATAATAATACAAAAGATTCATAACAGAATAAGTGTATTAAAGTAAAGTAATTAACATTCAGATTAACATTCCTACTCAATGACCCCTGCAAGGGGACCAGCAAGACTTCCTTTGTCAACTTGCATCACTAGAAAGAGCATTCCTCCAGCTCTCAGTAGGGAAAAAGACGTGTAGCATTGCAATAAGAATGGCATTTTTTTCCACATTTCACATGAAATCAAGCTTCTGTTGCTAGAATAGAAAACGGTCCTTAACTCTAATGGTCTTGTTCACATACCGTCTTCATCAGAAGGCAAGGTCTGTTACCTTGGTTTATCAAAATTCTTCCTACAGGGTAAAAACTGGTGCAAAAAGGCCATGGGACTCAAACAGAGTTTTAAGCAACGCTGTTTAATGCATCGCAGGGAGTACTGAACTCCATTTTTAATCATTTAATTTTGAATAATGTATTTGCAGGTGAAGACAGCATGTCAAGTTATTACAATCTCTCAAATTAATAACCGAAAATGTTGTGGCTCTCCGCCTGGAGGATATTCATATTGCGTTAGAGTTGATGAAATTAATATTGTTTTTAATATTGTTTGTGTGCGTGCGTCTGTACGTCGGGCACCAGCAGGTTGTCATCATGCAGAGGATCCGTCTCTCGTGCAAAATGAAAGCTGCCGCATACCCACAAGGCACCTCGACTGAGCAAATAGAATAATTTAATTTCGCTTTCAATTACACACGCATTCCGACTTTCTTTTACCGTTTAATTAAACTGTTGTAAACCGAGGCGGCAAACAACCTTGACTATATCAAATTAGATCCATTACATACAGCAATATGATGATGGAAGAGAAGCGGCAAAGAAAGATATCGAACTTGAAAAGACACACAAAAAAAGCAAATACCCATAAAATGATATTCATGGCAGCAAAATGCAGTTTAATATAGTTCAATCTCTCCAATTGAGCTCTAAATTGAAATATATAACACTTCACAGATTTTACCGCAATATAAATGAAACCCTGCCCCCCACTGCAGGACAATAATAAAGCTAATTTATCCAATTCAAAGGCAAAAAAAAACTCATGTTCGTTTATTGACTGCAGAAACACTGAGTGGCCAACTGCGGATCCAAATCGTGTAAACACCACAAAGCATCTAATGTAGGAGAACAAGCATCAATAATTAAAGTGTTGTTGTAAATTTTCACAGCATCTGATTGGGCATTACGATGAGTGAGTGGGAAAGGGGCTGCTGGGAGGCCGGGCTGGATTTTTGGCTCGGCGTCATATTTTCCCAGTGTGAGAGTAGTTACAACTCTCAACCACACTCTCTTTCCTCTGTAATTGTCTGTTGGCAAACCTCGTTTCCGTATCCTGCTATGCTTCCAGCCCTCGAAGCTCTCTCTCACACACACACACACACCCACACACACACACACACTCCTCCCCAGCAGCCTGGAACAGGTTTAGGGATCAGAGACAATGATGGTGACAGGTGTTTTCATGCACAAAGCGTGTGTGACTGGGCGTCTCTTAGGCAATTAACGGGCGCAGGCCACATTTCCACAATACGGCCGAACACGCGGCTAATCTCAGGGACACAAAGGAAGCTCCTTTCCCGTCGTGACAAACGCAACCTTGATAAACCGAAATAACAGAAATAACTGATAGTCAGCCTACTAAAATGCAAACATTTATGGCATTGTGCAACAGACATATCTACATGTTGGGTGTTGAAACCGCCTTTTTAGTTGGTAAATAATATGTTATCTTGTGTTTCTGTTATTTGGACTTAAGATGCAAAGAAAATAGAAATTAAATAGCCAAAAACCGAGCATAGATTTTAAAGTCACGGGATAGAGGAACAGTTCATTTACTCCTTACTTTCATCATTAACTATTATTTCTTCCGTGGAACTTTTAAAAGAAAGTGAGGACAAATGCTGTTGGAAAATGGTTACACTTTATTTTTTTGGTGTCCTGTTACAGTGTAATTATACATTTAAGTACTGAGTAATATTAATTAACTACATGTATTTACTATATGGTTAGGGATAGGATGAGGGTTTGGTTTAGGGTAAGTTGCACCTATGCATCATTTATAGTTATTATAACAGTAAGCATATGTAACGTGTAACAAGGACACTAAAATAAAGTGTTACCAAGAATAGTTTAACCTTATTAAATATTAAACATGTTTAAAGAAATATAATTAATATATAGATTACCATTCAGAAGTTTGCGGTCATTAGATTTTTCACTGCTATAGATTTTTATGCTCACCAAGGCTACATCTGTGTAGTCAAAAATACAATAAAAACTGTAATATTGTGACATATTTATACAATTCAAAATAGCTGTTCAATGTTAGTATATTTTAAAATGTAATATATTCATGTAATGACAAAACCGAATATTCAGAATCATTAATCCAGTTTTCAGTGTCACATGATCCTTCAGAAATCACAATGTGCCAATTTGCTGCTCAAGAAAATGTACTAACATTATCCAAAAAAGGGGGGGGGGGGAGAAGAAGTACTGACCTCAACTTTTAAATGATTTAAAATTGTAAATGTTTTTTAAAAAATTTTTATTGGCTTTAAATTTGCACTTTGCCGACTAAAATCTTACTTCTTGACAGGGTTATAGTAGTTAACTAAGACTAAAAAAATAAACAAACAAACAAACAAAATAAAAAACCTTTCTTCAAATAAATATTAACTGAAACAAACAAAAAAAATGTATTTGGCTAGTTTCCAAAGCAACATTGCTCAATTTCATTTCTGTCGGGACCACTACTGACAATGGTGACTGACAATTAGCATACAGTTTGGATTAGCAGTATGGTTCTGTTCTGGGAAAAAAACTCCATGCCCATCTATGCAGCCTAGCATGGATAAGAACGGGAAGAGCACCGGCAACCCACCTAGGGAAAACAGAAACAAATGTAGCAGATATCATTAATGTTCTTAATGACAATTTAATGTAACATAATTCAAGATAAAGGAGTTTGATTCAACGAGGAATATCAGAAGGCCTGACTGTGGACAAAAGGAGGAGCTGGGGATGGAGAAGGGTAGTTACCTTCTGAGCAATGCGAAAAAAAAACTCAACTACAAAACATCTCATGAAGCAACAGTTATAAAATGTTGACTAAAAATATCTTTAAAAAAATGATGGGAAAAAAAAGATAATTGTTTGATCATTGTTTTCTTTCATGTGTTTAAATGTTTATGTTGGAATATGTAGAAGTGCAAATTACATTTTCTAATCCACAACAGAAATTAGATAAAAAATGAGGCCCTTTAAGCCTTCAAACTAAACCTTTAATACCAAATTGAAAGGCAATTCAGCAGCATCCAGAATACCGGAAGCACAGATGAGCCTTTAAGTTCATTTCCAGTAGAAATGGAGAGAGGGTCATGCTGGCCCTGTGTGTAGACAAGCACAAGTGGCTTTCTTTATATTAAAGGTTCAAGCACGAGCCTGTGTAAACAAGCAGCTGTGATTGTTTGTCAGTCACGTAGCACGTGTGCGGCCTGTTCGTAACACAAACCCCGAGATCAGTGACGGTGGCCTGTTTGATGAAATGTCAAGGCGAGGGTGAACACTAATAAAAGGTAAATAAGCCAAATGGAGACGCGAGAGAGCGGGTCGCTGTGACTGAAGGGCGACGGCAAGGGCGAAAACGAACACCATCAGCACGTTTGATACAGAAGCCGTTCTCCTGGCCATCTGGGAAGGATATTGAAAGGCTCGCGTTAAAGGTTACATCGAAATGAACAGCTGAGAGCCCCACGTGCCGAAGGATTCCAGAATATTCCGCAGAATTCTGCGAGGATCATGGATCTGTGTTATGAGCTCGGCGGGGTGACTTTGAGAGGGCGCATGCTGCCGTACTATTTACATTTACATTTAGTCATTTTGCAGATGCTTTTATCCAAAGCGACTTACAATTAGGGAATAACATAAAAGCGATTCATCCTGAAGAGGCAATCAGACAGAGTAAGTGCTCGTAACAACAAGTCTCAGGCATTGTTCAAATAAGTACAAGCTAGCAAGGGAAGGAATAAATAAGGAGAAAGAGAAAGGTGTTTTTTTTTTTTTTTTTTAAGGATGTAGTCAAGTAGTGTCGAAAGAGATGAGTTTCGGGATCGGGAAAGCCGATTAGTCACCAGAATAGAAGGACGGCATCTCGCGTAAGTGTTGTAATAATTTTTCACAGTTCTGTTGTTTAAATTATTTACTTGCTGCTAGGAAGGAATACTTCGTTTCCTACCTATTTCTATTGTGCATTTTCGTTGAGGTTTATATGTTTGATTGCACTTACTGGTAATTAGAATAATTTGCGCCTCAGCTAAGAACGAGCCTGTGTGATTGTGCAAAGTGTTTAGTTTCTTATTGAGCAATTAGCAGTCCTTTAAGGTTATTGGCTGTGCTGAGCAGAAGCCAGCCTCAGCTGTTTTTACTCTAGTCTCCTAGACTGTATTTATTTGATGTCAGAGCGCTGACGCGGAAGCGTCTGCGGAAGCGTTCAGCCGTCGTGCTCAGCCTCCTCGTGTGAAGACCAACGAGTGTAAAGACAGACGACTTTTTCCTGCGCGACTTTAACCGAGCAACGACACCGAGCACACACTTAAGTATCATTTCTATCTTCCCTCACACACTCTCCTTCCCTATCCTCTATCCTTCCACCTCTATCATGTGTTTCCAAACCATTCCGGTTCACTCTCAACCACGCTCTAAAAACACACGCAGACGGCAACGTAATCCTGCTAACCTGCGCCCTATCGCTACATCTTCTACTACACCTCTTTCTTTCTCTGTGGGTCTTTGGAATTGCCAGTCAGCTGTCAACAAAGCTGACTTCATTTCTGCTTTTTCCTTACAATCCACACTCAGCATCTTGGGCTTGACTGAGACCTGGATTCGTCCAGAAGACTCAGCTACCCCGGCTGCTCTCTCTCACAATTTCTCTTTCTCTCACACCCCAAGGCAAGTTGGCCGGCGTGGGGGCACTGATCTGCTCATTTCAAACAATTGGAAATACTCAACCCACTCTCAGGCAATCACAACTCATTTGAATCTCATGCGATTACTGTAACGGCTCCTATAAAACTCCAGATAGTAGTAATCTACCGTCCCCCTGGCCAAATTCTAGCCACCTTCCTAGAGGAGCTGGATGGCCTGCTGTCCTCTTTCATGGAGGATGGCACTCCACTCTTAGTCTTTGGCGATTTCAACATTCACCTAGACAGGCCTTACGCTACAGACTTCCATTCACTCCTAGCTTCATTTGATCTCAAACGCCTTACCACTTCTAGCATGCACAAATCAGGCAACCAACTTGATTTAATTTACACACGCAACTGTACTACAGATAACATTCTGGTACAACCACTACATATCTCTGACCATTTCTTCATTACATTTACCTTACATTTTGCTACCCGGGTGCCACCAGCTCCCTTACCGGTTACTTTCAGACGTAACCTACGCTCCCTTTCCCACTCCCTTCTTTCCTCTGTAGTATCCTCCTCTCTTCCCTCACCTACCCATTTCACATCTCTGGATGTGAATGCAGCTACTGACACTTTATGCTCTACCTTAACCTCTTGTCTAGACGACATTTGTCCTCTCTCCTCCAGGCCAGCACGGGCTGCTCCTTCTAACCCCTGGTTATCCGATGTTCTTCGTGAGCATCGGACTACACTCAGAGCGGCAGAGAGAAAATGGTGCAAATCAAACAATCCGTCGGACCTGAGTAGGTATCAGTCTTTGCTTTCATCCTTCTCTGCTGAAGTCCACACTGCCAAATCCTCACATTTGCACAAGATCAACAGCGCTCCAGACATGCGTAATCTCTTCAGAACATTTAATTCTCTCCTCTGTCCCCCTCCACCACCTCCCTCCACTTCTATAACAGCTGATGACTTTGCCACTTTTTTCACAGAAAAAACTAGAGCAATCAGTAGTCAGTTCTCACCTCCACACACACAGGACCTCCAACCAACCACATCATCTGCTAAAACTCTTCGCCTTCTGTCCTCTTACTGAGGCGGAAGTATCCAAACTTCTCCTCTCCAGCCATCCTACAACATGTCCTCTTGACCCAATCCCCTCTCACCTTCTACAAGCAATCTCTCCCACACTCACACACATTATCAACACATCTCTCCGCACTGGCATCTTCCCCACAGCGTTCAAGCAGGCCCGGGTAACCCCACTGCTCAAAAAACCTACATTAAATACTTCTCTTTTAGAAAACTACAGACCTGTCTCTCTCCTTCCATTCGTAGCGAAAACACTCGAACGAGTTGTCTTCAACCAGCTCTCACTGTTTCTTTCACAGTACAACAAACTGGATGCTAAACAGTCAGGTTTCAGGAGTGGCCATTCAACAGAGACTGCGCTACTCTCAGTCACTGAAGCCCTGCGAATCGCAAAGGCCGATTCCAAATCATCAGTCCTCATTCTGCTGGATCTTTCTGCTGCTTTTGACACTGTCAATCATCAGATCCTCCTGTCCACCCTCTCATCGCTGGGCATCACTGGGATTCCACTTCGCTGGTTTGAATCCTATCTCACCGGTAGGTCTTTCCAGGGTGGCCTGGGGAGGGGAGGTATCCAAAGCACATCAACTGGTCACTGGGGTTCCTCAGGGATCGGTTCTTGGACCCCTCCTCTTCTCCACATACACTACATCACTGGGACCCATCATACAGGCACATGGCTTCTCCTACCATTGCTACGCCGATGACACACAGCTCTATCTCTCTTTTCAACCAGATGATCCAACGGTAGCTGCACGGATCTCAGGCTGCCTGGCGGACATCTCGGCATGGATGAAAGAACATCACCTACAGCTCAACCTGGCAAAGACTGAGCTTCTTGTCGTCCCTGCCACTCCGACTCTACAGCATGACTTCTCGATTCAGTTAGGCACATCAATAATTACCCCATCAACTTCGGTCAGAAACCTTGGTGTAATCTTTGATGACCAGCTGACCTTCAAAGAGCACATTGCAAAGACTGCTCGATCTTGCAGGTTTGCGCTACACAACATCAGAAAAATCAGGCCCTTTCTGACAGAGCATGCTGCACAACTTCTTGTCCAGGCCCTTGTCGTTTCTAGGCTGGAATACTGCAATGCTCTTCTGGCTGGACTTCCATCAAACACAATCAAACCTCTACAAATGATTCAGAATGCAGCGGCACGACTGGTCTTCAATGAGCCTAAAAGAACCCATGTTACACCTCTCTTCATCTCATTGCACTGGCTACCAGTGGCAGCTCGCATCAAGTTCAAGACACTGATGCTTGCATACAGAACGACCACAGGCTCAGCACCCTCCTACTTCCACTCACTATTACGAATCTACATCCCCTCCAGAAGTCTGAGATCTGCTAGTGAGCGACGCCTTGTGGTACCATCACAGAGAGGCTCAAATCACTCTCCAGAACATTCTCATTCACCATTCCTGGATGGTGGAATAATCTTCCCACCCCTATCCGGAATGCTGGATCCCTGTCAATCTTCAAGCAACAACTGAAAACTCATCTCTTTCGGCAATACTTGACTTCATCCTAAACTTGTTCTAAAAAAAAAAAAAAAAAGGAAAAAAACTTTCCCTTTATCTTTCTCTCCTTCCCTTGCTAGCTTGCACTTATTTGAACAATGACTGAGACTTGGTGTTACGAGCACTTCCTCTGTCTGATTGCCTATTCAAGATGAATCGCTTTATGTATTCCCCAATTGTAAGTCGCTTTGGATAAAAGCGTCTGCCAAATGACTAAATGTAAATGTAAATGTAGTTTTCAGTTGTTGCTTGAATATTGACAGGAATCCAGCATTCCGTATAGGGGTGGGAAGATCATTCCACCAGCCAGGAATGGTGAACAAAAATGTTCTGGAGAGTGATTTTGAGCCTCTCTGTGATGGTACCACGAGGCATCGCTCACTAGCAGATCTCAGACTTCTGGAGGGAATGTAGATTCGTAATAGTGAGTTGAAGTAGGTGGGTGCTGAGCCTGTGGCTGTTCTATATGCAAGCATCAGTGTCTTGAACTTGATGCGAGCTGCAACCGGCAGCCAGTGCAAGGAGATAAAGAGAGGTGTAACATGGGCTCTTTGGGCTCGTTGAAGACCAGTCGTGCCGCTGCATTCTGAATCATTTGTAGAGGTTTGATTGTGTTTGATGGAAGTCCAGCCAGAAGAGCATTGCAGTAGTCCAGCCTAGAAATGACAAGGGCCTGGACAAGAAGTTGTGCAGCATGCTGTGTCAGAAAGGGCCTGATCTTTCTGATGTTGTGTAGTGCAAACCTGCAAGACTGAGCAGTCTTTGCAATGTGCTCTTTGAAGGTCAGCTGGTCATCAAAGATTACACCAAGATTTCTGACCGAAGTTGATGGGGCAATTGTTGATGAACCTAACTGAATCGTGAAGTCATGCTGTAGAGTTGGGGTGGCAGTGAGGACAAGAAGCTCAGTCTTTGTCAGGTTGAGCTGTAGGTGATGTTCTTTCATCCATGCCGAGATGTCCACCAGGCAGCCTGAGATCCGTGCAGCTACCGTTGGATCATCTGGTTGAATAGAGAGATAGAGCTGTGTGTCATCAGCATAGCAATGGTAAGAGAAGACATGTGCCTGTATGATGGGACCCAGTGATGTAGTGTATGTGGAGAAGAGGAGGGGTCCAAGAACGGATCCCTGAGGAGCCCCAGTGACCAGTTGATGTGCTTTGGATACCTCCCCTCCCCAGGCCACCCTGAAAGACCTACCAGTGAGATAGGATTCAAACCAGCGAAGTGGAATCCCAGTGATGCCCAGTGATGAGAGGGTGGACAGGAGGATCTGATGATTGACAGTGTCAAAAGCGGCAGATAGATCCAGCAGAATGAGGACTGATGATTTGGAATCGGCTTTTGCAATTCGCAGGGCTTCAGTGACTGAGAGTAGCGCAGTCTCAGTTGAATGGCCACTCCTGAAACCTGACTATTTAGCGTCCAGTTTGTTGTTCTGTGAAAGAAACCATGAGACCTGGTTGAAGACAACTCGTTCGAGTGTTTTCGCTATGAATGGAAAGAGAGAGACTGGTCTGTAGTTTTCTATAAGAGAAGTGTTTAATGTAGGTTTTTTGAGCAGTGGGGTTACCCGAGCCTGCTTGAACGCAGTGGGGAAAATGCCTGTAAGGAGGGATGAGTTGATGATGTGAGTGAGTGCTGGTAAGAGTGTGGGAGAGATTGCTTGGAGAAGGTGTGAGGGGATTGGGTCTAGAGGACATGTTGTAGGATGGCTGGAGAGGAGAAGTTTGGATACTTCCGCCTCAGTAAGGGGACAGAAGGCGAAGAGTTTTAGCAGATGATGTGGTTGGTTGGAGGTCCTGTGTGTGTGGAGGTGAGAACTGACTACAGATTGCTCTAGTTTTTCTGTGAAAAAAGTGGCAAAGTCATCAGCTGTTATAGAAGTGGAGGTAGGTGGTGGAGGGGGACAGAGGAGAGAATTAAATGTTCTGAAGAGATTACGCATGTCTGGAGCGCTGTTGATCTTGTTGTGCAAATGTGAGGATTTGGCAGTGTGGACTTCAGCAGAGAAGGATGAAAGCAAAGACTGATACCTACTCAGGTCCGACGGATTGTTTGATTTGCACCATTTTCTCTCTGCCGCTCTGAGTGTAGTCCGATGCTCACGAAGAACATCGGATAACCAGGGGTTAGAAGGGGCAGCCCGTGCTGGCCTGGAGGAGAGAGGACAAATGTCATCTAGACAAGAGGTTAAGGTAGAGCATAAGGTGTCAGTAGCTGCATTCACATCCAGAGATGAGAAATGGGTAGGTGAGGGAAGAGAGGAGGATACTACAGAGGAAAGATGGGAGGGAGAAAGGTAGTGTAGTTTTCTTCTAAAAGTAACCGGTAAGGGGGTTGGTGGCACGCAGGTAGCAAAATGTAATGTAAATGTAATGAAGAAATGGTCAGAGATATGCAGTGGTTGTACCAGAATGTTATCTGCAGTACAATTGCGTATGTAAATTAAATCAAGTTGGTTGCCTGATTTATGCGTGCTAGTAGTGGCAAGGCATTTGAGATCAAATTAAGCTATGAGTGAATGGAAGTCTGTAGCATAATGCTTGTCAGGATGAATGTTGAAATCGCCAAAGACTAAGAGTGGAGTGCCATCCTCCATGAAAGAGGACAGCAGCCCGTCCAGCTCCTCTAGGAAGGTGGCCAGAATTTGGCCAGGGGGACGGTAAATTAGCACAATCTGGAGTTTTATAGGAGATGTTACAGTAATTGCATGAGATTCAAATAAGTTGTAATTGCATAGGGGAGAGTGGGTTGAGTATTTCCAATTATTTGAAATGAGCAGACCAGTGCCCCCACCCCGGCCAACTTGACGTGGGGTGTGAGAGAAAGAGAAATTGTTAGAGAGAGTAGCTGGGGTTGCTGAGTCTTCTGGACGAATCCAGGTCTCAGTCAAGCCCAAGATGCTGAGTGTGGATTGTAACGAAAAAGCAGAAATGAAGTCAGCTTTGTTGACAGCTGACTGACAATTCCAGAGACCCACAGAGAAAGAAAGAGGTGTAGTAGAAGATGTAGAAATAGAGCGTGGGTTAGCAGGATTATAACGTCATTTCCTGTTTGTTGCTGACGCGTGTTTTGAGTTTGAGCTCCGTCAAGTTATTTCTTTATCGTCTATTTTATTTCTTAAAATCAATTTTATACACCATCATTTTTCGTTTCTATAACGTGTGAATATATCCTCTATCGCATTCTACAACAAAAACAATCAGGGCACCTTGTTATCACTAGTTCTAGTTTGATTTCCCGAGTCCGCTATTAGCTTATAGCCCGTTAGCACCGCCAACGCGGCGGCTGCTTGGCGCGCTAACACAGCTAATACCCTATTCACACACATAACCATTGTTCCACTGCTACTTACTTTAATGGCGGATTTGTGTCTGCCTTTGAGTGCAGGTGAGGACGCGTTCGAGCTGCATTCGGTGCAGCTGGAGCTGGAGGCCGTGGAGAAGCAGATCAACGAGCAGCTGGAGAGACAGGCCCAGCTGAGAGAGCGGCAAACTGCGCTGGAAACATCCCGGGCTGACGCTCACAGGTCCGGGGTAAGTATACAGCACGCTGCTAACACTCCCACCACCTCTACTCCGTGTGTTTCTCTGCACAGGCCCTGCGCACCCAGGACGCGATCTTCTCAGATGTCCTTCACTCCGGCGCCGGGACACCACGGACCCTGGGTGCGGCAGCAGCGGAAGACGCGAGCGAGGCCTCGGGCTACATCATCTCCCCCTCCGCCGCTTCCGGTCTTCGAGATCTCCACCCGAAACCGCTTCGCCCCCCTCCACGAGACGGAACGTGACGCTGTGATCGTCGGAGACTCCATCGTCCGGCACGTCCGTGCTACGTTAGCTGAAGGTAAAGTGCACACACACTGTTTCCCTGGTGCTCGTGTTCTCGATGTTTCTGTGCAGATACCCGCGATCCTGAAGGATGACGAGAGCATCGGAGCGGTCGTGCTGCACGCGGGCGTGAACGACACCAAACTGCGGCAGACAGAGACACTGAAGAGGGACTTCAGGAGCCTGATCGAGACGGTACGCAGCACATCGCCCGCGACGACGATCATCGTGTCAGGACCGCTTCCCACGTACCGACGAGGACACGAAAGGTTCAGTAGACTGTTTGCTTTAAACGAATGGTTATTGTCATGGTGTAAAGAACAGAAACTGCTCTTTGTTAATAATTGGAATCTTTTCTGGGAGCGTCCTAGGCTTTTCCGTGCTGATGGCCTGCACCCCAGCAGAGTCGGAGCGGAACTCCTGTCGGACAACATCTCCAGGACGCTACGCTGCATCTGACTAGTAAGCCAATTCTCAAATAACTGCTATGATGACTTTTGTTCTACCCACTTAAATGATAGAAGTAATTGCGTTGTCCAATCTATACATACTGTGTCTGTTCCCCGAATAGTGAGGTCAAAATATAAATTTAACACAGGATCTAGAAAAAATCTGATCGTGATTAAACCAGAAAAATGCAAAATAAATGAACAAAAACTATTTTTAAAGCTTGGGCTCCTAAACATTAGATCACTCACACCTAAAGCAGTAATTGTAAATGAAATGATCACAGATAATAGTTTTGATGTACTCTGTTTAACTGAAACCTGGCTTAAACCAAATGATTATATTGGTCTAAATGAGTCTACTCCACCAAGCTACTGTTATAAGCATGAGCCCCGTCAGACTGGTCGTGGCGGCGGTGTCGCAACAATATATAGTGATATTCTCAATGTTACTCAGAAAACAGGATACAGGTTTAACTCATTCGAAATACTTATGCTTAATGTTACACTGTCAGATATGCAAAAGAAATCTGTCCTATCTCTTGCTCTGGCTACTGTGTATAGACCGCCAGGGCCATATACAGATTTCCTAAAAGAATTTGCAGATTTCCTCTCAGACCTATTGGTTAATACTGATAAAGCGCTAATTGTCGGATATTTTAACATTCATGTTGATAATCCAAATGATGCATTAGGACTTGCATTTACTGACCTAATAAACTCTTTTGGAGTCAAGCAAAACGTCACCGGGCCCACTCATCGTTATAATCACACGCTAGATTTAATTATATCGCATGGAATTGATCTTTCTGATATAGATATCGTACCTCAAAGTGATGATGTTACTGACCATTTCCTTGTATCGTGCATGCTGCATATTACTGATATTAACTGTACGGCCCCATGTTATCGTCCGGGCAGAACTATTGTTCCAGCCACTAAAGACAGATTCACAAATAACCTGCCTGATTTATCTCAGCTGCTCTGTGTACCCATAAATACAAATGAACTTGACAAAATGACTAGCAACATGGGCACTATCCTCTCTAATACGTTAGAAACTGTTGCCCCCATCAAATTAAAAATGGTTAGAGGAAAACGTGCTGCGCCATGGTACAACAGTTATACCCATTCTCTCAAGAAAGAAACTCATAATCTTGAGCGCAAATGGAGAAAAACTAACTTGGAAGTTTTTAGAATTGCGTGGAAAAACAGTATGTCCAGCTATAGACAGGCTCTAAAAGCTGCCAGGACCGAGCATATCCGCAAACTCATAGATAATAACCAAAATAATCCAAGGTTTTTATTTAGCACAGTGGCTAGACTAACAAATAACCAGACGTCACCCGATCTAAATATTCCCTCACAGTTTAATAGTAATGACTTTCTTCACTGATAAAATAGATAACATCAGAAATACAATAACTAATGTAGATTCTACGGCGTCTAGTACTTCAGCCTCATTCACCGCACCCAAAGAAATACTGCAGTGCTTTTCAACTATAGGACAGGAAGAGCTAAATAAACTTATCACCGCATCTAAACCAACAACATGTCTATTAGATCCTGTACCCACTAAATTACTGAAAGAGTTACCTGTAGCAGAAGCACCGCTTCTCAATATTATTAACTCATCGTTATCTTTAGGCCACGTCCCTAAACCATTCAAGCTGGCAGTTATTAAGCCTCTTATTAAGAAGCCACAACTAGATCCTAGTGAACTGGCAAATTACAGACCCATCTCAAATCTTCCGTTTATGTCTAAAATTTTAGAAAAAGTTGTGTCTGCTCAATTGTGCTCATTCTTGCAAAAAAATGATCTCTGTGAAGAATTTCAGTCAGGTTTCAGGCCCCGCCATAGCACAGAAACTGCACTTGTTAAGATTACAAATGACTTGCTTCTTGCATCAGACAAAGGCTGCATCTCATTGCTAGTTTTACTTGATCTTAGTGCTGCGTTCGACACTATAGATCATGACATACTCGTAGATCGATTACAAAACTATACAGGTATTCAAGGGCAGGCTTTAAGATGGTTTAGATCCTACCTGTCCGATCGCTACCACTTTGTTTATTTAAACGGGGAGTCATCTCAATTATCACCAGTAAAGTATGGAGTACCACAAGGATCTGTCCTAGGTCCTCTGCTGTTTTCAATATACATGCTGCCCCTTGGTAATATTATTAGAAAATACGGGATTAGTTTCCATTGCTATGCTGATGATACTCAACTATATATCTCAACAAGACCAGATGAAACTTCTAAATTATCTAAGTTAACTGATTGTGTTAAAAATGTAAAAGATTGGATGACCAATAATTTTCTCCTATTAAATTCAGATAAGACAGAGATATTACTTATTGGACCAAATAACAGTACACAGAATCTCTTGGATTACAATTTGCAACTAGACAGATGTCCTGTTACTTCCTCTACAGTCAAAAATCTGGGTGTTATATTAGACAGCAACTTGTCTTTTGAAAAACATATTTCCAATGTTATAAAAACAGCATTCTTCCATCTTAGAAACATTGCCAAGCTAAGGAACATGTTACCTGTTTCTGATGCAGAAAAGCTAGTTCATGCATTCATGACCTCTAGACTGGACTATTGTAATGCACTGCTAGGTGGTTGTCCTGCATCTTCAATAAACAAGCTACAGATAGTACAAAATGCAGCGGCTAGAGTCCTTACCAGGTCAAGAAAATATGATCATATTACCCCAATTTTACAGTAGCCTGCACTGGCTACCTATTAAGTACCGTATCAGTTACAAAATATTATTACTTACCTATAAGGCCCTAAATGGTTTAGCTCCTGCGTACCTAACGAGTCTTCTATCTCGCTACAATCCATCACGCTCCCTAAGGTCGCAAAACTCTGGACTCTTGGTAGTACCTAGAATAGCAAAGTCCACTAAAGGAGGTAGAGCTTTTTCATAGAGCTTTTTCACTCTGGAATAGCCTTCCTGATAACGTTCGGGGTTCAGACACACTCTCTCTGTTTAAATCTAGATTAAAGACACATCTCTTTAGCCAAGCATTCACATAATGCATTCATATAATGCATCTCATAATCTTGTACTGCAGTTATATCTGATCAAACGCACATTATTATTCTTTAGCTTGGGTTGAACAAATAATTTTTGCTTGAATGGAACAACAGCTACGCTAATTATGTCTCTTTGTTTCTCTGTTTCTGCCACGGGATTAACATCCCGTGGTAACTAGGAATTACACAAGCTTCAGTCTGGATCCAGCCCTTAAATGATCTGAGATGACCAAACACCTGAGAAGAGATGATGCCGACCCCTCGGAGGACCTCAGAGGATGCCAACCTCTGATCCCCCAACAACATGCAGAATTAACAAATTTTGCCTAAGTTAATATATTAAGTTTCTACAATGTATATATATATTGTAGAAACTTAATTTCCTGTAAAGCGCTTTGCAACGATTGTATCGTAAAAAGCGCTATAGAAATAAACTTGAATTGAATTGAATTGATTACGTAGCCGTCTGCGTGTGATGTTAGAGCGTGGTTGAGAGTAGGGGTCGACCGATATGTGTTTTTCAGGGCCGATGCCGATACCGATTATTACAGACCACGTAGACCGATAACTGATATTTTGAACCGATATATGTCTGGTGTAAAAATGATAATTAATGTCAAAATTAAGAATAACAAGGGCTCTGACAAAAACAGCCTTCCCTCGTGTTGGTTGCAATTCTTACTCTTGTCTTCCTCCATGCATCCATCTACAATAAGGGTAATATAAAGAGAGAGTTAAAAGTGGGGCCACTGTAGGGCTGCACAATATATTGCATGCGATTGTCATGCGCATCTCTTCAGTAAAGCCGGTTCTGTGATTAGTATTAAATCTCCATCACATGCTTTCCAACCCAGTAGATGGAGCCGAAGTTAATACACAGAGCCGTAGTTCACTGACAAGCTACGCAATTCGTGCTCATAATCACAGATGAATCGCCTTCGATAATGAACGTGATATTGCGTAGCTTGTCAGTGAACTATGGCTCTGTGTATTAAATGCCGCTCCATCTGAAAGCAGGTGATGGAGATTTACTGCTAATCACAGAACCAGCTTTACTGACTATCACATGGTCAGCACATGACTATCGCATGGAATATATCGTGCAGCCCTAGGACACTGTATGCTTCATGATTAAGCCTATGAATACTGTACTACAGCTAAACAGCTTGGGGAAATGTAAGTATTTGGCTTCACTAATTTACATGTTGGAAATGTATGTGTAATAGTATAACCTCTCACAATTCTTCATTAATTATTTTCTGATGATTAAATCATAACCTACAAGAGGTGACTATTCAATTCATCATCTAATGCACATCAATTGATTAACTTAAAAAGCACAATGTATATAATATGTGTAAATAATTTAATTGTCTTCATAGCTCCATTGTAGAAGTTAAGAAGACCGCAACTATTTTAATGAAACTATAACACTAATAGCCTATTATAGGCACACTTGGTTCAATAGCCTATATCTTAATCTTGGCCTATGTGACAGTATCTTAATCTTGGCCTATGTGACAGTAATTTCCATTAGTTTTAATTTACAGTGCAGTGCAAATGAAGGCATAAAACATTAATTTCATTTATCTTTTAATCAAATGAGAGTTAAACTCTATTTTTGGCAAACAAATGGGTTTACTATTCAAATTAAAACATGGAAGAAATAGCGTATTGTGTGATTATTCTTTTAAACAAAGTAGTAATAATTGTTGTAGTAGTATTAGTAGATAAACCAAACTTTTATTTTGACGGGTTGCCATGAGGACCTCTTAAGTTTCTGTAGCCTATGTATGATATGATGATCGTTTTACTCAAATGAAACGGTCAAATGCTCATGAAGTAACTCTCAGAGCAGTTCTGGGGATGTTGTTCACGTATTTATGTCCTCATTTTGAGAGACGGCAGATGCTGAAAACACCATGAGCGTCGTGTGTGTGTGTGTAATCAAAACCGCGCGTCTGTGCCATTCACATATACAGAGACACGCAGAACATGCAGAATTCATATTTAAATAGTCTTTTTGCTGCTTAATGTTTACAGATACTAGTCCATAGCGCGAGTCGATTTTAGTGTACTGACCTACTTTTGATTAATTCATCCAAACTTTGACAAATTCCGTGACTCCGCGTGACTCCCAACAAATCAGATGTGCGGTGGGCGGAGACTGCTCTAGCCCACAGAGTGGTGAGTTCCGACATGCTGCATCAGAGCCAAATAGCGCGTTTCAAAATTAAATTATTTTATCGGCACATCGATTTTGAAAATGGCCGATACCGATAATCATAAAAATGCTTAATATCGACGGCGATAATCGGTTGACCCCTAGTTGAGAGAGAACCGGAATGGTTTGGAAACACATGATAGAGGTGGAAGGAAAGAGGATAGGAAAGGAGAATGTGTGAGGGAAGATAGAAATGATACTTAAGTGTATTGCTCAGTGTCGTTGCTCGGTTAAAGTCAAAGTCGCGCAGGAAAAAGTTGTCGGTCTTTACACTCGTCGGTCTTCACACGAGGGCTGAACACTTCAGCCATCAAATAAATACACAGTCTAAGAGACTAGAGTGAAAACAACTGTGGCCGGCTTCTGATTAGCCCAGCCAATAGCCTAAATGAGTGCAAATAGCTCAAGATGAAACTAGCTCCTTCTTAGCAGAGGCGCAAATTATTATAATTACCAGTAAATGCAATCAACAATAAAACCTCAACGAAAATGCAGAATAGAAATAGGTAGGAAACGAAGTGTTCCTTCCAAGCAGCAAGTAAATAATTTAAACAACAGATCTACGAACAAGTATTACAGCACTTACGTGCAGCCGTCAGTCTCTTCTGGTGATTAGTCGGCTTCTCCCAAGTTATAACAGCGACCAAGCAGTTTAAATACTTTAACAGTCGCTGTGGCCGGCTTCTGATTAGCCCAGCCAATAGCCTAAATGAGTGCAAATAGCTCAAGACGAAACTAGCTCCTTCTTAGCAGAGGCGCAAATTATTATAATTACCAATAAATGCAATCAACAATAAAACCTCAACGAAATTGCAGAATAGAAATAGGTAGGAAACGAAGTGTTCCTTCCTAGCAGCAAGTAAATAATTTAAACAACAGATCTACGAACAAGTATTACAGCACTTACGCGCTGCCGTCAGTCTCTTCTGGTGATTAGTCGGCTTCTCCCGACTTTCATATTTATTGATATGAATTTAGAATGGATGTGGCCCACACATTTTAGGGAGTGAAGCAGGGCTGGGTGATATCATATTGAGATAAAATTTATGTCGATAACAAAAAACGGACCTGGACACTTTCACTTAGTATGGACTGATCTAACAATCGATCACAAAGCAGAAATAAACATGACAACAGCCAGTCAGTGCATATCAGAGATGTTCACAAGTCTTTAAAGGGGTCATATGATGCTTTTTTAAAGATCATTATTTTGTGTATTTGGTGTAACAGAATATGTTGACATGCTTTAATGCTCAAAAGACACATTATTTATCAAATACTGTACATTATTGTAGGTCCTCTATGCCCCGCCTCTCTCAAATGCGTCGTTTCTACAAAGTCCCTCCTTCCGACAAGCGCAGTCTGAACCAGTGCATTGTGATTGGCCGAACACCGCAAGCAGTCGTCGGAAATGTAACGCCCCTTTCCATAATCGCGAGCTTCAGCTTTCAAAATGAATGTAAAGACAGTTAATAGTTTAACCATCAGTTCAAGCCCGAAAGGGGAACAGAGTAGCGTGACAGACACAGTGATGATGCTCGTATGTGTTTGCAAACAAGCCGCGATTAAGCCGCTGACGTGCTGTGATGTCACCTTCTCTCTCTCTCTCTCTCTCTCTCTCTCACACACGCGCGCACACACACACACACACAAACGACTCGCAAAACTCTGCATTTGAACAGTCAATAGCAAATACTTAAACTAATAACAAAACATACTTACAGTCGCTGATTCAGAAGCGCCAGATTGTCATAGCAAAGTCAGAATTACCTCCTCTCCTAGGTTCACCAAACGGTCGTCCATAAAATGCGTTGCTGTTCTGTTGTAAGTAATCTTAATGATTCATAAATGCATCTACTTTTGGAAGGCCAAATAAAGTGCTTTTGCTTTCACATAGAAACACACAGTGTCTCCCTGACATGGCTTCATCAACACTACTGCGGTAACTGAAACCATGCCTTCTTTCTTTGCGTGAAAATTTGGGCGGCATTACGCAAATATTTCCACATCGTGACGTAGACATGTGGGGGCGTGTTTGAATGAGCTGTTTTAGGGGGGCGTGGCAGAGTCTTAACTTTGATAAAGAATATCTCTTTGGTTTTGAGACTTTAGTCTTTGCAACTTCAGGGATCTTATCTTTGCACAATCAGCTTGTAACACTCCAAAGAGAAAGGAAAACTTGAAATCGCATCATATGACCCCTTTAACTTGGAGTTAGGGCTGTGCAATTAATCGCATGCGATTCTCACGCGCATCTCGTCAGTAAAGCCGGTTCCGTGATTGGCGGTAAATCTCCATCACCTGTTTTCAAATGGAGCGGCAGTTAATACACAGAGCCATAGTTCACTGACAAGCTATGCGATATCGCGTTCATTATCGCAGATGAATCGCATTCGATTATAAACGTGATATCGCGTAGCTTGTCAGTGATTGCACAGCCCTACTTGGAGTCCGAGTCAAGTCTGAAGTCTTTGACCTGGAGTCCAAGTCGAGTCTGAAGACTTTGACCTGGAGTCCGAGTCGAGTCTGAAGTCTTTGACCTGGAGTCCGAGACGAGTCTGAAGTCTTTATTGCTGGAGTCTGAGTCAAGTCTCGAGTCTTTGGTCACGAGTCCGAGTCGAGGCTCAAGTCATTTAATGGCTCGCTAAAAAATCCCATTCAGAATCCTCATGTATTGAAATCTTCCTATTTATGAAGCTGTTTTATAGGCTATAGACAAAATATATGATCTATGATCTGCTTTGTAAAAAAAAAAGAGGTGTTAAGATGTAAGGTTAATGTACATCCAGCCTGTTACTTATGTTTTAATCCATTACCATGTTCAAAAGTTTTTCTGTAATCAAATTCTATAAAAAGAGTCTGATTTACCATGACACATAAGGAAATTGCCCGTGACACAGATATTACAAAACCATACAAATAAAGTTTTTCTTTATGATATAAGTCCCCCTGACTTATATCATAAAGAAAAACTTTATTTGTATGGTTTTGTAATATCTATTCAATTAAAGTTCCAAGAGGCCCGCGCCTCTATATTTTCTTCCAAGCAGAAGTCCTGACAAAAATAATTAAATTAAAAAAGTACATTTTTACATGTATTGTAGTTATACATTTAGATACACGAGAGGCCATGTGACAGAAAAAAAGATACACAGACGACGCTATTGCCTTCACCCTGCACACTGCTCTCTCCCACCTGGAAAATAAGAACACCTATGTAAGGATGCTGTTCGTGGATTATAGTTCAGCATTTAACACCATAGTGCCTGCCACACTGGTTGAGAAGCTCCAGACTCTGGTACTGAACAGATCTCTGTGCAGCTGGATCCTGGACTTCCTGACAAGCAGAAGTCAGGTGGTCAGAATGGGCAACAACACCTCATCTCCCCTGATCCTCAACACTGGTGCTCCGCAGGGCTGCGTCCTCAGCCCACTCCTGTACTCCCTGTACACACACGACTGTACAGCTACACACAGCTCCAACGTCATCGTCAAATTTGCCGATGACACAACGGTGATAGGCCTGATCACCGACAACGATGAGACGGCCTACAGAGAGGAGGTGAGTACCCTGACTAAATGGTGCCAGGAGAACCACCTCTCACTCAACATCGACAAGACCAAGGAGCTGGTGGTGGATTTCAGGAGACAGAGCAGAGGACACACACCCATCTCCATCGACAAGACACCTGTGGAGCGGGTAAACAGCTTTAAGTTCCTCAGCGTTCACATCACCGAGGATCTCACATGGTCTGCTCACACAGACGCAGTGCTGAAGAAGGCACATCAGCGCCTCTTCTTCCTGAGACGGCTGAGGAAGTTTGGAATGAGCCCCAGCATCCTCAGATCCTTCTACACCTGCACTGTGGAGAGCATCCTGACCGGCTGCATCACCGCCTGGTTTGGAAACAGCACCGCTGGCAACCGCAAAGCTCTGCAAAGGGTCGTGCGAACTCCCCGCCACATTGTTGGAGGTGAGCTTCCCTCCCTCCAGGACATCTACACCAGGCGGTGTATAAGGAAAGCCAGGAGGATCATCAAGGACTCCAGTCATCCATCCCACAGACTGCTCTCTCTGCTGCCCTCAGGGAGACGTCTCCGCAGCATCCGATCCCGCACTAGCCGACTGAGGGACAGCTTTTTCCCTCAGGCTATCAGGCTAATGAACAGTCAGAACTAATTCACCCTACATCACACTCCCACTCACACATCATGCCATGCACTGCACTTTACCGCCGTTCTACTGGACTACACGCACACACTGCAATAATACAACCTATCTGCTATCACTGGATACCATACAATGCACATCCACGACATTGCATATGTATAATCTGTTGCACCTTTGCACAACTATCTATTGCACAACTAATCTGTTGTAAATGTATAATCTGTTGCACCTTAACATATTACTATGTATAGATGTGTACATAATGTAAAATGTGTACATACAGTGTATTGGTAACTAAGTATGTCTTTATAGTACACTGTGTATATTGAGTATGTGTATGTGTATTATGCACATTGTCTTCTGTACAGTCTGTAAATATGTACTGTCTATATGTAAATTGTTTTGTTTTTTTGCACTGTCTGGAGCACGCTCTCAAGAATTTCACTCACCAAGGCACTTGTGCTGTGGTGATGTGACAATAAAAGTGATTTGATTTGAAAATACTGTTCAGGGTTTTACTCCTGAAATCATACTATTTTAATATTTTACTTAAAAGCATTATCTACTAAAAACAATGTAGCTACAATAATCAAAACGTTCTCATCTTGAGCAGAAAAGAAAAATAACTAGCAGTTTCAAAGTATAAGTTCTATCCATCTAACAACAATTTTCTCAATTATAATTACATGATTCTTTTGAAATGTTCTTAGCCTACAGATTAATAATGTTAAATGTAGATCAGAAATGTCTCGTCACATTTGGTTTGAACAGTCAGAGTCATAGGTTATAGATAGATAAATAGATAGTAAGAAAAATAATTATATTGCCAGCATTGTTTTTTTTCTGCTGTGTATTAGTGAAAGAAATCTATAATTTTGCTGCTCACCGTGTTTCTGTTGTTGTTCAAATAACCGCGTCATCCGCGCAGGCGCGTGCCCGAAGATAGAGAAAGAAAGCGCACAGAGCTGAAACGGCTTGAATAAAGCACATTTGGCTTTAGATAAAAATACTAGAGAATATAGCGCTGAAAGATATTTGCCATAAACGACCCTGAGCGCTTGTTATGTGAGCCTCTCCGCTGGTTTGACGCGCTGCTCACTTAAAATAGTGCTGCTGTTACGGCTCACGGTCCGGATGGATGCCGGTGTTGTGCCCAATTCTGACCCCTGCCAGATTATTACCCCCCTAGTATGGGTAGGTTTAGGGTTAGGTGTGGGGGAGGGGTTAGGATTATGGGTGGGGTTAGGATTAGGCAATCAGATAGCGATTTCAACGAGAGGGGTAATAATTTGGCAGGGGGTCGAAAATGGGCACAACACCGGGGTGCGGATGCGGTCTGCCTTTTGAATATCAGTTATATACGTATTTAAGGATAAAAGACTCAAGTTGCTTTTAAAATATTCACAAGTCCTTTTCCTCGAGTCGAGTCAAGTCTGGAGTCATTTCAGGTCGAGTCTGAGTCAAGTCTGAAGTCTATAAAAATGCGACTCGAGTCCGAGTCACTAACTCGAGTGCCCATCTCTGGTGCATATAGCTAACAAGTTTGCATGTTCTGCGTATCTCTGTGTGAATGAGTGGCTTAAAGTTTCATCTGCTACACAAATGTGACACTCAGTGTTTTCTGTATCTGCTGTCTCTATATATGAGGACACGTGAACTTCATCTCCAGAGCTGCTCTAAGACTCACTTCAACGTATCATTTGAGGAAAACTACAGTCAAATACACACTTAGGGGGTGTTTACATGAGTGTTTTCAACTAAAAATTAAAAACTTTGTATGCATTTAGGTCATTCATTTACATGACAATGGCATTTTGGGGGCCTGAAAATGCAAACTTTCGAAAATGGGTTTCAAAGTGCAAGTTTTTGAAAACTATACCGTTATAGTCTCTGAAAAAAAACGAATACACAAAAGCTCAAATTCGTGAAAACACCGTCATCATGCACATGTGTATTATGTGTTTAGTCTATAAGTATGGGTGTAGTAGTGTTTCTTCATAAAGTGACATCGCCAACTACTGGCCTGACATGTATAATACAAAAATCATATAGTCGTATTCGGAGATCCGTGTGAACAGGGATCGTTTTAACAACATTGATGTCTAAAAAAGTAAAGAAAAAAATATTCAGAAGGCGGGACTATTCTGACATATTGCACATTGCACTTTCCCCCATTCATAAGCAATAGGAGTGCACCGTCTTCGTATATAAAAAGTAAAGTCTTTTGTAATAATAATAGTATTCTTATTTTTAAGGAATATCACACAAACTGGATCTTTTTTCATTCATATTTTAATGTATACAGTTATTTTGTGCAAATTAATTAATTAAGTGTTATATATTCATTTGATTACATTTAAAAGATTGATTAAATTGTTAAAGTTTTGCTAATTAACCATTAAACACAGAATCGAGAAAAAAAAATAAAAAAATAAAAGGGAACACAAAATTTAGGGAAAAATTAAATACATTTCATGAGGCCCTAAATTAAAATGTTAATTGTGGACAAATAAGTTAGGTTTCCATTCATTCTCAAGGTCTAACAAACGTGAAAGTCCTTTCATTCCTCATTAATGAATATCATTCATGATAAATATCAATATCATATGATAAAAAAATAAAACAAATTGTGATAATGTTTTTGGCCATATCGCCCAGCCCCAGACTGAAGTGTGTGTGTGTCACTGACACACTGTTCTGATAATGAAGTAGCTACAACCTGGCGTCTGAAACAAACAAACAAAAAAAATCACGGCACTTGATATAAATATACATGAGTTTACAGCAATTAAAAACTTGTCCGAATTGCATTTGAGGAGGACAATGACACCGGCAGCAGTGCTATGGGCCATCTATTGGAATGGAGATGTAATTTCTTCGCGAGGCAGTGCATTACTCTTTCTCTGACTTTATTGCTTTGCTAATTAAACATTTTTTCCGCTTCGCACCCAAACCGAGCAACTAATACCGCTCTGGAGAGAGCGTGTCTCCACATAAACCGCATGCCCCCCTTTCCCAAAACAACCTCAGCTTGTTGAAGGCCGTTGTAAAGTTATTCATCAATAGCGGAGCGCCTGGCGCAGCTTGCTGGGTGGAAAATAATTAGAAGCACTTCAACAAACCTAATCTTCATGCCGTATACATGTTGTTGTTATCTTTTAATTTATGGGCGGCAGAATAAAGGCAATAATGCATTCATTTTATCAAAGCTCCCCAAAGGACAGCAGACGTAGAGGGAGCGAGAGAGACTCTTCTTGGCTTTCACCCACTCTTTCTACCTCTTCTCGTTCTCTCTCCCTCTTTAACGAGCAGGATGTCAGATGATTAGCATGCTAAATGGCTCATCAAGGGCTGCTAAAGTCGCCGCAGTATCTGCCTCGTAAAGGCTCGTAAAACAAAGAGCTGCTGATATTCAAACCCTCGCCCGCACACCTACGTCTTTCTGCTGCAGACTTATGAACTTCACCAAACAGTCTGGCTTCCAGTGTTTTCTAAACTAATAAACAAAAACAATAGAAGGCGCTTGGGGCGTACATACATTCCTAGTTGTCATTTTTATAAACATCAAGGTTTTTGAGTTCAGAAAAAAATTCTTAACGTACTGTAATGAAAAGTATTTAACTCCATGTGGCTGGCTGTACTTTCTTTCTTTGAAAGTTCTGTTTGTTTGTTCAACCGTTTTTATCACATTATTGCACCATGTCAAATGAAGTAGGCCTACACATATTTCCACATACTCTCTAAAACAATATGTGGTCAGAAAAATTCAATACACAATGGGTAAATGTTGTTTAAAATAGTTTTAGATGGATTTCACCATATACAAAGTGTTTAATGCCAACTACCTGAAATCAGATTACCCATAAATTTAGAAGAAATGGGCATTGCTAGCAGGATTACATTTTTTAAGGTATAACAAAGCAAATATAGAGTGAATTCATTTAACTTTTGACACTCTTGGCTATTGAGATAACCGGGGGGCTAAATTATCCTGAATTATGCTGGTTCTCCAGGGCAAAAGGGGGCGCTGCACCATATACAGCTCTCAGATACAATGAAATCCACTGCATTGAAACATGGCCATTATTGTTTCTTTTCAAACCAAAAAAAAAGTAAATAACATTTTACTGGTAAAATTATTTAGCTGTTATACATTTAGGTATGAGTCTAGCTAATAATGTTTTTTTTATCTCCTTTGCATATGCAACCTTGAGGGAATTGAAAATAATATAGAATACATTTCTAAAGTAGCCTTCACATCTCTGAAGACCGCAAGGTGCAATTAGATGGTATTTGACAGATGAAATAAATGAAATAGACAGAATGAGCTTTCTAATATGACTACATTGTGAATTTCGCTGTATATTCAATGTTTTTTTTTTGTTTTTGTTTTTTTTAATGATCGCAAGAGTAAAGTGACTGTTCTTAATTTTTTGAGGTGGGATATGAACTGGTTGTCAAGCATCATTATAAAGGTGGACTAAATCAAACAAAGCATTTGATTCAAAATAGTCCAGTAATTCAGCCAAATACAGCAAAGAACTGTACCTAAACTATGTGGAAGAAAATAGTATACAGTATTTGAAGAAGAAACTGAAAGTATTTTAGGTGTGCAGTGGAGTCTAAAAAAAGACCACATCAAAATCTGGATATTATTTTCCCTGCAAAAACATGTTAGGATTTTGAAGAAATTACTAAATAAATAGACATTACATAAAATGAAAAATAACTTTTTGCCATTGAAAAAAAAAGTATTATATCAGAAGATACAAAAGTTGGCTTTATAGCCCATATTCTAGTAATATTTTAAGTTTTTTTTTTCTTTCAGTTTTTCCCCAGACAAATGCAGAAGAAAATGAACACCTTACCGAAAAAAAACCTTAACAGACGTACTCCATTCATGAGTATTTAGATTTTGATCAGATTTTGCCATACACGTTATGAGTTACATATCCGACACTGTTTAATCCATTAAGATTAAGAGTCGCCTTTTTCCTCTTTTTCAGCTATCAAACTCATATATATATATATAAATGGCATAACATATTACTATACACTGCTATATTACTATACTTTTATATTCGGTCTCTCATCCAGGAGAAAGAGAAGAAGAAAAAAAAAGAACCCTAGGTAACTGATTAAATCTCTCTCTCTCTCTTTTCTTTTTTTTCTCTCTTGCCCCAGTATGTTGAAATTTTAGTATAATGTTGTCTTAAGGAAAGGGTCAGAATTTCCATAGAATTTCCATTGATTTCCAGAATTTCCATTGATGCTTCCACTGTAAGCATCAATATTTTAAGTTTTACAGGAAATGCTTTTTCCTTTTTTTAAATGTCTTTATGCCAAGGTCACAAAAATGCACTTGCACTTCATGCACTGAAACCAAATTAAACCCATGTGGTTAAAGACATAAACGTGGCAGTGAAGACGAGCCTGGCTATATATTCTGACCCAAAGATCAGCTTCCCCCCTCTGCTGGACCTGAATGGTATGAGAGAAGAGACGGTGCACGTGTGTGTGTGACTCAATCAGAACACATCTGCCTGCTTCTGTTGAACGTTTGACCTTCATACAAAGAAAGAAAGAAAAAAATCACTTTCACTTGGGCTGGACTTCTGGGCTTATTTTGGCTGTTTTTGGAGCTATTCTGAGGGGGCAAAACACTGAAGGCCTCACACAGAGACATATATTTAAGCTGTAAACAATCATGCATGGGCATCCGCTACAAATAAATATACAAATAAATAAAATCTCACTTCTGGATTTACAAAAGTATGAGAAGCCAAACCAAGAAAAGTAAGAGAACTTTTCCAACTCTCTTATTAGTGATGTCTTGTTTTTTTTTTTTTCATGCCTGCTTAAGCGATACAGCACCATCCACTAAACACATCTCTCTCAGCTCAACACACACAACACACTTCACTGTCAGACTCTGCAACTGGCTTTTCACTGCCTCCGTTTCTTCCATACATTTACTAATTCTGTCACTCGTTGAAATGAGTCAACCAGCACTGTCAACTGACGACTGCTTTATTCCCGTCTGAGAGAAACGGAAAGACATTTCTGTCCTCTTTAATACTCTGAGATAAAGTTGAGGTAGAAAAAAAGTCAATTAAGTCACTCGTACCATCATTAGATTACATCAGGCAGTTTTTATTCCAATAGACAAGAAAAACACATACATTAAATGAAGCAGAACAGCTAAAACATCAGCAAGAGCATCAAGACGACAACTGAATGTACTGCGATCACAATTCTGCCTGAACATCACTGCATCTGTGAATGAGATACTATATAACAGAGTTTCTTCAACCGTGAGCATGTTTAGTCATGTGGATTGTAGAAAAATATGCTTTTAAAAACCACAGTGACATTTCCAGCACTTCTTACACGATGTATTGTGCTTGATATACTGTGCTGTAAATAACAGTGGAAATTATACACACTTGTCTAGTTAAGGCTAATTCCATAGCCAGGATTTTAGGTGTACTAAATACTGGACAAAAAATTGCATCATGTTTTCAGATCAGAAAAATTTTAAAATTACAGCTTGATTGGAATTAATATCCAAAAATATTTTTGCTCACATTAAATCAGTGTTGTTATAGTGAACTAAAATGAATACTTTAAAAAAAAAATCATTTTCATTATTTGAAATAAAATAAAACAAATGTCAGATGAAAACGTTAATGAATTGAAAATTAGAAATGCCGCCTTAGCAACTAACTGAAATTAAGTTTACATTGAGATACTAAAATTTCAAATGTATTATTTATAGGCTTTAAAAATAAATTAAAACTAAACTGAAATATAATAGGAAGCTTAAATTAAATGAATGAAAAGAAAACATCAAATTAAATGTATTAATTAATAAATACAAAATAAAAGCTAATTAGAAATATGAATACATGCTCTAAAGGTATATAAATAAAACTAAAATGCAAGTGATTTTAATTACTTTTTTTATTTTTCTAAACACATCATATACAGGTGCATCTCAATAAATTAGAATGTCGTGGAAAAAAGTTAATTTATTTCAGTAATTCAACTCAAATTGTGAAACTCGTGTATGAAATAAATTCAATGCACACAGACTGAAGTAGTTTAAGTCTTTGGTTCTTTTAATTGTGATGATTTAGGCTCACATTTAACAAAATCTCAACAAATTAGAATATGGTGGCATGCCAATCAGCTAATCAACTCACCTGCACCTGCAAAGGTTTCCTGAGCCTTCAAAATGGTCTCTCAGTTTGGTTCACTAGGCTACACAATCATGGGGAAGACTGCTGATCTGCACTGCTGATCTCAACAAATTAGAATACTTCATAAGACATTTTTAGTGAATTGTTGGCCTTCTGGAAAGTATGTTCATTTACTGTATATGTACTCAATACTTGGTAGGGGCTCCTTTTGCTTTAATTACTGCAATTCGGTGTGGCATGGAGGTGATCAGTTTGTGGCACTGCTGAGGTGGTATGGAAGCCCAGGTTTCTTTGACAGTGGTCTTCAGCTCATCTGCATTTTTTGGTCTCTTGTTTCTCATTTTCCTTTTGACAATACCCCATAGATTCTCTATGGGGTTCAGGTCTGGTGAGTTTGCTGGCCAGTCAAGCACACCAACACCATGGTCATTTAACCAACTTTTGGTGCTTTTGGCAGTGTGGGCAGGTGCCAAATCCTGATGAAAAATGAAATCGGCATCTTTAAAAAGCTGGTCAGCAGAAGGAAGCATGAAGTGCTCCAAAATTTCTTGGTAAACGGGTGCAGTGACGTTGGTTTTCAAAAAACACAATGAACCAACACCAGCAGATGACATTGCACCCCAAAACATCACAGACTGTGGAAACTTAACACTGGACTTAATGCAACTTGGGCTATGAGCTTCTCCACCCTTCCTCCAGACTCTAGGACCTTGGTTTCCAAATGAAATACAAAACTTGCTCTCATCTGAAAAGAGGACTTTGGACCACTGGGCAACAGTCCAGTTCTTCTCCTTAGCCCAGGTAAGACGCCTCTGACGTTGTCTGTGGTTCAGGAGTGGCTTAACAAAAGGAATACGACAACTGTAGCCAAATTCCTTGACACGTCTGTGTGTGGTGGCTCTTGATGCCTTGACCCCAGCCTCAGTCCATTCCTTGTGAAGTTCACCCAAATTCTTGAATCGATTTTGCTTGACAATCCTCATAAGGCTGCGGTTCTCTCGGTTGGTTGTGCATCTTTTTCTTCCACACTTTTTCCTTCCACTCAACTTTCTGTTAACATGCTTGGATACAGCACTCTGTGAACAGCCAGCTTCTTTGGCAATGAATGTTTGTGGCTTACCCTCCTTGTGAAGGGTGTCAATGATTGTCTTCTGGACAACTGTCAGATCAGCAGTCTTCCCCATGATTGTGTAGCCTAGTGAACCAAACTGAGAGACCATTTTGAAGGCTCAGGAAACCTTTGCAGGTGCAGGTGAGTTGATTAGCTGATTGGCATGCCACCATATTCTAATTTGTTGAGATTTTGTTAAATGTGAGCCTAAATCATCACAATTTAAAGAACCAAAGACTTAAACTACTTCAGTCTGTGTGCATTGAATTTATTTAATACACGAGTTTCACAATTTGAGTTGAATTACTGAAATAAATGAACTTTTCCACGACATTCTAATTTATTGAGATGCACCTGTATATCCCTATAATATTATATCTTGTCTCAAGCTCTTCAATGGCACTATGTTGTCTCCTTGGCAACATGATAGAAATTCACTTCTACTTTACTTACTTCTCTGTTTGTTCAGATTACGGTTGTAGATTGTAAATTTTTATATATATATATATATATATATATATAGAGAGAGAGAGAGCAGGCACGTGCAGAGGGGGGGGGGGGGGGGCGGGGGTGCTTGAGCACCTGCCCCTTTTCCCCTTGATGCCCAAAGTGCCCTTTTGTCAATGCAGTTTTTATTTTTTTATTTTAATTAAACGCCCTTTTGTGAAGGTCTGCCCAATCTAACTATTAGTAAAATTAATTAATAGTTTAGCCGTAAATTAAATTATCCACATGATGACCTTTCACCTGACGATCTCATCCGGGACAATCCCTCACGTTTAGGCAAGCCTTTAGGATGCCTTCAATAACGTCCGCGGCTGCCGGTAAGTGGAGTTCTCAGCGGAGTGGTGTGCTTGTAAACTTATATTATTGAATTATTATTATTTTACAAGAACAGCGTGAAGAGATCATGCACAGCTGTTGTTTATATTGCTGTGTAGCCTGTGGAAGCACTTTAGCTGCAGCAAGGGGCTACAATATTTTTGTTCAATGTTTTCCTAATGACAATTTTATGATTGGTTTATAAAGGCTACTACGAACACCCTTTTCCCATTTTTATCACAGAATAATTCAGGAAATATATTTTATAGTTTCTATAAATGATATGTCAATCAGTACTGCATTTTTCATATAGTTTATTTATTACCTGAAGATAACTTGAAAAACACATAAACCATATATTTTCGCAATCGTGTGTTTATTGTCTTCACGTTTCATCAGTAAAAACGTTTCTGCTTGTTATTCAGCTCAGCTTTCCTGCACGTCAAAAGTTTCTGCGCGAGAGCGCCCTCTGGCTTCGAGTATTAAACATGCACCACACGAGAGTGTTCCGCTCTCCTGATATTCATATCTCCTCATTTTGGATACGAATAAAACGTCAGGTCATGTCTCTTTAATTTAAATCTAGAAACCTGAGCTTGAATAAAGTGCCGGGGACGAATTTACATTTTATTAAAATTAATATTAAATATAAAAAATGCAGCTAACGTAGTTCCCTATCTGTCGGTCACTACGAGTTATGTCGTGACGACATAGGGGATTTACCTGGAAGCCCCAATCATCTCTGTAAAGAGAAAACGCCAATGAACATTGGCTAGTGGAATTTGCATACCTGAGCCACTCCCCGTGCACACGGGTATAAATAGGCGACAGGTGCATCCACTGATCAGGTTTTACGCTGAGGAGCCAAGAACGTATCCCTGGCACCCAGCGATGGTTCCAGATTGTGGCATGGGGACACAACGTCTCTGCTCCCTCCACCAGGGAACGAGGGCCACGCACGCAACCGAGACGTTCCCCATCTGTCGGTCACTACGAGTTATGTCGTGACGACATAGGGGATTTACTTGGAAGCCCCAATCATCTCTGACTAGAGAAAACGCCAATGAATATTGGCTAGTGGAATTTGCATACCTGAGCCACTCCCCGTGCACACGGGTATAAATAGGCGACAGGTGCATCCACTGATCAGATTTTTGCTTCGGAGCCAAGTGGATGAACGTGTTGATCTCCACAAAGCCATTCATCTGTCTGGAAGCTGTTCTGGTTGGCGTCACGGTGCGAACAGCGGTGTCCCTGTCTGCAGCGATTCCCCTGGGCACTTCAACTAAGAGCAGATTTCCTAAAAGAGCAAAAAGCACGGCCGATTCACGTCTTTTTAAAGACGCTGTTCCGGCCGTGTCCTCTTGGTTGCGGTCGTTTCCTATCCTCTGTCGACAGCCACGATCATTGTCTTCAGTGTCTGGGCATCCAGCGCGCTGAAGCTGCGTTCGTGGATGGTTTATGCGTTCGTTCTGAGCGTGTAACCATGGCAGCGCTGCGATCGCGCCTCTCTCTCCTCTCGGGGATGAGAGAGGCTCCCTCTGTCACTACCCGCGCTGGCTTCTCTGCCACGAGCAGAGAACCATCGGCTAGTGCTCTGGGCGATCTGAGGTTACAGTGAGAGCTTTCCGCCGGGTCAGTCCCCACGGACCTTTCACTCCTCCCGCAGCAGCTGTTCTGTGCGGCTCCCCGGTGATTCTGCTGTGCCGTCTCACGGCGTGCCCAGCGTTTCATTTGGCGCGCTGATAGAGGATCAGATGTCGATCGCGGCATCGGTGGATGGGCAATCGTCCTCTGAGGATGAAGATTCGGCGAAGCTGCACCCCTCGGGTGTCGCGGCCGCCGCCGAATCAGACCCAGAGTTGACAGCCGTGCTTTCCCGGGCCGCCGCGAGATCGGGGCTGGAGGCGTGCACACCTCCTAGTCCCGAGCCCTCGCGGTGAGATGATTGGCTCCTCGGCACGGGCCGTGGCTCTCGGCCACGCCCTGCCCCGGTTCCTTTCTTTCCGGAAGTGCACGAGGAGCTGATGAAGTGGTGGACGGCCCCTTTTTACGGCCAGAAGCGGCTCGTCTGCCTCCTCCATCCTCGCTACCCTCAATGGCAGGGCGGCTACGGGGTACGTCGACATTCCCCAGGTGGAGAGTGCGGTTGCAGTGCACTTGTGCCTGCAAAACGCCGCCACTTGGAGGAATTGTCCTCGTCTCCCGTCCAAAGCCTGTAAGCTACGGCCGCTCTCGCGGCCAAGGCTTGCAGTGCTGCGGGCCAAGCCGCCTCTGCGCTGCATGCCAAGGCTATCCTGCGTGCACACCAAGCCATGGCATTAAATGCACGAGGGTAGTACCAACCCGAGGTTGAAGCAGGAACTGCGCTCAGCGACTGGCCTCGCCCTACGGGCAGGGTAAGTCGCAGCGCAAACCCTCGGGAAGGCGATGTCCACAGGTGTGGTCCAAGAGCGCCATCTATGGCTCTGCCTTGCTGAGAGGAGCGATGTCGACAAAGTGAGCTTTCTCGACGCTCTCGTCTCGCAGGCTTGACTGTTCGGCGACACTGTCGAGGACTGTGCCCAGCAGTTCTCGGCAGTACAGAAGCAGACCGAGGCAACACATCTTGCCCCGGCGTGATGCACTCCGCCGCAGAGCAAGACCCAGTCTGCTTGTCGCCGTGGGCGCCCTCCTGTGCCCTCCAGAGTTAGGGAACAGGTAAGTAACGGCTCCGCCCCGTGCTGAATCGTAAGCCGGCGCGTCGAGCCTCTCGCAGGAGCGCGGCGCCCCCTGTGTTCCAGCTGGCCCCTATGTCGTCCAGAGAGGCGATAAAGCGGCCCTGACACAGGCAACCCGGAGATGTGGGAGCCTGCTTGATCTCAGGAGATGGCGAGGACAGCGCCACTCCTTCCCCCGAAGGAGGGCAGGGGGAGAATCATTCATTCTGTTCCGCCGCTGGCTCAGGGGCCAGCGGTACCCACATTATCAAGTAAGAGCAATTCCCTTTCCTCCGAGTTTTTAGGTCCACGGGTCGACAGTGTGCGACGCGTTGCTTCCTCACTCTCACCCGCGACCCATTTTGCCAGCGGCCAAGAGAGTGCGGTTCGGGGACGCAGTGCTTCCCCACGCACTTCTAGCCAGTCCCTACAGGGACTCAGGGAGTTCTGCGAGGATGAGTCAGAACGCAGGGCCTTCTGTACCATCCAGCCTTACTCCCATTCGCTGCACCACTGCGGGTACGTCGATTGTGCCGTTGGAGCCACTTGCACGGCGTCTGGAGGCGTGGCTTGCGCTGCCCAGCCCGTCTCGTTGGCTCACGCGCACAATTCGACTCGGCTACGCGATTCAGTTCGCCAGGCGACCTCCCAAGTTCAGCGGCGTTCTCGAGACTGCGGTGGCAGCTCGGAATGCTCCTGTCTTGCGCGAGGAGATTGCTGTCCTCCTGGCAAGGATGCAATCGAGCCGGTCCCTCCAGCCGAGATGAGGCAGGGGGTTTACAGCCCTTATTTCATCGTACCCAAGAAAGTCGGTGGCCTTCGACCAATCCTGGATTGCGACTCCTGAACCGGGCCCTGCACAGGCTCCCGTTTAAGATGTTGACGCACAGGCGCATGATCAAATGCATACAGCCCCGGGATTGGTTTGCAGCGATCGACCTGAAGGATGCTTACTTTCGTGTTTCGATCCTTCCGCGACACAGACCGTTCCTGCGGTTTGCGTCCGGGGGTCGGGCATGGCAGTACAGTGTCCTCCCCTTCGGGCTCTCCCTGTCCGCCCGTGTCTTCGCGAAGATCGCGGAGGGTGCCCTTGCCCCGTTACGGGAAGTGGGCATCAGGATCCTCAACTGTCTCGAGCATGGCCCGCACACGAGAACAGTTGTGCGATCACAGGGACCTGGTGCTTCGGCACCTCAGCCAGTTGGGGCTTCGGGTCAACTAGGAAAAGAGCAAGCTCTCCCCTGCGTAGAGAATCTCTTTTCTTAGAGTGGAGTAGACTCGGTGAGTATGAAGGCGCGCCTCACGGAAGAGCGCGCCCAATCAGTGCTGAACTGCCTGAGTTCCTTCAGAGGCAGGACTGTGGCCCCGCTGAAACTGTTTCAGAGGCTCCTGGGGCATATGGCATCCGTAGCTGCAGTCATGCCGCTCGGATTGCTTCATATGAGACCACTTCAGCACTGGTTGCACCCCCGAGTCCCGAGGTGGGCATGGCGCCGCGGTGCACTTCGGGTGAACATCACACAGGAGTGTCGCTGCTCCTTCAGCCCCTGGACAGACCTTGCCTTTCTACGGGCCGGGGTGCCCTTAGAACAAGTGTCTCGGCATATTGTTGTCACAACAGATGCCTCCAGCACGGGCTGGGGCGCTACATGCAACGGGCAGGCAGCCTCGGGGCTCTGGACGGGCCTCGACTGCTTTGGCACATCAACTGCCTAGAGCTGCTGGCAGTGCATCTAGCCTTGCGGCAGTTTCGGCCACTGCTGTTAGGCAAGCATGTGTTGGTCCATACTGACAACACTGCGGCTGTGTCGTATATCAACCGGATGGGGGGTATACGATCACGCCGCATGTCACAGCTCGCCCGCCATCTCCTCCTCTGGAGTCACACGCAGCTCAAATCGCTGCGCGCTGTCCACGTTCCGGGGGAGCTCAATCGTGCGGCCGACGCGCTCTCACGACAGCTCACTTCCCCGGAGAATGGCGACTCCATCCCGAGACGATCCGGCTGATCTGGAGTCGATTCGGGGAAGCTCAGGTAGACCTGTTTGCTTCCCACGAGTCCTCCCACTGCCAGCTGTATTTCTCCCTGACCGAGGGCACCCTCGGCACGGACGCACTGGCACACAGCTGGCCTCGGGTATGCATCAAGTATGCATTTCCCCCAGTGAGCCTGCTCGCACAGACACTGTGCAAGTCAGGGAGGACGAGGAGCAGGTCCTGCTGGTCGCGCCGTTCTGGCCCACCCGGACCTGGTTCCCGAACTCATTCTCCTCGCGACAGCCCCTCCCTGGCCCATTCCTCTGAGGAAGGACTTCCTCTCTCAGGGGCTCGGCACCATTGGCACCCGCGTCCAGACCCTGGAACCTCCATGTGTGGCTCCTGGATGGGACGCGGCAGACTTGAGTGGTCTCCCACAGGCAAGGCAAGCCTATGTACTGAAGTGGAGTCTGTTCGTGAACTGGTGTTCTTCTCGCCGAGAAGACCCCCGAAGATGCACGGTTGGAGTAGTGCTTTCTTTCCTGCAAGAAAGGTTGGAGCGTAGGCTGTCACCCTCCACCTTGAAAGTGTATGTGGCCGCTATCGTGGCCCATCACGATGCAGTGGACGGCCGGTCCCTGGGAAAGCATGATCTCATCGTGAGGTTCCTGAGGGGTGCCAGGAGGTTGTATCCCCCTAGGCTACCCCTGAGGCCCTCCTGGGACCTCTCTATCGTCCTGGCTGGACTTCAGAGGGGTCCCTGTGAGCCGCTGGACTCAGTCGAGCTAAGGGAACAGGTAAGTAGCGGTTACCTGTCGGTTAAGACAGCGCTCCTGACCGCACTCACTTCCATCAGAGGGTCAGGGACCTCCAAGCATTTTCGGTGAGCGAAGAGTGCCTTGTGTTTGGGCCGGACTACTCTCACGTTGTCCTGAGACCCCGGCCTGGATACGTGCCCAAGGTTCCCACCACGCCCTTCCGCGATCAGGTGGTGAACCTGCAAGCACTGCCTTCGGAGGAGGCAGACCCAGCCTTAGCGTTGCTGTGTCCCGTAAGAGCATTGCGCATATACGTGGACCGCACCCGGAGCTTCGGAAGCTCTGAGCAGCTCCTTGTCTGTTACGGTGGTCAGCAGAAAGGGAAGGCTGTCTCCAAGCAGAGGTTGGCCCACTGGATAGTGGATGCCATCGCCTTGGCGTACCAATCCCAAGGCGAGCCGTGCCCCATGGGGTGAGGGCTCACTCCACACGGAGTGTTGCCTCCTCCTATGCGTTGGCGCACGGTGCCTCTCTGGCAGACATCTGTAGAGCTGCGGGCTGGGCGACACCGAACACCTTCGCGAGATTCTACAGTCTCTGCGTTGAGCCAGTTTCTTCCTGTGTGTGGGTAACAGGTAAGTGGCGGGAAGAACTGGCTGGTGTCACGCTTGCTGCGCCATTCCCCCTCACCCGGGGATACGAGCGCCTGTTTTCTCCTCCAGTTCAGTTCCCCGGACGGCGAACCCTGGTGGAGTTCCTCCAGCACCCCCGGCAGTCAGACTGGGCGGAGCAGTCTGACGCCAGGCCCTGTACTTGTGCTAGCTCGCCCGGGTCTCCGGTCAGCCCCTGTACTCGGCTAGGTGTCCGTACGGCTTTGATTCCCCTCGGGTAATCCCATACGTGTATTCTTCCACGGTAAGGTTTCCCTCATGGTAAACCCGTGTCTTCCCTTTGACAGAACTCTCTGTCAGGCCCTGCTGGCAGCCCTCCTCCCTACTCCTAGGTAGGATCTGCCCCAGGGTCCAGTCGTATGTAGTACTGCCCCAGGCCTGGGTCAGTCCATATCAGTGTCTCCACATGGTACCTCCCTTCGGGCAGGATGTGGCCTCCGTAGCGCCCTTCTCCGGAAGGCTCGCTTCCCCGTCGTTACTGCCAAGCTGTAACAACAAACAGGAAAGACGTGAAGCATCTTTCATTGAAGGTCGAAATCCCTTCTGACACTGGGGTAAGGAACAGCGGCTTGGCTATCTCCAGCAGCGATGTACTCAGTGGTCCCTGCGGGCACCAAGGTTAGCGAATTTGCGCTGGGGCGACGGGAAGGTTGCGACCTTTGCATGGCATTTGTCGGTCACGCGCTCGCTTGTCAAACATCTGCATGCCACAAGGTCGTGACGGGGTTCAGGTTGTGGCGCTTTCCATAAGACCCCTATGTCGTCACGACATAACTCGTAGTGACCGACAGATAGGGAACGTCTCGGTTACGTACGTAACCCTCGTTCCCTGATGGAGGGAACGGAGACGTTATGTCCCCATGCCACAATCTTGAACCATCGCTGGGTGCCAGGGACACGTTCTTGGCTCCTCAGCGTAAAACCTGATCAGTGGATGCACCTGTCGCCCTTTTATACCCGTGTGCACGGGGAGGGGCTCAGGTATGCAAATTCCACTAGCCAATGTTCATTGGCGTTTTCTCTTTACAGAGATGATTGGGGCTTCCAGGTAAATCCCCTATGTCGTCACGACATAACGTCTCCGTTCCCTCCATCAGGGAACGAGGGTTACGTACGTAACCGAGACGTTCTACACACAGCAATAAAAACAAAGGTGCTTATTCTCTTTCGTTCTTGCTGTTTAATTGGGAAAAGTTTAAAGCGCGTCGAGGTGCCTTGTCTTTTTTATGTTATCTGACTAAAAACTATTCATACTTTGAACTATTATTATTACAGTATTTATTTAAAAAACGTAGAGTGCCTTAAAAATAATTATCACAACACTGGTAAAACAGGCTTATACTGATTTTCTCGTCCTCCGAATTATACTTATCAATCCTGTTTTTCTAATCATTATCATTCAAAAAATGAATAAATTCAGAACAGGATTAGAATAGAATTCTATTTTAAATAAGACAGGAATATTTTTTTCTACAACAACAACAGTAGTGTTTACAACAGCAAAACCACCATACCCTGTAAACATAATAACAATAATAATAATAATATTATCATTCCAGATTAATTAAGAGGTGCAAAAATTGTCTTTAACATTTAAACTTAAAATGGTCTTTTCTGTTCTGTGTTTCTTTCTCAAACCTGCGTCATGGCATTTGCTGCTGTATCAATACAGAAGCATCCATTTCGATACACATATCAGCAAGCAGCACAGCCCTATTAAAAGCTGTGTTCCATGTGCCCCTTTTATACTTTGAGCACCTGCCCCTCCAAAGGTCTCTGCACGGCCCTGAGAGAGAGAGAGAGAGCATACATGTATGTATAGAGAGTGTATATTAAGAAAGAGAGAAATTTACATATACATTTGGCTTTTTGTCCTTCATTATTACAATTTTACAAGAAATTGAAACACCCCTAGTAACAAATAAATATACTTATGTATTTTAAATACATGTATTTCATGCTAAGTATACTACAAATACATTTTCACATTTATGTGCTTAATTAAAAAAAACTGCAAACTGATATACTTAAAGTCTGCTAAACTGGAACAACTAATTTTGTAGTTAATGCACTTTAATTGTGCGGAAGTAGTGCTGAAGTCCAACTAAAGATATATTGAAGTCAGGGGCGCTGTTACGGGCGATGCAGAGTATGCCAGGCATATGGGCCCAGGACGGCAGGGGGCCCCAAATCATGACTTTGGATATTTATTTATTTACTATTTATTTAAGCTTTAACAGACAAATAGCAAATAAAAAAAGATGGCATGAAGCGCGCTGTCATACGGAAGTCAACATGAAGGCCACTGAATTCTATGCATTTACTCGTTCATTTATAAGCTGATGTACTGCGAAAGCCAGCGAATTTGCGATAAGGAGGACGAAGATGAGGAGAAAGAGACCAAAGTTTTTAAACATTTACAGTACAACACCTTAGGTTTAGCTTGTATAGTGCTGTCACTGGAATACACCGTAAAACAACACCACTGCATTTCTCCTGTTACCTTCTGCAACTTTGTCATGTTCAGCGAGTGACCAAAGAACTACCGATATGTAAAATCTTTGAAGCGACTCCCGACAGCGTGGAATACATACAAAAGTAGGCTATGTCAAAATACCCGTCTTGGCGAGTATCCTCGAAAACAGTCGGTTATGTCTTAAATGAACATAAGCAGTTGAGAAAGAAGTCGAACGTGTATCAGTAGGCTATATTAAAGGGATAGTTCACCCAAAAATGAAAATTCTGTCATTTACTCACCCTCAAGTAGTTCCAAACCTGTATGAATGTCTTTGTTCTGCTGAACACAAAGGAAGATATTCTGAAGAATGTGGGAAACTGAGCAGTTCATATGAGGACGGAAAACAGCTAAATTAAGTGTTTAATCTTACTCACAATATGTGTTTTATAATATATCGTTTTATAACGATATTTATGAGGTGTGTGCACCTAAACTTTTTTTAAAGACATTTTCTACCACTCGCGAGGCGGACCAGACGAGGACGTTTCTGTTTAAAAGGGAAAGTTAAGTGTTTTATCTCATTTATCATATGTATTTCACAACATCATATTGATTTATAGCGATATTTGTGTGATGTGCACTCCTAAACTTTTTCTCAGAGAGATATTTTCCTTCACTCATGATGCGGAGAAGACGGGGAAATTGGTTTTATCATGGAAAACACCGAAAGTAAGTGTTTAACCTCATTTAACGTTACATTTTGTATTTTATAAAATAATATTACTTTATGACGATATTTATTTGCTTTTCGTGCCTAAACGTTTCTGACAGATGCATTTGAATGGCTATGCATTGACGTGGAAGTCGCTTTTAACAAGGAAACAGGGAAACATAAGTAGTAAGTGTTTTGCCTCATTGTGTTAAATGTGTATACTTGCAAGTAATAATTTCTTAACACCCTGAGTGATTAAAATTAAACACTAACACAGTGTTTGTATAATAAACACTTTTGTCAGTGTTTTAACACTAGCAAAGATGGACCTGTATGTTCACCCAGAAAGTGATAATTTTAACACCCATGGTGACAAATCTCCCAACATATTTTCGCTGTGTGGTTACAAACTTTCTTCAAAATATCTTTATTTGTGTTTGGCAGAACAAATAAATTCATACAGGTTTGGAACTACTTGAGGGTGAGTAAATGATGACAGAATTTTCATTTTTGGGTGAACTATCCCTTTAAACCTATGAATTGTTTTTAAAGTGACCTTGCCTAATTTACAAGTTTGTTAGAGTTTTCCCTCTTTTCCATGCTTTTCTTCACTTTTAAATAACTTGTAAATGCTCTTGTGCATTTTACTTTCACTTTCGAATTAAGTTAGCGGTTTTGGCGTCAATTGATTGAATGGACAACAACAAAACAGTACAACAACAAACTAACTTATTTTAAACATAGAATTATTAACAAAACGAATAAAAATACACCATGGTATAGGCCTAATATAAAATAACAAGAAACTTCCACAAAGTTTAATTATAAAAAAACAGAAAATCGGCAAACCAAATAGACAAGAAACGAATGTTCTTCCAATGAGCTTCCAAAATCACCTTTTTACGGTGGCCGAGAGAGCTCAATGTGCTGCAACTTCAGAAAACACATGCAAATAGAAAAAGAACTAGCAAATCAAGAAAACATCATCATCAATTTGACAACACACGCGCTGCAAATGCTCATAACACAACCAAACAAAGAAATATTTTTTGCGCTGCAAATACAATTCTTTATTTGGTTGTGTTGTGAGCATTTGCATCACGTTTCTTTATTTGTTTGTGTTGTGAGCATTTGCAGTGCGTGTGTTGTCAAATTGATGTTGTTGTTTTCTTAATTTGCAGGTGTTTTTTTCTATTTGCAATGTTTCTTTATTTGTTTGTTTTGTGAGCATTTGCAGCGTGTGTGTTGTCAAATTGATGAAGTTGTATTCTTAATTTGCAGGTGTTTTTTCTATTTGCAGCGCGTTAAGCTACACTGTACAGCCACCGTACATTTTAGATAAACTGCAACAGTCAACAGGCCTTTAAAATCCAAAATATTTTTAAAGCAGGCACTTTTGTATTTCCTTTCGAAACTAAATCTTCCGTCACCGTCTTGTTTTTCTCACCACACTCGTCAGCTCGACTCACTCGCGTCATGTGATAAATGAAATCTGACTCCTGCCACGGATCTCTGATGCGACTGTTGTTCGGCACACTGCATTGAGCAGCTGCATTCAGTTTTTAATTGTACTGCAACCGGTGTTGCGGCTTAACACTGGGTAACCAGTAATACCGACTACCGCAACATGTCTAACTTGAACACCTACAAATCTAAAAACCCAAAACATCTTTTAATTTGTAGCCTATCTTTTTTTCCTATTTATTTATTTCTGCTATTGCTTGTAATTTGTTCATTTGTTCTTATTTACTGACTGTTCACATGTCTTAATGTTTGAACTTTGTAAGGGTAGAAGTTTTTGCTGTGATATTGAAATTGGAATTGAGAATTGTAAAATTGAATTGGTATAAAGCCTAATTTTGGTGTCACATAAGCTTATTTATTATAACACAATATAACATGGTTTAAAAAAAGTTACTTGAAATAAACCGTTTCAGTCTTACTTGAAATAATATAAATATTAACTTTTAAATTATTTTAATTTCTTACTTATTCACTTTCTTTCAATTTCTTATTAAGCGTTAAAAGAAAAAACACATTCATCTCTGGAAGAAAGGGGCCCAAATTTCAGTCTTGCATATCCCCCTTAAAACTCTTCATGGCGCCCCTGATTGAAGTATATTTGACTGTGCTAAAGTAGAACTATTGCAAGTATACTTCAGGTACACTTTAAATAGCTTGCATTTAAAGACGGATATTATTCAAAGATCATACAATCCTCATCAACAGAGACACACTTTAGGCTTAATATTAAGAAATGTGCATCGTGCACAAGTAGTACTCCAAATAAAGTTCATATCAGTAAATCTCGAGCAATATGTCAGTAAATATGTTAATAAATTTGAACTGCACTTAGTATGAAAATGATAAATTATGTATTTTAAATATATTACTTTTTTTACTAGGGACAATACCTACTTCTTGCATTGCATGCTATTGCTGATGTGAAGTAATTTGAGAGAATCAAAGATGTGCCACGTACAACAGAAAACTTCTATCACAACATATCTGTCATGCATTCCAGCAACTTCAGTTGAAATCTATAATATGAACTTTATCTAAGATGTTTTGTTCCCTCAAGAACCCCATAGTGACAAACATGTGGGATACTTCTCACATAAGGCCAGCAAGGCGGAAAGATGAGAAACAAAATCACAACATGTCCTCACGGTTTTTCATGCCAGGTGCTGTTTCGCAGGAAGATGTAGACTGACTCACCTCATATATGATGCTGAGAGTGACACAGCGACCCATGATGTTTCTCATTCATATGCAAAGTAAAACAGCTACATTGGGTTTAAATTACACTGTCATATGAAAAAAAAAACTATTAATTACTATTAATATTATTATTATTAATTAATTGTGTATGTTATATGCTTTAGGAGTTGTATATGCTTTGCATTAAGGTTTGGTTTCTTTATTATATGCCTATATATTATGTACTTTTAAAATTAAAAGTTGAAAGAAAAAAAATCCAAAGCTGATAAATAAATTAAATAGTAAATATTATGAAAAAAAAAAAAATCACTTTCAATTAATGTTGGACCTATACCATTTCATTTGCTTATAATAGGATTTAACAAAACTGTTTATATATATATATATATATATATATATATATATATATATATATATATATATATATATATTCTCTTGCACTCATTTAATGAATGGATGACAATAGCTCTATAAAGCTTTTAGCTGAATGTCCCTTCTTTTAGTGACAACACAGAAAGTCACCTCAGATCAGAGTGAAATTTCATTGGGATGGGGGGTGACTGCTGTTTTTATGGGTCTCAGTATTGGGTAGTTAAACAGGTCACTAACCCACTCACGTCACACCACGTTCCCGGCAGATTGTAGTCGTGCTGTAATCTTACTTTATGTGGGACGATGACCTTGCTGCTGTTGGTTGATAGTCAAAGCAATAACACACCATCAAGAGGGGTCGATTCAAATGCAACACAACACCTTCGCTCCTCTGTAAAAGCATTAATAGCAACGTAAAACATGAATAAAACGGACAGGAATAAAGATGGCAAAAATGTCATGACTACTACTAAGTGACAAGTTCTAACATCATTTTGAAACAAACGCCATGTGTAGAAAAGTGTAAAAACCTCCAATTGGACACCGCAGTGGGACGCCTCTCTAACAGTCATGATAAAAAAGTCAAACAAACTGTAACAGGATCGTAAAAATAGATGTGGAAAGAGACAATATGTCATTCTCCCGCTGTCACCAATCTGGGTCTATTTCAAACCTCAGCAGGGCCACTGATGGAGTTGGCTGAGGTCAGCAGGGCTAAAAGAGAGCACAGAAATAAATCTCAACTCTATGCTGCATTTTACAAGAGTAATGCTCTTGACTACAGTCAAGCAGCATTTACACTTAAAATCTGAATTAACGGCCATATACTAGCAAAATGATATTGGGGTCTAAGACATAAGAATGTCCACAATAAGGGAAAGGAAAAATATTTTTTTCAAGATCTACACTATCTTTCAAATGTTGGGGGTTTGTCATTTTTATTTTATTTGATTTGAAAGAAGTCTTTAATGTACATCAAGACTGCATTCATTTGATTGACAAAGTACAGTAACAGTAATATTGTGACATATTACAATTTTAAAATAACTGTTTGGTTTTTTTATCAGTTGAAAATGATTGTGCTGCTTAATATTTTTGTGGAAACCATGATACACTTAAAATAAAATAAAATAAAATAAGATGATGATAGATTAAGATGATAAGATAAGATAAGATTAGATAAGATAAGATACTGTATAATAGTAATATATGTGTGTAGATTTTTTTTAATTTTTAATTAATTAAATAATTTATTACATAAGTAAATAAAAAATAAAAATACATATTATTATATTGACTCCAATAAATGTAATGTGGTATAACAATAAAATAAAGTAATAAGCCATTTTACAGCATATTAGTGGCATCACATAATTGTATTAATAAGGAATTAAAATATTTTATTTTAAAATAATCAAATAAGTCAAATGTCTTTAAATGAACGAATAACTTTCTTTCTTTCTTTCTTTCTTTCTTTCTTTCTTTCTCTCTCTCTTTCTCTATCTATCTCTCTATCTATCTGGAGAGTTGTACCATCTACCATCTAATAATTCAAAGTGAACATATTGCAAATATTAAAGCTATTTCTTTCTACTCTCTCAGCAATACACCAGACCACAATTTCCGGTAGACTCTTGTGCGATCAAGTGGTTTATGCTAGCAAAACTCAGAAAAGAGTTTTCACACCAACTAAATAAACTAAAATCATATCCCTGCCAAACGCTCTAAAGTGAGAACGACCATGAATTACACCAGCTAGCATTGCTCTTGCTCTCTTTCCTGTCATGCTGTAACTTTCAGAGCTGACATCACAAAATGTTTAGTGGGAAGATAATACAGCATAATACTGCAAGCATCAATACGTTCCGTGAAACATATGGTATATTGGAGCACTGCTGACGCATAAGGACACAACTGATCTGTGCTTATGAAGTGGAGACAATTAACCGGCTCTCATTTAAACTGTGAGAAGACATATGCCTAATTGTCTCAAAACTTTCAAGAAAATAAATACATAAATTGGCAAATTTTACAAGGAAAAACACTAATCATACCGTTTTATTCAGTACAGCAAACAAAGCATAGACATTTGCTAAATTGCATAATTAAGTCAAGTGCACACCAACCAAAACATCGCAATTAGCAATGTACATTGGTGGAGCAAATGAGGAAGAAAACAACTTATCTGAACTGAATGACAAAACAATTAATGTGGGCCAGATAACAGCTTATACGTGAAACATATTAGTAATATTTAAATGAAGCCCACTAGAAGTAGAAAAACAAAAATAAGAAATCCTTCCCGCAGCTAATTTGTAAAGATGTTCGACACTGCAGCAAACTACACAAGTGATGAAATAATTATAAAGGCTGAATCATTTCATACAGCCAAGAACACTAATTGTACATTTTCAAGGTAACACAAGACTAACAGTATCTCCAAAGTGTGATAGTACATTTTATGCTCCAAGACACAAAGGGAGAAATATATATACGTATATATGTAAAAAGAAAATCAAACATGTGTGATGTGTCTTTTTGAACAATCTGGTTCCTCACATCACATTAAGAGCATGATTTGTGTGATAATACAGGAATGCCTTCTGGGAGAGAGTGAAAGCTGAAAATGACACCTGCCTGGGCTGATTAGACCCTTCACACACCCCCACCCCCACCCCACACCCACACCCCACCCCCACCCCCACCCCCACACCCCCACCCCCACCCCCACCCCCACACCCACACCCACACCCACACCCACACCCACACCCACACCCAAAGTATGAGCGTGCAAACCGACATCTTCCGTATGCCGGGCAATCTTGGAGAGCGCTTCCCTCACAGTTTTATAGCATCTGCAAACATTTGCCCAGAATTTCGCCCGTAGTCTCTGTCATTAGGCACTTATGAATGAGCTCAACCTGGGAGCTGGTTCAGCGGTTTCAGTGTTTCTCTTAAAGTAAAGTGCTTCATCTTCAAAAAAATAAAAAAACAAAGTAAGGTGCTACATCTTGAAAAATAATAACTCTTCAAGGTTGATTCACTAATGGAAGAAGAAAGTGTGCATCTCTGAACGTCCCTGATCCCATGATGCAGTTGGGCTATGAGTGAGGGCTATGATATTGATGATATTTGAGTTCATGGAGGATATTATTGGGTGTTTCTATAACTATGTGCATTTTTTAAGTCCTTAAGTTTTATTCATTTATTTTATTTTTTTACAACATTTTACACCACAAATGGATTGTATCTATAGATTTTGCTGTGCCTTCCCTAGTAAAAAAAGGAATAAAATTTCATACTAAGTATAGTTCAAATTCATTAACATATTTACTGACGTATTGCTCGAGACTTGCTGATATAAAAATTATAATTCAACTTTATTTGGAGTATAACTTGTGCACAATGCACATTTCTCAATATTAAGTCTAAAATGTGTTTTAATGTCTCTATTGATGAGGATTGTATGATCTTTGAATAATATCGGTCTTTAAATGCAAGATTTTTAAAGTGTACCTAAAGTATACTCGCAATAGTTCCACTTCAGCACAATCAAAAACACTTCAGTGTCTTTGGTTGGACTTCAGCACTACTTCCACACAACTAAAGTGCATTAAGTACAAAATTAGTTACTTATACCAGTTCAGTATACCAACAGTACAATCGCATGGTATTTTTATTAAGTACATAAATACAGAGGGGAAAAAAATAATTTGATCCCCTGCTGATTTTGTACATTTGCCCACTGACAAAAAAATGATGAGTCTATAATTTTAATGGTAGGTTTATTTTAACAGTGAGAGACAGAATAACAACAAAAAAAATCCAGAAAAACGCATTTCAAAAAAGTTATAAATTGATTTGCATTTTAATGAGTCAAATAAGTATTTAAAATTAACCATTAAAATTATAGACTGATCATTTCTTTGTCAGTGGGCAAAGGTACAAAATCAGCAGGGGATCAAATAAGTTTTTTTCCCCACTGTATGTAAATGTATTTGTAGTATACTTAGCACAGAATAAATATATTTCAAATACATTTTTGTATATTTATTTTTCTCTAGGGTTGTCCCAGGCATAGGCTTTCAATTTTAAATTCATAAAATGCACGTATATTATTAATAACAATTTATTTATTACATTTTTAAATCTATAATGTAAATGATAAGTGAAATAATTGTATTGTCTTTCTTCTTCTTTATTTTTTTATACTAATTGTGTGGAAAATATTTCTATGCATTTTTATATACATTGTGTTTCAGTTGTGGTATCACTTCCATTTCCACATGAAATCTGCCACTAACAGTTTTATCAAAAGTTACAATAGTAAGTTACAAAAGAGACAGCAGTGTCAGTCAGGAGCTTAATATTAAAGAGCAGATATAATTTATAAAGAAAATCTGTGAATATCACGTTAACAATTTTTTTTTTTATTGTGCCATTTCCAAAAAATATGAAATTATTATTGAACTGTGTATTTAGGATACATAAAATGCTAGTCATTTTAACCAACATCATGTCCATCACAAATTCAATGGTGGAAGTGGCACTGCAGTCTGTAATGTTCAGAAAAATGACAAAAATGATGACTGTGAAGATTACGGCTACTGTTAAATGAAACAAAAAACACTGTCTGGTTTTCTTTTTCCTTTCTAAGTCTCTCTACTGTATGTCTAATAACTTTGAGAAAGACTGCTCATTATTAAGTGCTAAGAGGGCATATTCAGTGTCACATACGGGAAACAAATAAAAGCCTTGGTATTGAATTCCTCATTAGAAGCTGTAGATTAAAAAAATAATGTGTGCTTTTCTTGACTGAGCTAGAAATGTAACTGTAAATGCACGACAGAGTATCATTGAAGACGGTAATATGTTATTTATAAGATAAGATTATTTGTCACATACACAATTACATAGAGAGTATATAACCAGTAGTGAAATGTATTCTCTGCATTTTACCCATCCTAAGTGAACACACACCCGGAGCAGTGGGCAGCCATGTTACAGTGCCCGGGGAGCAGTTGGGGGTTCGGTGCCTTGCTCAAGGACACCTCAGTCGTGGTATTGAAGGAGGATACTCCCCCCACCAACAATCACTGCCGGACCTGAGATTCAAACCCAGAACCTTCCGCTTACAAGTCCGACTCGCTATCCATTAGGCCACGATTGCCCCTAAATAATTCATTCATTTTAACTTAAATCATCTTTTATCCCAGTCATTCGACTTTCCTGACATGTTGAAACATACATTTTCTATAGAGCAAATTACCCATACACAAATATACACTGGAATGGAAAGGTTTTTTTGTTCCTACAATAAAAGACTCTCTCTCTCTCACCAAAGTGTTTTATATTATCAGATACTGTAATGAATATACTCTGAAATAACTAGATCATACATAATCAAAACTGTATTTTCTCACCCAGTTCTTTAGACACTCACATCTATGAAGAAAAACAACTTCATAGTTATGAATTCCTCCAAGTACATCCATTACAGATATCAAGCTACGACTTCCTCCCATTATATTGACTGTGGTCCATTGGCCTGTTCACTCTGAGATTTTAATCCATTTCCTGAGTCAAGTTACTAAATACACACATTATCGTCAGACAAAGGTTATGGATTAAAGCGGACGGGCGTTTGTCATCCGAAATAGAAGGACGTTCTCTTTACACTCTGTATAATTACCTTTTTCTCTCTAATTGAGGCAACAGATAGAAAATATGCCGAACAAAGCAGAGAATCAATATTAGAGCAGTTAAAAGAAGTTTTAGCTCAATTTGGCGCCGGAACAGGAAAAAGGAGGGATTAGCAGAATTGTGGTGGAAATATGAGAGGGGAAAGAGGATGAAGGCATGTGTAATGCTGCTAGTCAGCAGATATCTAGAGCGCAGACAAAGCGGTCCCACATAAAATCATGGGAAATTCTGCTGAATGGATTTAAGATGGTAATACTGTATAAATATTAGGCTAAGATTTTTTTTTTTTAAAGGTAAACTGTGCAATTTCTATAAACTATTGCAGTACCAAATGTAATCTGGAGCATACAGTAACCTGAACACTTAATTTTTTTCTTCTTCAAAAAGACCCCACATTTAACTCATTGAATAAGCTATACTACATTCCATTTTAAGTTGGGATTTCTGACTTTTTAGAATAGTGCAATAGAATACTAACTGAAATCAGGCTTGTAATAATATTTCAAATATTACTGTTTTTACCGCTTTGTTGGTTAAATAAGTGACATCAAAGCAATGTTCCCAAATAAAGGTAAACACACTTTTAACAAAATAGAATGCAGTTATCATTACATGATTATAAAGTAATAACTGTTTACCTTTGCACAGGTCTGCAAATTAACAAGAATTAGGGTATATCAAAACAACAGAAATAAAAAAAAATAAAAAAATAAAAAAAAAAGAATGTTAGCAACGTGAATTTTATTGGGAAATTCAGCTGCTTGCTTTGTTAGTGACAGTTTTTCCCCATTTGCAGTATTGGCCTTTTTTTTTTTTTTTTTTTAAATGTTCTACGAGTTATTTATGCACAAATCTTCCATGCGTTCTACCTTTATAGTGAGATTTTCAAATGTCAGGCCACTCAACAAACACAATGAAATTCCATTAGTGGCACAGCAATTACACATGATAGCACCTTTAATATTAATATAGGAATATTTACATATGGTGCTACAATTTAATTGGTACCTGAAAGCAATATGTCACTTTTATTTAAAAAGTCAAAAATTCAACAAAAAAATAATCTTAAAACTCCAAATTTAGAACACCACATCCAAATCTAGAAATTCTGCTTTAGTTCTTCCAGCCCTATTTCTTAGTGCAGTCTGACAAATGCAGTTCAGTTCAGGGTGTCTTGAGAAGGGCTCAGGTGTTTAAAGGGATAGTTAAAAATCCTGCCATCATTTATTCATCTTCATGTCATTCCAAACCTGCATGACGTTTTTTTTTTTTTTTTTTTTCTTTGAAAAACAAAAAGGTCAAGATATGTCACAGCAGATTTTACATATTTCTAAATTTCATCAGTTTCTGTGTGTCTTTTCTGGTTTGAAAAAAAGGTTTGTAAAAAAAAAAAAAAAAGGTTTGACTGGTTAACACGACCCACGTAGCACCTTCTCAATCCCATAACTACATCATTCTGATACCAAAAAACATATTTTCCATTAGCATACATTTAAAACAGCTGGGTCAAGCTTAGAAGACGCTATTGTTTTATTATATTAAAGTAGAAATGGACTTTGGTAAAGGGGTTGAGACTGTGTGAATTCTTATGGTGTCGGCAGCCAATCAGCGTTGCTATTTTCCAGCCGATCCAGAGTGATTGGTCACATGGCAGTATTTTATTAAACCACGAATTCCAATAATTCCATACATTTACCGAAAGTGACAAAATTTATAAAACAGGCTCAAAACACCACGCAATAAACATGGCTTTGCCTCCGAGGCACTCAGCGGTGTAATGGTGTGTGTGTGTTCTTACATGAGAAGAATATCTTGCCCGATAGAGGACAGATGGCAAGCGGACACAAGCTTACCCCTCTCTCCTTTCCCTCCATCTGGATGCTTTTCCAGGTAGGGAGCAAAACATTGCCACAAAAGCAGACCTACATCAAAGAAAGAGGCAATATGGCCGCTCATGAAAGGCGGGCAGTGATTTAACTTCAACCACGGTCAAGAAGGGATACTTGCTTCTGTTTTCCAGCCAAGACGGCTTTGCATCAGTATTTTCAGTCGTTCAGAGATGAGAGAATGAAAGCGAGAGGGAGACGGACAAAGAGAAAGAGAAAAATTAGTGCAAAAAGCAACTGGAAAACATCAAGGAAAGGAGAAACAATATGCCTATGAGTATTGGCCATTTTGCATCTGCAATGAAGCACTTTATTATAAAACTATTTCATAAACCCATCATTAGTTTAATATCAACTTCATGTCCCCATTAACTTATGGACAAAAACTCCTGGAATATTCTTCAAATATCTTCTTTTGTGTTATGCAGAAAAAAATATCATATTATATGAGTTTGGACCATGCATGAGGGTGTGTAAATTATGTCAGAATTTTTGGGTGAACGACTCCTTTAAAATCCAACATTTCTACCGGAAATATGACATTCACAATCGACCAGGGTGGGAAGGGATAATAGAGGGGCAATTTTTACAGGCCATTTGGGATTTGGAGGGGAAATGTAGTGAGACAGAAATCTAATTTAATATATGTCACAAAAGAAGGGTGATGAGACTTCACATTATTTCACTAACGTGGCATTAATGACATGTGCCAAAATATAAGCAATAACGTGAGATTTACAGACTGCAGGTAGATGAGGAGGATGTCAAAACTAAGCCTTCAAACATGCATGGATGTGTTACCTGTCATTTAGCAGATGCGTATTCAGCGCAGCGCACTAATTGCAGAGACTGTCTGATTTAAGCAACCTAGGATTATGGGTTATGCTTGAAGGAAAATGGTAAATATTGGCAGCATTTAATGTGGTAATGTGAAAAGCACAATCACATTAGCAAAAAATATCCAAAATGTATATCAAATTTTTCAAAACCAATTTTCAACTGGTTTTGATTTAGGCCTGAGATTTTATCTATCTGTGCTGTAAAATTGATTAATCACAAATAATTGAATAAAGTTTGTAATTATATATATATATATATATATATATATATATATATATATATATATATATGTGCTTGTGTGTGTGTGTGTGTGTGTGTGTGTGTGTGTGTGTGTGTATGTGTGTGTGTGTGTGTGTTTGTATATACATAGAAATATTCACAGTACACACACATATTGTCAGGCGAAGTGTGACATATATTATGTAAACACCAAATTTTATTTTGGATTTTGTGATTAATCACAATTAATAAATTTTACAGCACTACTATCTATCTATCCATCTATCCGTGTATACACAGACATATGTATACACTGTAAAAAATAAGTGTAATTTTAACTGTAAAATTTTTTAAAAATGCTATGGAAAAAAAAAACTGTTAATAGGTTAACAGTAAGTTCCCGTACTATATACAGGGCAAAACTGTAAAAGATATAACCAGACATTTCATGTAATTTTACAGTTAAATGTTGTTAATTGTACAGTTTTTAGAAGTAAAAAATAAATCAATGTTTAATTTACAGTCAAAAACTGTAAACTGATATTCCCAGAATTCCCTGCATGACACTCCACATTTGAAAGTATTTTGTTTAAATAATCATGCTTTTTAATATTTTTTGTTATCAGTTATGTACATTTGGGCTTTATGTTACATCTGTTGTTTAATGAAAGTTTATTGCATTATTTAAGTATCTTGTGTGTTACCATGATGGTGGTAGGTAGGTAGGTAGGTATTTATTCGTCACATACACAATCATACCAAGTACAATCAGCAGTGAAATGCACGGGTTTGTTTCAGAAATTTACAGCATAAACAAGAGGAAAGAGAGATGGAAAAAATAACCCCCAGACTATACTCCTTGGGGGAGTACAGTGTGAGAACAGAAAAAAAACATCTCAGCACAAAAGCACATAATACAGACACATGACTATGCAACAGGGGAGGTAATCCAGCTCCAACAGCAGCCGTCCGGTCCATCGCCAACCCAGCAGCGCTAGTCACAGACCCGTTTGTCAGGCTGGCGGATCAAAGCGACGGAGGCGTTGGATCGGGGTTCTGGGGATGTGTCTGAATCTGTAGTTTGTAATCAGTATGTATGTATATGTGTGTATGTGTAATCATCAGTTGTCTGAGGAATGGGGGAGGAACGCAGAGAGAGTCTCCTTGCAGTGCTCCTCAGGGTTGATTTCCTACCACAGCCTTCTCCAAGGCCAGTGCTGGTAGAGGGGAGCCGGAAAGATAAGATTGTGCTTGTTTAGTCTTAGGGCGAGTAACCTCATTCCAATTTCACAGCTACTCTCATTGTCCGTTCTGGTCTCCGTCAATTTTTCTTTCCAAAGCCGTGAGCTTTTCTGTGATAGAAACCATATTGCGGTTAATAGTCTCAGTCTCAATGCTGACCGCTCTGCCCACTGCTTCAATCATGACGGGCAGCCTTGTGAGGCTTTGAACAGCTGTTCCCGTTTCCTTAATTCTTCGATAACCCAGGGCAAAGCCTAATCCAATCAGCAAAATACCTGTTATCATGGTTCCGAATAGATAAATATCTTCGATGTCCTCCACCGAAAGAGCCGCTAAACACACGCCACGCCACCTGTCCCACGCGTCCATCGTGTAGCCAGCGGGGTACGTTCCGTCAGGACAATTAGGCTCCCCCGAGCCCGTGCTTCTCGTCGAGAAGATGGTGTCAATTGCGTTGAGAGACCAGTTGATCAAATCCATGATTTTTCAGTTTGAGGTTTTGAGGAGCAATGCAGAGAGAGTCTCTCAAGTATTACGATACGAGACGAGACAAGAGAGCAGGCAGGGAGGGAAAAAAAGGGAGAGGATGGGGAGCAAGAAAAATGCGACCGCCTCCGTTGAGAGCCAAAGAGAGAGTGTTTTGGTGTTTTGTGTTTGCATGAATGACACCTTCTATATATTAGTATATACTTCTGCTTGTGGTGAAGCTACTTGTGATGAGCTTTGATTCTTCATGTGGCTTTCTCTTTTACCACCTGCATTATTATGGTGATTGTCAACAGTGGCGCCTTCAGGTATACGGCTGTACGCACTGTGCGTACCATGAGTGCTCAGACGGACCTGAAATCTGCCTTGCAAACATTTCAGCAGTAAATTAGGCGTGTCCCATATTTCTGTCGACTGAATAATTATGAATGTATCAGTCTTTTGCACGCCAAAGTCAATTTATGTGTATAAATATTACGCCAATTAGAAACATAAAATTGTGCTTTCAGACTACAACAATTAATTTAGCCTATTTTACAAATGGGAATACAACGAATTCATGACAATGTTTTACATAAGCTACCCGTAAAATGTATAGTGACAAGTTCTTTAAAATCATCTGGAATGCAATAAAGTATTTTTTAAAGCTGTTTTTAAAGCATTTGCTGCATGTATTAAAAAATAGGCCAATACATAATTCACATATCAGACAAAATTGCCTTGCAGAAAATAATTTGAATTGTATTCAGAGTAGAGCAGCATAAAAATCTGAAAAAAATATAATCGGGCCTGTTTTAGGCTTTTCCTTATTTTTAAGCTATTTTAGACAGTGATAAAAAAATGACTCACCATCGCCTCATTGGACGTGCCTTTAGAGAGAAATGCATCTTTACGGATTACATAATGAAAGAGTTTTTGTTTTCTATTTGAATTATTTCGTAATTTAAATCTTTCTATGGATATATTTATCATATCTGTGACTCAATTCGTTGAGTTTCAGTTCATCATTGTGAAGCGCTCCTGTTCAAGACAGACGGCAAGCGCATATGTATTGCTCTTACCTTTATGAGCAAAAATAAGCGTATTTTAGCTTCACTATCAAGAAAAAAATGCAAGTGACCGCTCTGGTGCTTCCATGTCCTGCAAAGTGTGCTTCAGCTTCCACTCTTCACACAAACGATTGCGCCTAGCGCACATTTATATAGTTTAAACATTTAAACTAACATTGTGATATGCTTGAACTGGTTTATATCTATAGATTTTATTTTAGGCAAATCGTGATGATTTGAGAAGGCTAAATTGATAACTGATCAAACATATCAGCTCATCAGCTCATTGTCTGCCACTGGTCGCTTGGTCGTTACTTTAAATAAAAGAAAAGAAAAAACGTACATTTAACGAACAAAAAGTGCTCCAAAAGTTTTTCTAAATTAACTTCATAAAAAAACGAAATGAAATATAATCACTTTACCATTACATAGCCCAAAAAAAACACAAAAAAACTGTGCGTACCCTCGGAAGAAATCCTGCAGGCGCCCCTGATTGTCAATATGTTACAGGTACAAAACAGATTTTAATAGCAGTGTGTGGTTGAATTTAGTGGTTTACATTCAAATTTCATTGTTTGTAAATAACAGTTTTATACTGTAAATTTTACAATTTGTTCTGTAAATGTGTTTACAGATTTTCTGTATTTTTTACAAAATTATTCTGGCAACCACAGCTGCCAAAATTATTTTGTAAAAACTACAGAATTGTTTTTACAGTGTATACATCATAAATTATTGCCAAGTATGTATAAATAAATATAGATGGATATACAGATATTATAGTTATTGATATAGTGATATATGTATTGATATTATAGTTATTATTGCATATTAAGTATTGTAATAAAGAACAGCTACATAAATAATAATAATAATGAATCAGACACGTATCTAAAATAACAAACTGAATGCGGAAAAACGTATATACATTTGTAGAACATAAGTCAAAGTAATTGACTACACACACACACACACACGTCTGGATTGCTATCCATGAGGGGCTGAAATCGAACATAGTTGTATATTTAAGCTGTGAATATTTGTGAATATTATATCTGTGAATACTGAATTTATGGATGCAAATTTGTAAAGTGAAATGAAATGGACCGAAAATTACCAGTCGGATATTATACATTGCATTTTTAAACAGACTGAATATTTCGGAAGTGAACTCTAGAAGGTGAATATGGATTACTGAATTTTTTATCATAAAAATGTGTGAAATTTTTTTAATTAAAAAAAAAAAAAATACAAAAATATATAATAAATAGAAATGCAAGCCCTGAAAATACAAGGCATTAAAATGCAAACACTGTTAATGCAATGCATTATTCTTTTCAATTAGTGCAATTCAACGTGCTTTTTTTAAAGACATATGTCATTATTTCTCTTCCATATAAGGCTAACACATACAGCATATTAGTTAATCAGAAAATATCCAAATATACATACTGTATGAGAGTGTAGGCAGTGCTGTACATGGCAGTTTTAATACCTTTAAGTGTCATTCTTGAATGCTCAGTATAGTAACTTTTAGTATAGGAAATATGTAACTTCCTCTTTTGCACACTTTTGGGATGAAAGCTGCAACCTTTGCCTTACCAGCTGAGATTTCCTACCTGACGTGCTACCACCACTCCAATGCCACGGGGGGCTTCGCTGCTCAATGTCCAATATTGTTGAAAAAAAACATCACAGAAAAACCATCCACCTTCCTTTCTTTTCAAAGGTAGAAGATTCAATCATCAAGACTCGAACCATCATTAAAAGGTTCAAAAGCTGAGATCACAGGGAATTATACAGGTACGTCTTCAATTATGGATTATAAGTAACGAGGGAGGATTTTAACGTGACACCGGCGCGCATTAAAATGCATGTGCCACATAAGGAATACGAATAGTGTTTCTATTTCCTAAAGTGAGTGAAGTTGAAAAATACATATGTATTTTTGAGCGTGTGTGTTTTCAGCGACGTGCTCCCTTGCTCTCGGCCTCTCTGTGAAGGATGAACATGTCTACAAGAAAAAGTACTTAATGTAAGTCACTTTTAGATGTCTAGGTGTCTGTATCTTTTTCTCTTCGAGGCACTGCACTCAAGAGGACTCCTTCAGACGGAACTATGTCTTCAACGCAAGGATCATGGCCATTAACCGCCGTGATCACTGTAACAGCAGCGTTTTTTTGGTGTGCTTTGCCGGCCCGCGCCCCAGCGATAATGATCTAAGCAGAGGGCAGGAGGAACTGCTTAACTGATGGCGGCAAAACTCAAACCTGGAGAACAAGCGAAGCCTTTTAGCGCCAAGAATAGGAGTATCAGATAGCTGTAGAAAGTGTGTCAACATGCAAAGACTTTAGGCGTAGCGCAGGGGCACCTTGACTGTTTTTCCCAGCTTTTGTCCTGTTGGAACAATTATTTTATTATTTCTTTCTTTCTTCCAGGGAGATTTACCCAACATATCTTGAGAAGCTCTAGAGGTTCTTGACTATTTTTAGCAGCAGCACTGCATTTGATGAGTATGTGGGCAGAAATTCCCAACTCTCTTCCAATGCTAGCGTCGTATAGCATTATTGGCTTCTGTACTGAATTATTTTACATACAGTATGTGGTATGCAAATTAGATGACAATAAGCTGTTTTTGGCCCCTCCCTAATTAACGAGCAACACAAGCTCGATTTCACGAGTCGTTGAGTTTGGAAATGTGTTTGCAAGTTGTTCGTAGTGCACAATGCAAGTACATGTTGCATTCTCATAGCTGCCATAAGATGCAATATAGCGAACATTAGTGTAAACTGACTACAAGGTCAGTGTTCTCTTTCAGGTTCTGTAGTCAACAATTTGAAGAGAATCTTGATAAGCATTCACACATTGCTGCGCTTATATATGATGGTACATTCATGTTGTGTTCAGTTAGTTTCTTCATGGGAACAGATTTGGAGAAATGTAGCATTACATTACTTGCTCACCAATGGATCCTCTGCCGTGCATGGGTGCCGTCAGAATGAGTTCAAACAGCTGATACAAACCATCACAACAATCCACAAGTAAAATCCACTCATGACTCTAGTCCATCAATTAACATCTTGTGAAATGGAAAGCGGTGTTTGTAAGAAACAAACCCATCATTAAAGCATTTTAACTTTAAACCATCACTTGTGGCCAAAATACAAGTCCATAATCCATAATAACATAACACTATTTCCTCCAATGAAAAAGTCCATCACTTGTTGTCATCTAACATCAAAATCCACGGACAAATCTGTTTTGAACTGTTTTGGACATTTTCACTTGTAAACAGCACTTTACAAGTGCATCCACGCACTTCTTGCATCGTAGAAGAAGAAGAATATGCTGTGCACAGGACACAATGCAATGCTCGGGCAAACCGCCATAGAGTTGTTTTTTTCTATAGAGTTAGAATCGGTGAATGTGGTTAACAGGTTTCATGGAAAGAGAATGATGTGCGGCAAACGAGTCTCTGTAGAAATCAAATATTTTAATGGCTGCGGACAAAATAGCTCAACACGAGAGCCAACGCAAAAGCAATGACGTGAAATAAAAAGTCATCATGTTTTAACCTGTTAACATGCACCAGGACGCGGGCGCACTGAAAGCTCTTTGTTTGCACACGTCATTGTTTTCAAACAGATAAAGTAAAACAGGACAAAATGAATCTTGACAAACTATATATCATTTTGAAGGTCTAAGCCTCTAGCATCGACGACAGATCGCTGTTTTTCGATAGAAAGCTTATACGGAATGTATTTGCTAAATTTGTGTAAGCAGTACACATCAAAACATGTATAGAAAACCCGCAGAACATACCATATTCATCCTGATAACGACTCTCAAACGTATCCACTGCTGTAAATCCTGGTTTAGTTTGAAAGATAAGGGTCCAGTGAACAACATTCCATCGAGCTCTTTTAGTCCAAAGAAACAACAACGCTGTAATTTAGATCGTTAATCCTTTGTTTACGTCTCATCTCTTGAGAGAGTTATTGTTTGTGTCCGTTATGGAACAAATTACGCTCAAAAACAGCGTCTTGGTGGTAAAAAAAAACAGCACGATTTTGTAGCAGGCAATGTCCCAAACAGAATGAAATCATCAAAAAAAAAAAAAAGTCAAAGATACACGGAAGATTGTTTATTTGAATTCTGGCGCGCCCTCGCGACGGCGCGTGACGCACGCTGTGACGCACCTGTCATCTGATGGGGCGTAACTTAACGATCTTTTAGCACAATAAGAAAAAAAGAAAAAACATTTCTTTTTTTTCTTCTTCAGCAGTTTTATATATGTTTGCGTGTTTTGTGGGGAATTGCCTGTATCTGTGTGATTAACATCTCTATGACTGATAATGAGCATGTAAATACTGACTGTTCACAGATATCAGTGTGAATGCAGTCTATATAAAAGGCCATTATAATGTGAATATTGACTATATTGGGCAGCCATCAGTATGATTTGCATCTGTATGAATGATCTTCAGCATGTGATTACTAATGTATGAGCAGGAGAGCATCTGTTTGTCAGGAAATCAGTATGTAATTAAGTTATTTTTTTTATTATTATTATTTTTTTTTTCATCACTCAAATTATTATTATTGTATTTTTCTAGTGCTCAAATAAATCACTTATACGATTTCTAAGATTCTGTATACTGTTTTATAATTGAAAAACTGCAGTGGCATGTATAATGACTAAATAGTTTGTAGTAGAACTCTTCAATAATTTGGTAAATATTTTTCCTCAAACGGGGGGGGGGCTAGAAAAATGTCTGCAGGAATATCATTTTTCATGGTATCTTCTTCAGATTTGAAATATAAACTCATGAGACATGTGACTTTCAACCCATTACTTTTCTGGATTGCTCCAGGACTGATTTCATGTATTTTTATATGAAATAAAAAAAAGTTCAGTGTGGTACAATTTTTATCAAGGCACTTCAGTGTCTATAACTTTTTATATTTTTGAGCATTATCAACTTTGGATGATGGATAGTAAAGGCCAAAGGGTCTTCTTTCCAAAGACACCACAATTGTGTGTGTGGCACACTGAAGTCAGGAACTGTTACCATTTTAAGTTAGTTAGTCATTTTCAGCTGTTATTCCCAATATGGGGGGTGCAGGTTAACAGTTAAAGAAGAGTGGATTGATTAAGTGGTGGAAATAGCGGATGATGGGTACAGAACGGTGACAAAACTCAGAGACATTTACAGTACAGTTATACACAGGGTAATGTGCAAAATCTATGGGAATGTTTTAGATTAACTGTAAAAGAATTCACATTCAAGTTTTTAGCTTGATTAAAATATTTATCTTACAGACCTCAGTTTAAATGCAATCAGCTTGTTTTCTATTCTATTATATTCTATAATATTCTATTCTATCGGTTTAAATGTTTCAGTTTGATACTGTATTATATTATTTTATTATAAAGAACTAAACTGTTCTGCATGAGATTTTTTTAAAATAATTTTTAACAGAATTTATTGATAACAGCATTGTAAAAAAGGTTTTCTCAGGTAACCTAAAATGTGCTTCATTCAGTTACATCAAGGATCAAAACAAATAAAAATAGCACATTAAAGTTAAATGTTACACTTTTTTGCGTGTGCTGTACAGGTCTGGTATAAAGAATGTTTTTGCTCAGGTGGCTGAAATGTCCACCCAATTGAGAAAAGTTTTGCTCAGCAAGAACAAAAATGAATAAATAGAGGGAGCATTGCTTGATCTGTGCATATTTCTCTCCTGATTCAGACGGGATGACTTTGAATTGTTTTGATGAATTTGTTTCTAACAAGCACACAGCTTTTCGCTTCACAAGACAATAATTCATGCATGGAATTGTGTGGATTACTTGTGGATTATTGTAATGTTTTTATCAGCTGTTTGGACTCTCATTCTGACGGCACCCATTCACTGCAGAGGATCTATTGGTGAGCAAGTTAACTATTCCTTTAATGATCTGTAACAAAAAAAAAAAAAAAAAAAAGTGAAATCTGATCTGACAGATGATGACAGCTCATATTCACATATATATATATAAGTATAGTACCAGTATTAATAATAGCAATTTGATAAACTTTTTAAAGTAATAAAAATCAGATAAACTATGTAATTTACATCTACTGATATAATAACACATATGGTTTAAATGGCTAGTTCACCCAAAAATGAAAATTCTGTCTTAATTAACTCTCCCACATGACTTCTGTGGAACAAAAAAGAAGCTATTATGAAGAATGTTGGTATCCAGCTTTGGGTACTATTGACTTCATTTACATTGACATTAGCAATTCATTTTTGGGTGAACTACATCTTTAATGGCACATACATTTGATGGTAACTGTCACCATAGCAGCACAAAAAAAATATTAAGTATGTACCACAAGAATGCACTGAAACATCGATACCTGGGTTTGCATACTTATGTCTAGGATGTTTCTGGCCTGAGATCACCCCCCCACCACCACCAAACACACACACACACACACACACACACACATTGATCTTCTATGTAAGTTACAAGTATTTACAGGAATGCTAACGTACATCTGATGGGCCTCAGTGCCAACAGCTCTCTTCGCTTCAAAGTTTTCCTTTCAACACACACACACACACACACACACACACACTATTTCTACTTGGAGTACAGACAGACAAATAAGATGAACCAACACAATGCATAATACTCACATTCTCAATGCAGTTATTTTACATACAAAAATATTCCTTCAGGTGAAAAAAGTCATCATTTTAGAAAGCAAAAACAGTCGAACAACATACATTCAATTGCATCGTCATGGTAGTTAAAGCTTCCTCACGTGTTGACAGCAGCTTCACAGATCAAGAAGGCCATCTACCTGAGAGTAATTAGAGAGAGACAGTTCAACTTCGCTCTTAATTGTGTGAACTATATTCGCTGAAAGTCGGCCTGTTATCTTCAGAAGGGTCGGAGGGCAGTTACTTCTTGCCCATTAGCGATGTTTATTCCAAGCATGCGTTCCTGTCAGATATACCAAATGGGTTTAAGTCTTGTATTGACCTCATTTACCCCGCAGTTGAGCTGCTAAATTATTCCAAGGGGCGAAAAGTCGTTTATACAAGCCTGAGGAACGATTTTTCTGTGAGGAATTAAGGTGCACTATCGACTACGTCTGCAACTGTAGGTAAAGACATAATCCACCATTTAACGTTATTGTTAAAAATGAAGCAAGGAAATGGAAAATAATCTCCTTTCCCGAAAGAGTGAAATTTTAATATCCCATCTAGTGCTATCCACCAGTTTAACATAATGACTCTTCTTTCTATGAAGCGGGCTAAAACTTTTTAAAAATCAGGGATGAATAATGAGCGATAAAAGAAGTGAAGATCTTTTGATTTTCTTAAATAATCACAAGTGGGAGTAAAATTACTTTCCATAAAAGTGTCAAGGTTTTAAAACTCAAAGCTTGGTCCATAAAAAGAGAAAAATGTCTTTAACGGCAGCCAGAACTTTCCCATTAGGTGGGAAATTAAAGAAGGAAAAAGAAATCGGGCAACAAAAAGAGAGCAATAAAAGGAAAAGAGTGTGGCATTATGTAAAATTGTCCGCTAAATAGCCCAGGGCTGTTTTAATCCTTTTTTTGTGCGAGAAGCTTTTTTGCTTCATGAAGCTGAAGTGCAGTCGATATTGTGTTCTAGCACAGGCTCCTGATGAATTGACCTGATTGGGGCTTCTGCACATTTAAATGATGAACTGAAAGAGAATCTAAAGCTGACTGAGACACATCACCATTTACACACAATTGTGTGCTTCTAATATTATAGCAACAGTTTAGACAGGACCCTTTTCTATTCTAACATGACAATGCCTCTGTAAGGCAAGGTTCAAAAAGAAAATGATTGATTCAGTCAGTGTGGAAGAACTTGACTGGTCTGCATAAAACCTGCATAAATCCTAATCCCAGTTTAACACCTCTTGTGTGACTGTAAATGCAGACCTTGATCCAAAAACTCATCACCAAACACCAATGACTTGTACATACACTACAGTGGTGTGAAAAAGTGTTGTCCCCCTTCCTGATTGTTTATTTTTTTGCATGTTTGCCACACTTTAATGTTTCAGGTCATCAAACAAATTTAAATATTAATCAAAGATAACACAAGTAAACACAACATGCAGTTTTTAAATGAAGGGTTTTTTTTATGAAGGGAAAACAAAATCCAAACCCACATGGCCCTGTGTGAAAAAGTGTTTGCCCCCCACCCCCTGTTAAAACATAACTGTGGTTTATCACACCTGAGTTCAGTTTCTCTAGCCACATCCATGCCTGATTATTGCCACACCTGTTCGCAATCAAGAAATCACTTAAATAGGACCTGCCTGACAAAGTGAAGTAGACCAAAAGGTCCTCAAAAGCTACACATCATGTTGAGATCCAAAGAAATTCAGGAACAAATGAGAAAGAAAGTAATTGAGATCTATCAGTCTGGAAAAGGTTATAAAGCCATTTCTAAAGCTTTGGGACTCCAGCGAACCACAGTGAGAGCCATTATCCACAAATGGCGAAAACGTGGAACAGTGGTGAACCTTCCCAGGAGTGGCCGGCCGACCAAAATTACTCCAAGAGCGCAATGACGACTCATCCAAGAGGTCACAAAAGACCCCACAACAACATCTAAAGAACTGCAGGCCTCATTTGCCTCAGTTAAGGTCAGTGTTCATGACTCCACCGTAAGAAAGAGACTGGGCAAAAATGGCCTGCATGGCAGAGTTCCAAGACCAAAACCGCTGCTGAGCAAAAAGAACATAAAAGCTCATCTCAGTTTTGCCAGAAAACATCTTGATGATCCCCAAGACTTTTAGGAAAATACTCTGTGGACTGACGAGACAAAAGTTGAACTTTTTGGAAGTGTCACAGAATGGCCCGTATTCCTCCATCACTGATCACCTTCACCTGCACCTGATTAATGATCATGCACACCTGCTCCTCATCACCACAGTCATTAGGACCTGGATATAAGCTCACTCCTCATCCTGCACCACGGTCTGATCTTAAAGTCACTAAGCTGCCATGACATTGAGACTTGTGGATACTACTCGGACCTTCACTCTCTACAGCGGACTGCTAGCTGAGTATACTAACCTGTGTTACTTACCTGATGATACTCACCCTCTGTCTTCCCTCTCATCACCAGATACCTGTTCATCTGTGGACTCTAGAGACTCGCAGGCTCTCCAGGATTCCTATCCGCCACGAACCTGCCAAAGGACAGAGACACAATCAGAATCCCAGCGCACTATCCACTATTCATCTAGAAAGCCACTTACCTCACGCAAAGACTCTCACCACTGTTGTCTCACCTAATCCTGTAATAAACTCAACCTCTTCTACACTTACCTTTGTGTCTGGCAGTTTCCGTAACAGAAGATCAGACCACAACCGAAGACGTAAGTGGACCACACCGATATGGAGGCGGCTTCATTTATTAATTGGGCTTATGCAATCCACAACCCGCTGGATTTTGTGAGGGAATTCGTGCCATTCGCCCTCTCCAGCTCGCTAGAAGATCGAGCCCTCAAGATCTTGTTCTGGCTCGGGATCACAGCCCATCACCCCTTGAAGCTCCCAGACACTTCCAGCCTCACCTGGCAGGAGACTGTCTTCAAGTGTCTGGAGAGTCTCAGATCCCAAGTCGGAGTTCCGCCCGAAGCGAAGATGATGGTTCCGCCGCCCGAAGCGACGACGATAATTCCGCCGGTCACGGCGATGATAGTGCCGCCGCCTGAGATGGCGATGATGGTTCCGCCACTCGCGGCGACGATGATGCTCCCGTCCGCGACGATGATGGTTCCGCCGCCAGAAGCGACGATGATGATTCCGCCGGTCACGGCGATGATAGTTCCGCCGCCTGAGATGGCGATGATGGTTCCGCCACTCGCGGAGATGATGCCGCCTGCCACGGCTAAGAGCTCTCCTGAGCCTCTGCTGGTTCCGTCCAGCTCTCCTGAGCCCCTGCTGGTTCCGTCCAGCTCTCCTGAGCCCCTGCTGGTTCCGTCCAGCTCTCCTGAGCCCCTGCTGGTTCCGTCCAGCTCTCCTGAGCCCCTGCTGGTTTCGTCCAGCTTTCCAGAGCTCGCTCCTCGCCAGTGCCCTCCAGTGGCTGCGCCACGCCAGTGCCCTCCAGTGGCTGCTCCACGCCAGTGCCCTCCAGTGGCTGCTCCACGCAAGTGCCCTCCCGTGGCTGCTCCTCGCAAGTGCCCTCCAGTGGCTGCTCCTCGCCAGTGCCCTCCAGTGGCTGCTCCACGCCAGTGCCCTCCAGTGGCTGCTCCACGCCAGTGCCCTCCAGTGGCTGCTCCTCGCCAGTGCCCTCCAGTGGCTGCTCCACGCCAGTGCCCTCCAGTGGCTGCTCCACGCCAGTGCCCTCCAGTGGCTGCTCCACGCCAGTGCCCTCCAGTGGCTGCTCCACGCAAGAGCCGTCCTGAATTCCCGCTGGTTCCGCCCAGCCGTCCTGAAGTCCCGCTGGTTCCGCCCAGCCGTCCTGAAGTCCCGCTGGTTCCGCCCAGCCTTCCTGAAGTCCCGCTGGTTCCGCCCAGCCGTCTTGAATCCGCGCTGCAAGAGCGTTCCCTGGTGCCCGCTCCTCCAGAGCGCCCCCTAGTGCCCGCTCCTCCAGTATGCCCACCAGAGGGGAGCTTCCCCATGAAAATTTGGGGGGGGGGGGCTATATATCCTCTGCCTGGGTGGCCGGGCCCAGAGCCAAGGCCACGGAGATCCATGACCCACCATGGCCGCACAAAAGAAATAGGCCATGGTCTCCCGAGCCTCCAGATCCGCCATGGTCTCCCGAGCCTCCAGATCCGCCATGGCCTCCCGAAGCCCCGGATCCACTATGGCCTCTCGAAGCCCCGGATCCGCCATGGCCTCCCGAAGCCCCGGATCCGCCATGGCCTCCCGAAGCCCCGGATCCGCCATGGCCTCCTGAACCTCCTGTCCCGCCATGGCTTCCTGAATCTCCGGTTCCACCCTGGATGCCTTCCCTGTGTCCATGTCTTCCACCGACATCCAGGGCACCCACCCCCCCTCCCAGGTTTTGTTATTACGTCGCGGGACGCGCCGTCCGGGAGGGGGAGGTACTGTCACAGAATGGCCCGTATTCCTCCATCACTGATCACCTTCACCTGCACCTGATTAATGATCATGCACACCTGCTCCTCATCACCACAGTCATTAGGACCTGGATATAAGCTCACTCCTCATCCTGCACCACGGTCTGATCTTAAAGTCACTAAGCTGCCATGACATTGAGACTTGTGGATACTACTCGGACCTTCACTCTCTACAGCGGACTGCTAGCTGAGTATACTAACCTGTGTTACTTACCTGATGATACTCACCCTCTGTCTTCCCTCTCATCACCAGATACCTGTTCATCTGTGGACTCTAGAGACTCGCAGGCTTTCCAGGATTCCTATCCGCCACGAACCTGCCAAAGGACAGAGACACAATCAGAATCCCAGCGCACTATCCACTATTCATCTAGAAAGCCACTTAACTCACGCAAAGACTCTCACCACTGTTGTCTCACCTAATCCTGTAATAAACTCAACCTCTTCTACACTTACCTTTGTGTCTGGCAGTTTCCGTAACAGGAAGGTGTGTGTCCAATTACATCTGGCGCAAAAGTAGCACAGCATTTCAGAAAAAGAACATCATACCAACAGTAAAATATGGTGGTGGTAGTGTGATGGTCTGGGGCTGTTTTGCTGCTTCAGGACCTCACTGATAAAAATGATTTTTTGGTGAAGTAAATACTAAATAAAAACAAATGTAATTTCTACATTAAATAATTTAGTTCAGGCAAGAATTAAAAAAAAATAAGTAAATTCTATATTAGTACTCGATTTAAGCTTGTAGAAATTAAAGTTTGAACTTATAAGTATATTTTACTTGGAATTGTTTGTTATATTTACAAGGATTCTTTAAGTAAATATCAAAGTTATGATCCCGTTGTTCCCATCATGCACTGGGGCATGAATAATTAAAAAGGTTAAATTTTTCACTGTTTTTGAGTTGTATTTACACTGTTTTATGGTTGCTTTTATTGTTAGGTTTAGTAACTTACTGTTTTGTGACATCTGGTGTTGATTTTCTACTCAAAATGACCCATTCATACTCAAACAATATCCACTGATTGTTACCGTCATTGTGTATGGTGTACCAAGTATCGAGGTCTCTGTGTTCATTTGGGTAATAATTCTATTGAGTGGACATATTATCTTAAAAGGATAACAAGCTGTCTACTTGCTTACTTAAATGTTTGTGAGTGAATCACATGCTTTAATAGCATAGTTGTTTTCAAGTGCTTCATCGATTGAGTAAATTTTAGAAGCTATGACTGAGTGAAATGTACTTAAGTATTGCAGATTTAACTTAAAATAATTAAGTAAAATTTACTCGTCAAACTCTGACTGGCCATGTTAAACTTACTTATTTCCTTTGCTAATTTGACCTAACTTAGTTAAGTAGATTTTACTTAATTCAGTACTTGCATTTTACTTAAAATGCATGTGTGCAAAAACTTGCAAAACAAAAATTAAGTAAATCTTACTTATTGTTTTTTTCAGTGCTGGAAGACTTGCTGTGATAAATGGAACCATGAATTCTGCTGTCTACCAAAAAATCCTGAAGGACAATGTCCGGCCATCTGTTCGTGACCTCAAGCTGAAGCGAACTTGGGTTCTGCAGCAGGACAATGATCCAAAACACACCAGCAAATCCACCTCTGAATGGCTGAAGAAAAACAAAATGAAGACTTTGGAGTGGCCTAGTCAAAGTCCTGACCTGAATCCTATTGAGATGCTGTGGCATGACCTTAAAAAGGCGGTTCATGCTCGAAAACCCTCCAATGTGGCTGAATTACAACAATTCTGCCAAGATGAGTGGGCCAAAATTCCTCCACAGCGCTGTAACAGACTCATTGCAAGTTATCATCACAAGACTCATCGCAAACGCTTGATGGCAGTTGTTGCTGCTAAGGGTGGCCCAACCAGTTATTAGGTTTAGGGGGCAAGCACTTTTTTTCACACAGGGCCATGTGGGTTTGGATTTTGTTTTCCTTTCATAATAAAAAACGTCATTCAAAAACTGCATGTTGTGCTTACTTGTGTTATCTTTGATTAATATTTAAATTTGTTTGATGATCTGAAACATTAAAGTGTGGCAAACATGCAAAAAAATAAAAAATCAGGAAGAAAAAACACTTTTTCACACCACTGTATATAGACAAAAGTATTGGGACACCCCCTTCTTTAGAACAGAAAAATGCACATCCAAATCTGTGGCAACAACGATGGGAACATAATTCATGTATTTAAACATTGTATTTCCATCTCTGTTTTGGAAGTGTCTAAAATGACTGTGCCCATATGTACAAGTCATTGGTGTTTGGTGATGAGTTTTTGGCTCAAGGTCTGCATTTACAGTCACACCAGAGGTGTTAAACTGGGATTAAGGTATAAGGCATTAATATGTGCTCATGTAAATTCTGCCTTTTTGGACCATGCGCCTAACACGCCGACACATTTTGTCATTAAACTGGCAAAAGTGTATTAGAACACGCCCTAAGTGCACCTGCGCCATGCAGACCATGTGCTTAGATCGGTAAAATAGGGCCCAAAATGTTGGCCATGAATAAATAAATAGTGGCTACATCTCTTTTTGTCTGTACTTTATTATTTTGTCTCCATGGGCTGATTGCAATAGCCTGATCACACTGACAAACACATCATCATCTGACATCACTGTGTCATATAACACATCATTCATGAATCTCTGCTGAGTCTTTATACTGAGTTTAACCCCGTTCTAAAGTCAGAATCAGAATCAGAATCAGAATCAGAATGAGCTTTATTGGCCAGGTATGTTTACACCTACGAGGAATTTGTTATAGTGACAAAGCTCCACAGTGCAACAGAATGACAGCAACGGGACAGGACACAGACAACAAAAGAACACTATACAAATATACAAATAGGCAATGTAAAAAAAAAAAAAAAAAAAAAAAACCAAAAACACTATGCAATACAGACAATCATGTGTGTACAGGTCTGACGTGCAAATTTGAAATGGAAAAAATTTAAATAAAAAATATTATATATGTATGTGCGGTGAATAAATAGTTGTAAAATAGTGTTGTGTGTTCCACGTTAATGTCAGGTGTTCATGAGATGGATTGCTTGGGGGAAGAAACTGTTCCTGTGTCTGGTCGTTCTGGTGCTCAGAGCTCTGTAGCGTCGACCAGACGGCAGCAGTTCAAAGAGGGAGTGTGCTGGGTGTGAGGGGTCCAGAGTGATTTTGCCAGCCCTTTTGCTCACTCTGGATAAGTACAGTTCTTGGAGAGTAGGGAGGGTTGTACCAACGATTCGCTCAGCAGTCCGGACTACCCTCCGTAGTCTTCTGAGGTCAGATTGGGTAGCTGAGCTGAACCAGACAGTTATTGATGTGCAGAGGACGGATTCAATGATGGCAGAGTAGAACTGTTTCAGCAGCTCCTGTGGTAGGTTGAACTTCCTCAGCTGGCGAAGGAAGTACAACCTCTGCTGGGCCTTTTTCACAATGGAGTCTATGTGAATGACCCACTTCAGGTCCTGGGAGATGGTGGTGCCCAGGAACCTGAATGACTCCACTGCAGTCACCGTGCTGTTCATGATGGTGAGTGGGGGGAGAGCAGGGGGGTTTCTCCTGAAGTCCACAATCATCTCCACTGTTTTGAGCGTGTTAAGCTCCAGGTTGTTAAGACTGCACCAGACAGCCAGCTCCTTAACCTCCTGTCTGTAGGCAGACTCGTCACCGTCCTGAATGAGGCCGATCAGTGTGGTGTCGTCTGCAAACTTCAGGAGCTTGACAAAGGGGTCTTTAGAGGTGCAGTCGTTGGTGTAGAGGGAGAAGAGCAGTGGGGAGAAAACGCAGCCCTGAGGGGCTCCAGTGCTGGTGGTGCGGGTGCTGGATGTGTATTTTCCCAGCCTCACAAGCTGCTGCCTGTCTGTCAGGAAGCTGTTGATCCACTGACAGACGGAGGTAGGGACGGAGAGCTGTGTCAGTTTATTCTGAAGGGTGTCCGGGATGATGGTGTTAAAAGCAGAGCTGAAGTCTACAAACAGGATCCTCACATAAGTCCCTGGTCTGTCCAGATGCTGCAGGGTGAAGTGCAATCCCATGTTGACTGCATCATCCACAGACCTGTTTGCTCTGTAGGCAAACTGCAGGGGGTCCAGTAAGGGTCCAGTGGAGGCCTTCAGATAAGCCAAAACCAGTCTTTCAAATGATTTCATGACCACAGACGTTAGAGCCACAGGTCTGTAGTCATTAAGTCCAGTAATTTTGGGTTTCTTTGGGACAGGGATGATGGTGGAGCGTTTGAAGCATGAGGGGACTTCGCACAGCTCCAGTGATCTGTTGAAAATCTGTGTGAAAATGGGGGCTAGCTGGTCAGCACAGGATTTAAGGCAGGCTGGTGACACACCGTCTGGGCCTGGTGCTTTCCTTCTTTTGTTCTTTATGAAGACCTGCCGCACGTCATCTTCACTTATTTTCAGTGCAGGTGTGGGGGAGAGGGGGGTTGCTGGAGGTGTTAATGGTTGTGTGGAGAGGTGTTCAGGGCGGGTGTGGGGTGTTTTTTCAAACCTGCAGCAAAAGACATTCAAATCGTCTGCTAATTGTTGATTCTCCACAGTACTGGGGGATGGTGTCTTGTAATTTGTAAGGTCTTTCATACCTTTCCACACTGAAGCAGAATCACTGGAAGAGAACTGAATCCTTAGCTTGTCAGAATAATTCCTCTTAGCCACCCTGATCTCCTTTTCCAGTGTGTATTTGGCCTGTTTATACAAGACTTTATCCCCCATTCTGTAAGCATCTTCTTTGGCCTGACGGAGCTGTCTGAGTTTTGCTGTGAACCATGGTTTGTCGTTGTTGTAGGTTAAACGAGTCCTGGTAGGAATACAAATATCTTCACAGAAACTGATATATGATGTTACAGTCTCTGTGAGTTCGTCCAAATCGGTGGCAGCAGCTTCAAAAACAGTCCAATCAGTGAGGTCAAAACAAGCTTTTAAATCTTGCTCCGCTTCAGCAGTCCATCTTTTAACAGTTTTTAATACAGGTTTTTCAGATTTGAGTTTCTGCCTGTAGGTTGGTATAAGATGAACTAAACAATGATCAGAGAGTCCTAAAGCTGCTCGAGGGACAGAGTGATATGCATCCTTTATCGCTGTGTAACAGTGGTCCAATATATTACTGTCTCTGGTGGGACATGTGATGTGCTGTCTGTATTTTGGCAGTTCGCGTGAGAGATTTGCTTTATTAAAGTCACCGAGAATGATTAAAACAGAATCCGGGTGTTGTTGCTCAGTCTCTGTGATCTGATCAGCAAGTTTCTGTAAAGCTGATCTGGCGTTCGCGTGCGGTGGAATGTAAACACTCACGAGAATAAACGAACAGAACTCCCGCGGCGAATAGAACGGCTTGCAGTTAATGAAGAGCGTTTCTAGATCATAACAGCACATCTTCTTTAACACAGTTACATCTGTACACCACCTCTCATTGATGTAGAAGCACGTCCCGCCGCCGCGCGATTTCCCCGTTGATTCTGCCTCGCGATCTGCTCTGATCAGCTGGAAGTTGGGAAGATGTAACGCGCTGTCCGGTATGGTATCCTTCAGCCAGGTTTCCGTAAAACACAGAGCAGCAGAGTTTGAGAAATCCTTATTTGTCCGGGAGAGCAGGAGAAGTTCGTTCGTTTTGTTGGGTAGAGAGCGGAGATTCGCGAGATGGATGCTAGGCAACGGCGTTCTTAATCCGCGCTCACGAAGCTTCACAAGCGCGCCGGCTCGCTTCCCCCGTCTGCGCGACCTGTAGCGTCTAAACAACACCGCAGCTCCGCCAACTATAATGTCCAGCAAAGCGTCCGAGTAACCAAAATCCGGTAAAAGATTTTGTGGTGTGTTCTGCCGAATGTTCAGCAGTTCATCCCTGGTAAAGCTGATCGTGCTTGAGAAACAAAAAACAGGAAAAACAAACAAAAACAGTACAAACACTGGAGAGCAAAGCACAGTAGCTGCCATCTGCGGCGCCATCACGAGCTAAAGTCAGTTCAGGTCAAACAAACCACACTGCTTTTTGCCACCTCAGGATGTCTATAACCACACAGTGACATTTGCATCAAACATTTGGTTATTTAGCTTAGGCATGTGTACAGGTGCATCTCAATAAATTAGAATGTCGTGAAAAAGTTCATTTTTTAAACTTTCACATATTTTTGAAATAAACTTTCATATATTTTAGATTCATTACATGTAAAGTAAAACATGTCAAAAGTTTTTTTGTTTTAATTTTGATGATTAGAGCTTACAGCTCATGAAAGTCAAAAATCAGTATCTCAAAATATTAGAATATTTACATTTGAGTTTCAATAAATGACCATCCATCCATAAAGTATAAATTCCGGGTATCTCTTGTTCTTTGAAACCACAATAATGGGGAAGACTGCTGACTTGGCAATGATCCAGAAGACGAACATTGACGCCCTCCACAAAGAGGGTAAGTCACAGAGGGTCATTACTGAAAGGTGTGGCTGTTTACAGAGTGCTGTATCAAAGCATATTAAATGCAAAGTTGACTGGAAGGAAGAATTTGGGTAGGAAAAGGTGCACAAGCAACAGGGATGACCACAAGCTTGAGAATACAGTCAAGCAAAGCTGATTCAAACACTTGGGAGAGCTTCACAAGGAGTGGACTGAAGCTGGAGTCAGTGCATCAAGAGTCACCATGCTCAGACGTCTTCAGGAAAAGGGCTACCAAGCCACTTCTGAACCAGAGACAACGTCAGAAGCGTCTTACCCGGGCTGTGGAGAAAAATAACTCAGTGGTCCAAAGTCCTCTTTTCAGATGAAAGTAAATTTTGCATTTCATTTGGAAATCAAGGTCCCAGAGTCTGGAGGAAGAGTGGAGAGGCACAGAATCCATGTTGCTTGAAGTCCAGTGTGAAGTTTCCACAGTCAGTGATGATTTGGGCTGCCATGTCATCTGCTGGTGTTGGTCCACTGTGTTTTCTGAAGTCCACAGTCAACGCAGCCATCTACCAGGAAATTTTAGAGCACTTCATGCTTCCTTCTGCTGGCAAGCTTTATGGAGATGCTGATTTCATTTTCCAGCAGGACTTGGCACCTGCCCACACTGCCAAAGTTACCAAAAACTGGTTCAATGACCATGGTGTTACTGTGCTTGATTGGCCAGCAAACTCGCCTGACCTGAACCCCATAGAGAATCTATGGGGTATTGTCAAGAGGAAGATGAGAGACACCAGACCCAACAATGCGGATGAGCTGAAGGCCACTGTCAAAGAAACCTGGGCTTCCATACCACCTAAGCAGTGCCCAGTGTTGGGAAGGTTACTTTGAAAATGTAATAGGTTACAGATTACAAGTTACCCTATTTAAAATGTAATAGTAGTGTAACTTTTTCAATTACTTTATAAAAGTAATGTAACTGATTACTTTAGATTACTTTTTGATTACTTTCCTAAATTTCTAATAAATGTTTTCAACTGTTAATCATTTTCAAACATTTACACCATGCAAGGTTAACCTTAGTATTCAGCACTAATAACTGTCAGACTTTAAAAACCCTTCATCACTTGAATTAAGATGATCAAATTTGAACACATCCACCAAAATCAGACTTTAGTACCGCCTTTTACTTTGAGACTGATCAAGTTCAATGCAGATTTCAAATCATAAGAAAAAGTTTACTGATACTGTTTTTGAAACCAAATCTTCGCATAAGTACAGGAAACACTGCATCTAACGATGCTTTGGAAGAAATAACAGTTCATTAAAATATGTAAAAAATAAAAGCATATACATCAACCCAAATACGGTTATCTAATAAGCATGTGTCCTATTCTTTGTACTAAACTCCTGAAACATTTTTAAACATTGGTGTCTGTTTGTATATATGATGATAGTCTTCTCAAAAGAAATTGTAAAATGCTCATGAAGTGACTCAGAGCAGTTCTAGAGATTGTTTATGTGTTCATACTCATATATATTGAGGCGGCAGACTGAAAACACCACGAGTGATACACAGGATACATCTCTCTGACTCTTTCTAGAAAAATCCTAATACTGAACATGAGTCATATTTTTCCCTTATAAAAATTAACCATGATTTTATTATAGCAAAAATACAGTAACCATGTTTTTTCTTTTGGCAAATGGATTTTTTTTTTTTTTTACTTCAAATTCCATGGTTAAACTATGGTTAGTGTAGCATAAACCATGGTTATTTGTGGTTACCATGGTTTAACAATAGTAATATTGTCTTTGGATTTATAGTAAAATCATCGTTAATTTTCGTAAGGGTTGTGTTGTTGTCTGCCCTAGCTCCCTCTATACCTATTATAAAACGATATGGTTCTTTGTCTGCTACATTACTACTGTAACTTTACAATAGATAGGCTGATAATGATGTCCTTTAGCTATAGGCCCACAGTATCTTGAGTGACGACTGATGAGCAATGGGCTGCTGCTTAACTAAACAAAGACAAAACTATAATAGCATATTTACAGATGAATCTGACCTGCACTTGAAATCCTGAACAGTAGTTTTGCTTCTCTGCTCCACCTGTGCGCTTCCACAGTCCTCTCCATGGTCAAATCTCTCGGTATTGATTACTCTGCTCGAAACCGTTTGGCGGAGACGCGGAGCGCGCGCGCGAGACGAAGCATTGTCAGTCAGACTAACCGATTAGTGATTTATTAGAAAAAAACGGTCAAGTCAGTGCAATTTGGGAAAGAAATCAATTAAATCTGTATGTGGATGTGCGTAAATATTCAAATGTAACCCCCTTTGTAATCGTTAATAATTTTCATAAGTAACTGTAATTTAATTACACATTTTTTCTTAGTAACTGTAACTAATTACAGTTACATTTATTTTGTAATTAAATTACGTAACGCCGTTACATGTAACTAGTTACTACCCAACACTGGCAGTGCCACAAACTGATCACCTCCATGCCACGCCGAATTGAGGCAGTAATTAAAGCAAAAGGAGCCCCTACCAAGTATTGAGTACATATATAGTAAATGAACATACTTTCCAGAAGGCCAACAATTCACTAAAAATGTTTTTTTTATTGGTCTTATGAAGTATTCTAATTTGTTGAGATAGTGAATTGGTGGGTTTTTGTTAAATGTGAGCCTAAATCATCACAATTAAAAGAACCAAAGACTTAAACTACTTCAGTCTGTGTGCATTGAATTTATTTAATACACGAGTTTCACAATTTGCGTTGAATTACTGAAATAAATGAACTTTTCCACGACATTCTAATTTATTGAGATGCACCTGTATATGTTTTTTTTTGTTTGTTTGTTTGTTTTTTTGTGGGTCAGTTCAAATCAATTTCAGATTCATGAAGCCTGTGTGTTTCTATAGTAGATTGTGTAGATTTTATTTGATGCTGGATTAGGCCAAGTGGCTTACAGCTCATTCAAACTATATTATTTTAGCAATATTACAGTTAAACCCAGAAACTTACCAGTTCTACCATTTGAGCTAAAGGAACCTCATAAGCCTGGTTTATGATCTCATGCTAATATGGACTCAAAGAATGGTTCACATGTCATGTTGTACTTTTCTTTCCAGTAAATGTCTTCCATCAAACATTCTTGTATGCCTTTAATATGTAAGTGTAATGCACAAGCATACAGGTGGGCGATAAACCAGTAGAAATTTACCGGTACAAACCGGAGTATCATTTTTATCACAGCCATGTCAGTGTTGCATGTGGCATTGAATCTCCAGCACCACAGAAATGTGTGAATGTGAGTTTGCAGTCTGAACAGAATGTTATTAGATAAAGGAATATCTTTGTATCGAGTTATGCTGTCATCGCTAGCTGAATGCAAAACAACAAACATTTATATTGGGTAACACTTTAGAATAGGGAACGTCTCGGTTACGTATGTAACCCTCGTTCCCTGAAGGAGGGAACGGAGACGTCACGTCGGATGACCGACGAAATTGGGGATCTCGCCAGAGAGACCAATCCACTTCGAGTGTAACTAAACGAGCCAATGGACATTGGCATGCGATCATTGCATCCAGCTGCCGCCGATCACAGAGTGAGTATAAGAGGCAGCAGGTGCACCGCATTAATTCATGCTTTCGCTGAGGAGCCGAGCCGGTGACCCGGCAGCTCAGCGGTGGTACAGCGACTGTGGCGACGGGACGTGACGTCTCCGTTCCCTCCTTCAGGGAACGAGGGTTACATACGTAACCGAGACGTTCCCTTTCAGTCGGTCACTCCGAGTCACGTCGGATGACCGACGAAATTGGGATCCCTACCAAAGCGCCACAGGAGCTGCCCCTTCCAGTGCCCTGTGTAGGCCTCCTGATCCTTCCTATAAGGCAGACGATAGGACCGGGCTCTACACAGAGAAGGTCAACTACTGTTGTTCCTTGAGCAACCCAAACAGTAGGACTTGGGTAACACTGGGAAGCGTGCCCTTCCGCTTGGAAGAGGCACACTGCGGAGTCATCTCCTCCCAGAGGGGGTTAAGTGACATTACTCATGTGAAGTAACCCCGTAGGGCCCTATGCACATGGAAGTCTCGGAGATGGCTTAGGCTGCATCATTAGAGATGGCAGAACGTGGTCTGCCAGGGAAAACACGGCTCTAATAAGCATACCGTGGAATACACATATGGGATCCCAGCAGGGTCTTTCATATGGGCACTAGCCTCACACCAGATTTCAAGAATTCATTGGCTGAAAAGGCCTGGCGCCGGACGCTCCGCCACGTCTGGACGCTGGAGTGCTGGAGGACTCGACAGGGTTTACCTGGTTAAGGAACTCTCTGGAGAATTAGGCGTAAGGACGCCGCAAGCCGACTCTGAGCCGGGCCTCTCAGTGCCACTACCCGTTTGAGGTGAGAACACAGGAGGAAACCGGTTCGACACGTAGGCTATAAAACCTAGCGAACGTGTTGGGAGTCGCCCAACCCGCAGCTCTACAGATGTCTGCTAGCGAGGCACCACGAGCCAGCGCCCAGGACGATGCGACACCCCTAGTGGAGTGAGCACGCAGCCTGAGCGGGCAGGGCACACCTTGTGCTCCATAAGCCAAGGTGATGGCATCCACTATCCAGTGGGCCATCCTCTGCTTGGAGACAGCATTCCCCTTCTGCTGCCCTCCGTAACAAACAAAGAGCTGTTCTGAGGTCCTGAAGCTCCGAGTTCTATCCACGTACTGTCGTAATGCACGTACAGGACAGAGCGAAGCTAGGGCTGGGTCTGCCTCCTCCAGGGGCAGCGCTTGCAGGTTCACCACCTGGTCCCTGAAGGGAGTGGTAGGAACCTTGGGCACATAGCCAGGCCGGGGTCTCAGTGTTGCACTGGAGTCAGCCGGCCCAAACTCAAGGCACGATTCGTCGACCGAAAATGCCTGCAGGTCCCCCACCCTCTTGATCGAGGCCAACGCAGTCAGGAGTAGGGTTTTCATAGAGAGAAACTTCAACTCGACTGACTGCAAAGGCTCAAAGGGGGCAATTTGTAGGGCTCTTAGCACCAATGCCAAATCCCAAGAGGGTAAGGAGGGAGGCCTAGGAGGATTTAACCTCCTAGCCCCCCTAAGAAACCTGATGACCAGATCGTGTTTCCCCACCGATCTCCCTTCTACGGGGTCGTGGTGGGCTGAAATAGCAGCAACGTAAACTTTAAGGGTGGAGGGGGACAGCCTACGCTCCAACCCTTGCTGCAGGAAGGACAGCACGGCTCTGATCGAACATCTCCGGGGGTCCTCACGGTGAGAGGAACACCATTCGACGAACAGGTTCCACTTCAGCGTGCTCGTGCTGAAGCAATAGTGAGAGCTACCTCCTGGGGCAGGTCACCTAGAACCTCCGCGTCCCGTCCAGGGACCACACATGGAGTTTCCACAAATCTGGACGCGGGTGCCGGAGGGTGCCCCGTCTCTGAGAAAGCAGATCCTTCCTCAGAGGAATCGGCCAGGGAGGGGCTGTCGCGAGGAGCATGAGTTCCGGGAACCAAGTCCTGCTGGGCCAATATGGAGCCACTAACAAGACCTGCTCCTCGTCCTCCCTGATCTTGCACAGTGTCTGTGCTAGTAGGCTCACTGGGGGGAACGCATATTTGCGCAGGCCCTGGGGCCAGCTGTGTGCCAGTGCATCCGTGCCGAGCGTTGCCTCGGATAGGGAGTAGAACCACTGGCAGTGGGTGGTTTCCGGAGATGCAAACAGGTCTACCTGAGCAACTCCGAACCGACTCCAACTCAGCTGGACCGCCTGAGGATGGAGTCTCCACTCCCCTGGAAGTGCTGCTCGAGACAGCTCGTCGGCTGCCCGGTTGAGCACTCCTGGGATGTGGATGGCACGAAGGGACCTCAGATGCTTCTGACTCCAGAGGAGGAGGTGGCGGGCGAGTTGCGACATGCGACGGGAGCGTAAACCGCCTTGCCGGTTGATATACGCAACGGTCGCAGTGTTGTCCGTATGGACCAGAACGTCCTTGCCTTGAAGGCGCCCTCTGAGGCGGCTCAAGGCCAGGCGTACTGCCAGCAGCTCGAGGCAATTGATATGCCAACGCAGTTGGGGACCCGTCCAAACCCCTAACACTGCGTGCCCGTTGTACGTGGCTCCCCAGCCAGTGGCCGAGGCATCCGTGAATACCACAGCATGCCTGGATACCTGCTCCAGGGGCACTCCTGCCCGAAGGAACGAGGGATCTGACCACGGGCTGAAGGTTTTGCGGCAGGCCGGTGTAATCTGAACCCGGTGAGTACCGCGTTTCCACGCCCACCTCGGGATTCGGCCATGGAGCCAGTGCTGAAGCGGTCTCATATGGAGCAGACCGAGCGGCACTATCGCCGCAGCTGCAGCCATATGCCCCAGGAGCCTCTGAAAGAGTTTCAGTGGGACCGCCGTCCTGCCTGATAAAGTCTTGAGGCAGTTCAGCACCGACTGAGCACGTTCCTGGGTGAGGCGTGCTGTCTGGTTGACCGAATCCAACTCCATGCCGAGAAAAGAGATCCTCTGCGTTGGCACGAGTTTGCTCTTTTCCCAGTTGACCCGAAGGCCCAACTGGCTGAGGTGCCTGAGCACCAGGTCCCTGTGTGCGCACAACTGCTCGCGAGACTGTGCAAGTATGAGCCAGTCGTCGAGGTAGTTGAGGATGCGCACCCCCCGTTCTCTCAGGGGAACAAGGGCCGCCTCCGCGACTTTGGTTAAGACACGAGGCGACAGGGACAGCCCGAAGGGCAGGACCTTGTACTGATATGCCCGACCCTCGAACGCGAATCGCAGGAATGGCCTGTGTCGCGGGAGGATCGAGACATGAAAGTACGCATCCTTCAGGTCGATCGCTGCAAACCAATCTAGGGGACGGACGCACCCGAAAATGCGTTTCTGCGTCAACATTTTGAACGGCAGCTTGTGAAGTGCACGGTTCAAAACTCGCAGATCCAAGATCGGTCGTAACCCACCGCTTTTCTTGGGCACAATGAAGTAAGGGCTGTAAAACCCCGACCTCATATAGGCTGGAAGGACCGGTTCTATCGCATCCTTCGCCAGCAGGACTGCTATTTCCGCACACAGGACAGGGGCATCGACAGCTTTCACTGAAGTGAAGTGGACACCCCTGAACTTGGGGGGACGCCGGGTGAACTGAATCGCGTAGCCGAGTCTGATGGTCCGCAGGAGCCACCGAGACGGACCGGGGAGAGCTAACCAGGCTCCGAGAGACCGTGCCAGCGGAACCAACGGGGCCACCGACGTACTCGCGGAGGGGCAGCATGGTGGAACACAGGGACCCGCCCCGGGGCCTGTGACGGCCTGGCCTGTGATGGCAGGGGGCGGGGTCTGGGTGTGTAGTGTAACACTCACCTGATTCCTCCTCGTGTGGAAGGAAGCACAGGAACCTGGCTTGAGGCTTGTGACAGCCCAGCGTGTGACGACTTGAAGCGGGGACTGGAGTGCTACCGCCCTTACCTGGTTCCACGAATGGGCAGGAGGGGTGCTCTTGGGCAACCACCTGCTGCCTGGCGAGAGAGGAAGAGGGAAGTGAACTCGTGATGCACGGTTCACCACTCTCCTCCTTTTGAGACCCAGAGATTGAGGAAACTGCTCTTTTATTGATGTTTTGGGTACCGCTGGCTGCTGGGCCAGCGGCGGAACAGAAACAAAACGAAACAAAAGATTCTCCACCCGGCCCTCCTCCGGGGGAGGGAGTGGCGCAGTCACCATCTCCCGCTGAGCAGTCTCCTCCATCTCCGGGTCGCCCGTCTCAGGGCCTCTTGCACCTGCGCTTACCGCCAGGTTTGGCGGGGGCCTGGACAGGCTGGGCGTCCTGTCTGCGACCGGCTCCACGACGCTGCCTGGTGGAAGGCTGCTGCGGCTGCGCGGGAGCGGGGGCGGCCGCAGAGGGGCGCCCACGGCGACGAGCAGGCTGAGGGGCTGCAGCCGGGGTGGAAGCAGCAGGTTTCCTCCGGCGCATGATGTGTTTAATCACCTCAGTCTGCTTCTGTGCTGCCGAGAACTGCTGGGCAAAGCTCTCGACCGCGTCGCCGAAGAGGCCGGTCTGCGACACGGGAGCATTCAGGAACTGCAGCTTCTCCTGCTCCTTCATGTCAGCGAGACACAGCCAGAGATGGCGCTCCTGGACCACTAGTGTGGACATCGCACGACCCAGAGACTGTGCGGTCACCTTCGTCGCTCGAAGCGCGAGGTCCGTCGCAGCACGCAGTTCATGTAGAACCGTTAGGTGACCACCCTCGTGCAGGTCTTTCAGGGCTTTGGCCTGGTGGACCTGCAGTAACGCCATGGCGTGTAGGGCAGAAGCCGCCTCCCCACAGGCTCTATAAGCACTGCCAGTTAGGCCTGACGAATACTTACAGGCCCGTGAGGGGAGACACGGGTCACCCCGCAGGGTGGTAGCGGCTGTTGGACACAGTTGCATGGCCACAGACCGCTCCACCGAGGGGATGCCCGTGTACCCCAAAGCAGCCCCACCATCGAGGGTGGTGAGGGCGGAGGAGCCACAAGATTTGTTTCGGGCAGTGAAAGGTGCCTTCCACGATCTTGTAAGCTCCTCATGCACTTCCGGAAAGAATGGCACCGGAGGGGGGCGCTGAGAACCAGCGCGACCCCCACCGAGAAACCACTCGTCCAGCCTCGAAGGATCGGGACGCGGTGGAGGATTCCACACGAGCCCGACATTCTCGGCGGCCCGGGAAAGCATAGCCGTCATCTCTGGGTCTGGCTTGGACAACGCTACCACACCCGAAGGGGGCAACGCAGCCGAGTCGTCATCCCCGGAGAGAGAGAGCTCACCCTCCGATGCAGCGATCGACATCTGGTCATCAGGGGGAGCACCGAAGGAAACGGGTGGTGTACCCCGCTCTGCAGAGGTCCCAGCCCGTTCCAACGGCAACCCCACCGGCTGCGGAGCGCTTGAGGGGTGAGGGACTCCTCTTGGGGAAGCCCTGACCGTAATCCTCAGATCACCTCTGACTCCACCGGATGCAGCGGCGCCCCGGGTGCCGGGACGAACGCCGGATCGTGGCAGAGGCAGAGGGACTCCGCCATGTTTGACATAGCGGAGTCTATTACGCAACTCCGAGATGGTTATGTCCCCACAAGAAGAACATGAACCATCCACGAAAGCCTCCTCAGCGTGCTGAATGCCCAGACACGTGAGGCAGCGATCGTGACCGTCCTGAGGCGACAGAAACCGACCACACCCAGAAACGCACGGGTGACAAGACATCTTTAAAAAGACGCGATCACCCGTGTTGCTCTTTAGAGAAATTTGCTCTTTCAGTGCTGAAGCACGCAGGGGAGCTGGCCAGCGCACACTCCTAGTGTGTTTGTCAGCACGAACTTGATAGCCGCGAGACCGTGACCACCGCTGCTGTTGCCGTAACGCCCGCACTCTCGTTCTCTCTGCAACACCGAAGTAGAGAGCAGTAGTGATGCACCACCGCTCGGCTCCGAAGCGAAAGGATGAATTAATGCGGTGCACCTGCTGCCTCTTATACTCACTCTGTGATCGGCGGCAGCTGGATGCAATGATCGCATGCCAATGTCCATTGGCTCGTTTAGTTACACTCGAAGTGGATTGGTCTCTCTGGCGAGATCCCCAATTTCGTCAGTCATCCGACGTGACTCGGAGTGACCGACTGAAAGGGAACACTTATTCACTATTAACTACGACTTTTCCCTCAATAAATTCCAAATTTTCTGCTTATTAATAGTTAGGAAGGTAGTTGTTAAGTTTAGGTATTGGGTAGGATTAGGGATGTAGAATAAGGTCATGTAGAATAAGGCATTAATATGTGCTTAATTAGTACTAATAAATGGCTAATATATTTATATTTACTCATTTAGCAGACGCGTTTATCCAAAGCGACTTACATTGCATTCAAGTTACAGTTTTACATTTTTATCAGCTCTTGCTTTCCCTGGGAATCGAACCCATGATCTTGGCGTTGCTAGCGCCATGCTCTACTATTTGAGCTACAGGAAAGTATAATATTCTAGTAATATGCATGCTAATAAGCAACTAAAAAGACCCTCAAATAAAGTGTTACCATATATTGTATAGACACGATCAGTATAGTCTGATTTACAAACCAAACACCTACGAGCTGGTTCTTCAAAAAGTCTTGAAATAATCAGACATCAATAACAAGTTATCAGTACTTTCAGTGAATGAAGCAATTTTTGTGTACTAAAGGTTTGTAAAACTTTGAAACACTGAACTTACTGAACTCTCTCTCTCTCTTTCTCTCATTTTAAAATGATGTTCATGTCTGTTTGAATAATTAAAAACAAAAAAAGCATACATTTTGTCATATCTTATAATAACTTAAAACAAAATCATTAAAAATATTACACTCAAGTCTCTATAAAATTCTGGTCTCCAGTAAATCCATGAGATTTTTTGGACAGTTTTATTGTCTTCCAGGTGAAATTTTATAATCTGCACCCAATCCAGTCAGTGGACCTCCAGAGTCAGCAGGCTATTAATAAACAGTACAACATCAGATCTTGAAGCTAACAGTGCTGGCTAGTCCGAACATGCCATTATGTTATTAATTTCATGGGTGCACGCATTTGAATCATTCAAATTAGTCCACACGTTTTTCAATCGCATGCATAGTCTCCCTTTCTGTGAATGGGTTTCTTTTTAGCTCTAATTCTACAGTCTCTAGCATTAAATCTAGTTACCAAGGCCTTACCGTCACTGTGAAAAGCAGCAAATTAAAGTAATTCATACAAACTGAAAAGCACAGGGGTGGTACACATTGCCTAGGACATGTATTCCCACTGGGAGAAAATTAACATGCCATAACTAAGAAAAGTATCAGCCGTGGGGTGGTCAGACCGGTACAGCACTAGATCAGTGGGTGTTTTTTATTTGCAGATTTGTTTTGACATGCATTCGCAGCTCTACTAAACACCTCATTTAAAATGTCACAAAGACAAGTTGAATTTAATTTGCATTGATATTATTAGTGGTGCTTGCTATTGCTAATACTGTACTTATTTAGGGGTTAGGATTTGAACAACCCCATGACTATTTCAGGGTTTTAAAGTATTTGTCACTTCACACTGTTTGTGCATCATAACTATTAACTATATAACTGTTAACTATTTACATATCTATTTAGCTATTTACATAAATACTGTGTATCTACAGTATGTGCTTCTCTCTCTCTCTCTCTCAAGGTGTGTGTGAGAAAGAGAGAGAGTCAGCAAAGTACACTGTGATAAGAGACCAGAGTTGTAAAAATGGAAACAAATTCAGTATGATGTTTATTTAGGGTACGTTTACAAGACAACAACATGCTACAAAACAGAAAAGGTTTCCATGGATGTTTGCTCAGAAAACAATTCTGTCAAAATGATCCCCGTTCACACGGATCCGCAAAAGTGACTAAAAAAGTTGTAATATGCATGCCAGGCCAGTGGTTGGTGATGTCACTTGTAAAGAAGCACTATGTGGTAACACCTATAGACTGAATATGTAATACGTATGTATATGACGTCACAAATTTGCATTTTTATAGTTTAAACGGAGACAATAACGGTATCGTTTCCAAATATTTACATTGTGAAACCCGTTTTCAAATGTTTGCATTTTCAGGCTCCCAAAATGCATTGTTGAATAAATGAATAGCCAAAATGCAGGAAAAAAATCGTTTTTTAATTGAAAACGGTGCCTCCTTAGAAGCTGTGTGCAAAATAAATAGTGTATAAAACCATAAACAAAACAAATATTATTAATAAAACCAGTCTAAAACCAAAACTGTAGAGTAGTAAAAACAGCACCAACCAAACGCCAGAGTTTTACTGAGCTAACAAAAACGCAACACATCCACTATCCTCACGTTATCTATTGACATTGACATTAAGCATCTTAATTACACATGTTCCCACTTGTACTAATTGAAACCATTTTGCCAAAATTAATGTTTGCCTTACTACATCAATACTAGGGTTGCAAAAAGGTGGAAAATTGTATTATACAGTATATTTCAGAAACATTCCAGAAATTTTGGAAACTTTTCAGGATTTTTTGGAATCTTCCGGGAATTTTTGGTAGGTTTCAGGAAATTTCCTGGAAATGTTCCACCCCTTTGCATCCATAATCAATACACACAGAAATGTAAAGAGTTAAAACAAATCAATGAATACAAAAATAGGATTGATAAAACCAAAACATACATTTGCACAAACATTTCCATAAAAGAGCTAAAATGAGAGTTTCAGCTAAAACATGAAATAAATCAACCCTGGTCATTGTTTTAGTAGATTAAACCATAAGACTTTTTTAGACTATGCTGCCAAACTTTACTTTTTAATGCAATAAATAAAATCCGGAGAACAGTGGAGCGTCATACGCTGTGATATTTCCTCTAAACTCGACTCAAAATATCAAACGTGTTTGATACACTCCGACTAGATAGAATCATAATCTGATAATTTAAAAAAGAAAACATAAATGATTTCCGGGGTAATCTGTCTAGTTCGACAGCCAAAATTAGCAGATTGCCTCTGACTAGTGTCCCTGACAACCCCAAGTATAACCTAACATCATAGTTGAGAGTTTTACACAAGCACATGATATTCTTTAAAAAAAAAAAAAACATTTATTTATTTAGTTTCAGGAAATCTGCAGAACTGGCAGTAAACCTGCAGTGTTTTGGAAAAAGAAGCAAAAGGGACCATCACACTCAAAAAACAAGGATGCAAAAGTGGAATGCAGCCAGTGTTTTTATACTAAAACACGAGACAACAGAACAACAGAAAGAAGCATCACATTATCATGTTACCTTATCTCTGGAGTCTATTGGGATTAGTGTCACATGTGCTGCTCTCTGAAGAGTTAGCATGGCTAGAGTCTAAATGAGCAAAGCGTGCTACAACCACTGCCAACATCCAGAAACATCTGCTGGGCTCATTTATTGCCCCTCACCTCTAACAAACCATTTTTCTAGATTGCTCCACCAGTTCTCCTACTTGTTTTATCTGTAATCAACTTGCTCACAAGTCCACCAAATAAAAAAACAGTGTGAGAGAGACGAAAAATCAATGAACTTGGCTGATTTCATTGTCAAAGCGATGCAATAAATACACTTACCTTCAGTCGGTGAACTTTCCCTTAGCGCCCAGCTCTGTAATTAATGAGAGAAGAGAGCCTGAAACACAGAGAGAGAGAGAGAGAGAGAGAGAGAGAGAGAGAGAGAGAGAGAGAGAGAGAGAGAGAGAGAGAGATGAAACAACACTGTGTCATTACCAGTAAACCTGACAACGATGTTCATTATTAAGGCACCATTAGAACCTGAAATAATGCTGCAGATTAGCGGCTGCTAATTGAGACAGCAGGGAGATTCAGAGGTGTGGCTATGTTGCTTTACTTCAAATGTATTCTGTATAAAAGTGAGTTTGAAAAAGCAACTATTGCTGTGTTCTGAATGGGATAAATATTAATGGCCACCAATATTGAAGAGATGTTCCATACCAAAGTACTCAAAACTTGGCCATTTCAAAGGGCCCTTCAGAATGAAGGATTTTTACAGTTAGGGTAAACAAGTTAGAAAATGCTAACTGTGTTTGCATGCTAATTACTGCTTACTAAGAAACATTTTGATAGTTTGATGCATCCCCCTTGGTTAAAATCACCAAAAAGAGAAGAATTTAGTAAAACGTGGCCACATTTTACCCAAAACAAAGGAATAAATGACTAAAATGTGGCCACGAGTTGTGGAAATTCTTAATTTGTGGTCACACTTTATTTTTGACATGTCCTGTTTCATTAGTGCTGGAGCTTTTTCAGTAAGTCTTTCCACAAGTTACATGGTTATGCTAGTGTGTAGCAAGTGACTGTGTTTGTGAGTCATTGAATTATTCACCCAACAGATTAATTTAACTCTGATTAATTCAGAAACAAAACATCACTAATGTGTGTTGCTCAAAGATGCAACTCCAATTTTGTTTTCATAGGATCTAAATTACAGTATTTATCTCTAAATGCCATATCTAAATATCACAATAATAAAAACACGGGTAGATTATTTTGATTTGACTAACACGCTAATTTGCTATCTGTCTGTCTGTCTGTATGAATGAATGAACTAATAAACAACCTCCCCAAATACAACCTATAGCATCATAGTGGAGAGTTTTACACAAGCAAACACAACTCAAATTCATTAAAAATGGCTTTGTTATGGAAAAACAAAAAGCTGCAGAACTGACAGTAAACTTGAGTAGGCCTACAGCTACCTACACTCTAAAAAAACAGATTTGAGTAAACATGTAGTTTTTAACAAATGCTGAAACATCACACATCATGTTTTATGCTTGGTAGCTAGTTTCTCATAGCTTTGCATGTCTGATTATTATGGTAAATTAGAGATGTTTTGTTTTCCATGCACAATAATTACACCCATTGTCCATTCAAGCATCATCATGAATTACACATCCCAGACCCTTAACATTGGTTATTTTTAAACGTTATAATTTGTGAATGTAGGCAGAACACCGCTAAATCCTTCCCCAGCGCTGGGTAAATCAAATATTTACGAGTTGACTACCTTAATGTTTTCTTAGCTCTCAGCAACATCCAAATACAACATGACACAGCTGAGAAATGCTATCCTTGTGCAGAAAAAAAAATGTAAAAGGAGAGCCAGGATAAGTTTCCAACGGGACATAAGGGACTGTAACATCATCTGTTTGACTGAAACATGGCTCACGCCCTCGGTTCCGGACACTGCTGTAACGCCGTCTGACAACTTCTCTGTTTTACGGATGGACAGAACAGCCGAGGCCGGTAAATCCAAGGGTGGAGGAGTGTGCTTCATGACTAACAAGAAATGGTGTGACCCCAGGAATATCTCCTCTCTGTTGCGATCCTGCTCGCCTCATCTGGAACATCTATCCATTATTTGCCGCCCATTCTATTTGCCCCGCGAGTTCTCCGCGGTCATCGCTACTGCCGTTTACATTCCACCTCAGGCAGACACCGGCTTGGCTTTGTCTAAACTTCACGATGTGCTCAGCGGCTACATTAACAAACATCCTGACGCTGCCTTTATCATCGCAGGGGATTTTAACAAAGCCAACCTCAGGCAGGTCATGCCGAACTTTCACCAGCATGTATCCTGTCCAACTAGAGGACCGAATACACTGGATCATTGCTACTCTCAGTTTAAGAATGCCTACAAGGCCCGCTCTCTACCGTCTTTTGGTAAATCAGACCACGCCGCCATTTTCCTCACACCGGAATATAAACAAAGGCTCACACAGGAACCCCCGGTGAAGAGGGAAGTGACGCGTTGGTCCTCCCACTCGGAAGCTATGCTGCAGGCGGCTCTTGATGACGTCGACTGGGACATGTTCAGGGCGAGCTCATCTGACGTCAGCGAGTTCACGGGTGTAGCAGTGAGCTTTGTAAACACACTAACCGAGCAAGCTACAGAAACAATAACTGTAAGGACCTTCCCAAATCAGAAACCGTGGGTGGACAGAACAATCCGCGATGCGGTTAACAAACGCACTGCCGCATACAACGAGGCTCTTTTGTCTGGGAATATGAGCGAGTATAAAGCAGCGTGTTATGCTCTCAGACGAGCTGTAAGTGCCGCCAAACATCGATACAAAGAGAGAATTGAGTCTCAAACTCCATCACCCTGAATGTAGGAGCCCCGCAGGGCTGCGTTCTGAGTCCCCTGCTCTACTCTCTCTACACACATGACTGTGTGTCCTCTCACAGCTCCACATCTATTATCAAATTTGCTGATGATACTGTGGTTCTGGGCCTCATTTCCAACAATGATGAGACCGCATACTTGGATGAGGTAGAGAGACTAACATCATGGTGCCAGGACAACTGTCTCTCTCTGAATGTGAGCAAAACTAAAGAGCTGATTGTAGACTTCAGAAAGAAACACCTGCTGCCCTACACTCCTCTTGTGATCAGCGGGACCCCTGTGGAGAGAGTAAGCAGCTTCAAGTACCTCAGTGTAAACATCTCCGAGAACCTGACTTGGACTACACACATCCAAACACAGGTTAAGAAAGCCAGGCAAAGACTGTACCATCTGCGACAGCTGAGGAAATTCAGGGTCTCACCATCAATCCTGAAAACTTTCTATGCAGGGACCATAGAAAGTGTATTGACTCAGTGCATCTCAGTGTGGTATGGAAACAGCTCCAATCAGGACTGTAAAGCCCTGCAGAGAGTTGTGCGCTTAGCTGAGCGTATCTCAGGGTCTGCTCTCCCCTCTCTGCAGGACATCTACATCAAACGCTGCAGAAGCAGAGCTGTCAAAATCACCAAGGACTCAAATCACCCTGGAAACTGTCTATTCTCTCTGCTGCCATCTGGTAAGCGCTTCCGCAGCCTGATGGCAAAAACTGAGAGACTCAGGAGGAGCTTCTTCCCCCAGGCCATCAGGCTCCTGAATTCAAACTGAACTGAACCCAGCCTCTTAACATCAACATGACTCCACTTACTAATCACTCACAATCAGTAATATACTCACACTCATTATCATCTACCTCATACTGACAGTGTCATTTGCACACAATACTGTCATTTGCACACAATAATGTCATTTGCACACAACACTTTCTGTATCTTGATATCTTATCATATTTTATATTTATTCTTTTTGTGATTGCTGCTTATGTCACCATGTTCTACCTGTTTGCACATCCCCCCCCCCCCCCCGTTCAGTCATGCTTATCTTAATATTTAATTCTACAGCATACTGTCAAGCACATTCTCTTATACACTATATTTTATATTCTGTGCTTTATATCTTATTTGTTATTCATTTTATTTTATGCATACTTCCCTTGTTGTATTCTACAATATTTGCACTGTCCATGGAGCGGACCTGATTCACATTTCACTGCTGGTTATACAATCTCTGTATAGTCGTGTATGTGACAAATAAAACTTGAAACTTGAAACTTGAAACTTGATCATGGGTCATACTGAATAAATCACCACTGTAAATTTGACTTAGCAGTCCATGCCGGTCTTTTGTCAGGGAACATGAGCGAGTACAAAGCATCATGCTATGCTCTCCGACGTGCAGTAAGAGCCGCCAAACTCCGATACAGGGAGAGCATTGAGTCTCATTTTCAGCTCAATGACTCTTGACGCATGTGGCAGGGACTGAGGACCATCTGTGCCTTTGGAAACAAATCCTCCGCAGAGGTGAGAGCAGATCCGTTGCTGGCCAACGAGTTAAACACCTTTTACGGCCGCTTTGAATGCAATGGCAGCAGCGCGACTGCCGATCAGCGCATCAGGAAGCAGCAGGCAGAGCAGTGATAATCATGTAATCACCGTGTCGGAGGACGAGGTTCGGAGGGCCCTAAAGAAAGTGAGCGTCAGGAAAGCAGCCGGACCTGATGGAATTACTGGCCGTGTTCTGAGGTACTGCGCTGATCAGCTCGCTGGTTTGTTTACTTCAATCTTTAATGAGTCCCTTGCTACCTCTGTGGTTCCCACCTCCTTTAAAAAATCTGTGATCATCCCTGTGCCTAAGAACAATAAACCCTCTTGCCTGAATGAATATTGTCCAGTTGCCCTCACATCAATAGTCGTGAAGGTTTTTGAGAGACTTGTAAAGAGCCACATTTGCTCCTCCATCCCTGTTACTTTGGACCATCTTCAGTTTGCCTATCGCCCCAACAGATCTACTGAAGATGCCATCTCTCACGTCCTCCACTCTTCCCTCACACACATTGACAGCAACAATGGGAACTATGTAAGGCTGCTATTCATTGACTATAGCTCAGCTTTCAATACTATAGTCCCCATGAAGCTAGCTTCTAAACTCACAGACCTCGGCCTAAACTCTTCACTCTGTGACTGGATTCAAGACTTCCTCACCGGCAGACCTCAAGTGGTGAAAGTTGGCCAGTTCATCTCAAACTCCATCACCCTGAACGTAGGAGCCCCACAGGGCTGTGTCCTGAGTCCCCTGCTCTACTCTCTCTACACACACGACTGTGTGTCCTCTCATAGCTCCACATCTATTATCAAATTCGCTGATGATACTGTGGTTCTGATGAGACCGCATACCTGGATGAGGTAGAGAGAATTACATCATGGTGACACAGAAAGAGTCAGCAGCGGCCCTACACTCCTCTTATGATCAGTGGGACCCCTGTGGAGAGGGTGAGCAGCTTCAAGTACCTCGGTGTAAACATCTCCGAGAACCTGACTTGGACTACACACATTCAAACACAGGTTAAGAAAGCCAGGCAAAGACTGTACCATCTGCGACAGCTGAGGAAATTCAGGGTCTCACCAGCAATCCTGAAAACTTTCTATTCAGGGACCATAGAAAGTGTATTGACTCAGTGCATCTCAGTGTGGTATGGAAACAGCTCCAATCAGGACTGTAAAGCCCTGCAGAGAGTTGTGCGCTTAGCTGAGCGTATCTCAGGGTCTGCTCTCCCCTCCCTGCAGGACATCTACCTCAAACGCTGCAAAAGCAGAGCTGTCAAAATCATCAAGGACTCAAATCACCCTGGTAACCGTCTCTTCATTTTGCTACCATCTGGTAAGCGCTTCCGTAGCCTGATGGAAAAAACTGAGAGACTTAGGAGGAGCTTCTTCCCCCAGGCCAACAGGCTCCTAAACTCAAACTCGGTCTCATAACATCAACATGACTCCATTTAATAATCACTAATAATCAGTAAGTTATTAATAATTTTTATACCATTCGTATTGCTGCTATGTAAATACCCTGTACAACCTGTTTGCACATTCGTCTTGCACATTCCTTCTTATATTATTATTATTTATTATGTCTACAGTATACTGTCCTGCACACTTTTTTTTTTGCACATTTTATTTTATATTGTATTCTTTTTATTTTTTACTTCATTCATTTTTTTATATTTATGTATATTCTTTGTGTTTGTATTCCATAAAATTGCACTGTCCATGGAGCGGACCTGACTAACATTTCACTGCTGGTTATACTCTGTATAATTGTGTATGTGACAAATAAAATCTTGAATCTTGAATCTGGAATCATAGCATGAAATTCTAATATGTATACATGTATGCATAACGCTATGCCTACGTCCTACATCCTACATCATCCGCTGGAACGCCACTCTCTTGTGAACGTGCGTATAGTGGAAACTAGAGATTACAGTTTATAAAGTATAAAATATGGATATTTTTTCTTAAACAAACGCTTCACTTCAGAAGGCATTTATTAACTCCTGGAGCTATTTGGAGCACTTTTCATGATGGATGGATGCACTTTATTGGACTTCCAAATATCAATTTGGCTCAACCCATGGTATGAGTTTGTCTAAATAGAGATGAGGTGGAAGTGCCCTTGTTTAGGCTACGTTTACACGACAAGGATGTAGTCAAAAACTGAAAAGTTTCCCCTTGCATTTTTAAAAAGTTTCATATACACAACAACGTTTTCAAAACGATTCGCGTTTACACACATCCGCGAAAACTGCCAAAAACGCTGTATTACGTATGCCAGGCCAGTAGTTGGTGCTGTCACCTTGTTAGTAAACAGTACCTGTAGGGAAGTGACTTAGCTCTTTAGCTCTCCCATCACTAAAATCACCACACCGACTGTTGCTCTACTCTTCATTTATAGCGATAGAAGCTTGCGCACAGACATAAACAAATAAGCAATATGGCGAAAGCAGCGTTTTTTTTGTTCGCAGCAGCAATGTTTGTTCACGCTTGCCTTGAAAATCGACACGTACTGCGCATGTCTACATACCTAACACGTACTACGCATGTGCATGATGTCACCGTTTTCAAAGATTCCCGTGTTGGATGTTTAGACGAAAATGACAACGGTGGCGTTTTCAAAAACTTGCACTTTGAGACCCGTTTTCAAAATTATGTTATTTCAGTCCCCAAAATGCCATTGTCGTGTAAATAAACAGGCAAAACGCATAAAAAGTTTCCCGTTTTTGGCTGAAAATGTTGTGTAAACGGAGACCCCTTAGAAACACGATTTATTTTTCAAACCTGCACAAACTGGTCACATGACAGAAGTTGCCAAAAACATGTCCAAAAACATCTTGAAACAGATTTGGTGCACTTCACCTCTTAGCAATGCATAATACATCATTGCAAGAAAACCTGTGAGAATCTAGGCTATATGTTGTGACCCTGATGATGTGACTAAGGCTTGATGGAATGTAAGCCCAAACGTCCTCGTCCCACCCATCTTAAGTGGACACATTCGAGTCAAGGCAAAAATCCATTTATCAAGACAACATTGGAAAAACCCAGCGGGGCTGCAGAGATGTGAGCTGGCAATAGAGTTGACTGACTGGCAGAAGCTGGTTATTACCAAGCCTGTTCCAACACTCACGGGAAGACAAGGACCTTTATTTGGTCTCCTTTTTTTTTCCCCATCCATGGCAGGATCTCCCAAAGGTGACAACCAAACGAACACAAGACGACCGAAAGTGTCTGTAATTAAAATCGTTGATTAAACTGACGGAAAGAGGACACGTACAGAGGAAAACAAGGTTCAGCAGAGGCAGCAGTACTGGAAATCACAATATATAACTCACACTCTGAAGAAGCGGGAAATAATCTGTCACATTAGCAGAGATGAGGAGACGATTGATATTGTTTTCACTTTGACAGCATGTCTAAAATACTAAAATCAAACTAAATGGTGAGCAAAAATGAATGGCCATTCAAAAATAACAAAATAGCACTATGAATGTACCATAATTTTATTGTAAGACTTACTGCAAGTCATAAAGTCCCTTTTAATAATGATAGTCATTTGAAGCTTGACAGCCCCTGGCCACTAAAAGATTGGCTTGGGCATTCTTCAAAACGTTCTCCTTCAGTGTCCCAGAGTATTTTCAGGTAAACTATTCCTTTAAGAGCAAAGAACTTCAAAAGAACCGGAGGAATTTAAGGTGCTCCGATTTCACTAGCAGCTGAAAAGCTGTTAGAAGGTTACTTCTTAAAAATAACATATGTTATTTTGTAAGTATTACTAACACCCCCCTTTAGTAGAGGACTATTGATTCTGCTGTGGGTTTTTGTAATCTCAGAGTCCAAGCCTACAGGCTATTAAACTTCAAAAAAATAGCATGCAACCTCTGCTCCTGAGCTGAAGAAACTAAACTAAAAACAACCCAGCACCGATTTCTTTCCTTTGCTGACAAGGTTTTAATTTAGCCCTAATTTAGCTTGAGGACACCGAACCGCAACCATCAAAAAGTTCCCAAAAACCAAGAGCTTTAAAATGTACATACATTAAACACAAAGTAAAAACATGCCTAACTGTGGAAGGAGAGGAAAATGGCATTAATATATGATTTGACACTACAGGGAAAGCATCCTTCCTTGATTTGCAGGAATATTTTGGGGTTACATAGAACTTAAGTTCCAGTAAGTTTTTAGTTAAAAGTTAATCATTTTGAAATGCACTCCAATTTATAATTCAGTTATACCGGAAATCTAAATATTGCACCGGGATAAGCAATAAAATACACACTGTATGAAATGTATAGCCACAAGACTTCTGTGTGAGCTGTGCTTCTGTTAGCAGCCAATAAAACAAAAGGGCTTCCATTATGGAAAGGATATTGTATTTTTTTAGCTTCAAAAGCTAATTTTTGCCACAGATGATTCAATTACAAATTACATATTAATAAAATACATTAATTACATAATAACACATTGCTAAATATGAACAAAATCTAAAAAGAGCCTACTCAGGACTCAATCTGAACTCATAGATCGTTGGTTGGTTAAATCAATTGTCATAATTTGTTCAGATTTGACACTTTCACTGTTTCAAGATACATTATCTAATGTAAGCTTTTGGATGTACTAAGCGCTGTCGCTTATATGAACAGAGACTAAGAGACTGAGATAAAATTTAACACAGAGAAAGAGATGACCTCAGAAATGGCACTGCTGCACATCTCCGAAGCTTCTGAAAGAGCTTCAGCTGAGGCTAACTTAAGAAGAAAGGATTAGAACAAAAACATTCCAACAAGATGACGACTGACCTTGATCAAACTTCAGCAAGAATAAGATAAGTTATATTCAGAGGACTCTGTGGATGACAGAAGCGGTTTCATGAATAGCTCTGGGTTTAAGGGAAGTGTGGAGGTTTTGGCTAACACACAGTCTGCCTCCGCTACGGTTATTTAAGAGGATGTAGTACCTGACAGATAAATTTTTTTTTAGTTCAAGGATTTTGAACATTATGCATATAAAACTATAGATCAAGTATATACAGTAACTAGTCTTAACACCTAATCTGCAAATTCAAATATGTTTAAATAAATGTTCTCTTTGAAACAACACTAAAGTGAACTATTCAGTGATCTCCCTCTCCTTTTTGTCTAGAAATTGGGGTTATTCTTCATTTTATTCAAATCAGAAAGTCTACATTCTCAACTTAAACAACAGAATTCCACTTAAAGGCAGGCTTTCAACATGGAAATGTATATTTAACAGATATTTGAGAACATGACAAGCAAATAAAGCTAAGCAAATAACATGTATTTGTTCTTTACAATCAGCAAAACAAATGCTAGCATTACCATTTTCTTTCTTTATATGTCATCTTCCAAGTAATGGACAATAAAAATGGCTTTGGACAGATAAAGCAAAAAAAAAAGAGAAACGCTTTAAAAATCTAGTTAAAAACTTGCATTCACACTTGCCAAGTTCCTCGAAATGTACTGAATCACTGTTCTGGTTTCAAGGTTTCATAAGTTACATAAACATATTTTTCAACAAAAGTATAACATTTTCTAGTATGTCAGTGTACACATCTTAATCACTTAAAGGTAGATATTAGATAGATGGATTGATTTTCGTACTGACAGATGTTTTAATATTTTTAATAGATTTAATAGATTCAATGCAAGCTCTTTTCTTGAATAAAAGAAAATAAAGATTACTGTCAAGAGCAAACGAGAAATCAGTCACTCTCATTCATCTCAGAATGACATATGTGGATAAATATTTAAAATTTCCAAATAATTATTAAACATTAATCACATTACATGGAGGCACCTGTGGCGAACCAGTCTACACGGTTTCCCAAGATGCCTGGGATGTCATTAAATCTGAATGATTTTAAAACTCTGTTTACAAGAGAAGTCTGATTAGAATATTGCTAATACCCAAGGTAACAAACAGACGGTTTAAGAACGGCCCAGCCTCGAGCTGGCCTTGTGGCTTGTGGGCCCAACACAAGAGTGAAACTCATCATCCTTTTATGTTTTAAATCTGTGGAAAAAGCCCCAGATCACAACTAAGCCTCTGATGCTGTCCTAGGGCCTCAATCTGCTCCCTAGATCTTTAGTCAGTGCATCGCAGAGAAAGTCTAACAATAATTCAGAATTTGGGTTCCTGTTATACAAAATCACAACTAGGCCAGAGGAGAACTGGTTCCTCGACTGAGCCTGGTTTCTCCCAAGATTTTTTCCTCCATTTCTGTCACTTGATAGAGTTTGGGTTCCTTGCCACTGACTTTTATCTATTTGATTGCATTGACTGTTATCATCAGATGAGAATAAAACCTGAACTGAATTAAGCTGGATGATATCACTGTCGTCTTCTGTAAAACTGATCTACAGCTGAATTGTAACACTGACACTGGTATCAACATTGACTCAAACTAAAATAATGGCATTGCTGTGTTTTGTAGAACTGCGTATAGCTAAATTAATCTTGATGCATTTCACACTGTTGTTGATCTGAACTGAACCAACACTAAACTGCCTGAATCTGAAGCTGCTTTGTCACAATCTGTATAGGAATAAAGGTAACTAATGGTAGACATGCATCCAGTTGAGCAGAGATGCTACAATAAATGTGAAATTATAGAGAAAGAGCACAAAATAGCAGGAGCTAAAAAAGCTCTCACAAAGCAACTGTCACATTGACATGTGCACAATTCAAATAATGTACGTAACGTGGTTACACTGCAAACAATCATATACTTTAAGCCATAGATTGAGTGGTTCATGTACTGTGTTGCAGAGTCTTGCTCTCTCAATATGAAAAATAAATAGACAAAATTATAGATTTTTTTTTCTTCAGTGGATCATGACTGAAATCTCAGTTTTTCAAAGGAGAATGTTTTAAAAACGTTTATTTATTTCCAAACCCCACTGAACCTTCACTAAGGGGTTCATAAAGAAAGGAGATGCAGAAAATGTTTGTTAACAACTTTTGCCATAAAAGATATTGTCAAGAACAGCAGTAACCAAACAGTTATTGATTCCCATTGACTTCCATAGTTTGGGAAACAAAAATAAATAAATACTATAGAAGTCAGTGTGAAAACTATTCGGTTACCCACATTATTTTGTGTTCAGCAGAAGAAAGAAATTCATACAGGTTTGGAACAACTTGAGGGTGGGTAAATAATGTCAGAATTTTCATTTTTGGGTGAACAGTCCCTTAAAGTTAATATTAAAAACCCTGCCTCAATTTAATTTCAAATAACAAGCAGCTGACAATATCCATAGACTGAAACCAAACATATAACAGATTCTGCACTATTATCCAAATCTATTGTCTAAATGTCTTCACATTTTTCCATTTTCATGTTATGTACCATGAGATCTCACACTGGTTTCGCAATCCTAGGGCTGTTTCTAAATCACACTCTAGGTCAAACGGAAAAAAAAAGGTTTCTCTAATAAAACTGCAACACAAACTAATCTAAACTTTAAAACAGCTCAACTTATTAGCAGCTGACAGGAACTGTCCATGGGGGGTGTAGGAGGAAAATACAGGTCCTCTAATGGAGAGAGCAGTCCTGTCCTATCAGCATCAACACACACTCAGCACAACACAATCCCTGCCCACGTTCCCTCCAAATGAGTTATTCAATCGCTCAGACGGAAGATTAAGAGCAGCGATATTTACTCAACCCTATGGCCTAATTTGGTCAGATCATATTTGCATTTCATTTCAATTAATATATTATCAATATAATTAGTGTGTTTTTCCATTATCAAATAAGTAATGAATTCATGTTAAGGAATGCAATTATGAAAGCACTGCATTTGTTGCCTGCGGTCATGCAGTCTTGATGTGATAAAGTAAAGTGGCATTTACTGGGGCTGATACTTCCTGTCATTGCTCACTGTGGCATGACACTGGCACCAGCTGCAAGAAATAATGCACAAATATGACAATGCAGTCTGCTACTAGTCTCTATATAGACATAACTGGAGAGAGAAATGGAAAGCTTATACCGTACAAAAGAACATTAAATAGCAATTTCACATCTAAACCCTCATTTGAATGGGCACTGTTCCAAGTTCTTGTAATGTAGTCGATAAACTGTGTCATTAATATATATCTCTATTGTAAACATGTGGGTATAAAGGGACATGAACTTGTACTGAAAGGTTTTGGGTTAACACAGCATTAATATATTTTCACATTTTATATCGATATATTTGAACAATTAAATAGCCAAGATCTGCTGATCCAGATTACTTTAAGAGCTGCTGCGAAAATAATTCCAGAACCTTGAGATCTTTACTGTGCATGTGCATGTGCATGTGCTTAAAATAAATGGAGTTGCGCTCTATTGTTGTGTCTACAATATGTAAAACACTGAAAAAGGACAAGGCTCATGGAAGGAAACCACAGAAAAACATTGCTGCAAAACCTGGATATTCTGGTTTGGTTAAGGCGTTTAGGGGTCAACTTTGCCACCTAAGGGACTGGAAAGTTTAGTATCATTGATCCAAAAATGAATTCCCAAGATTATCGGACATTTCACAGAAGGAGAATATAAGGCTATATTTGAGGTTCAACAGATGTTGAGTGAACAGAAAGCCCAGGAAAACATTAAGAACGGCTTCATAAGAAGAAGAAAATACACCTTTTAGAGGTGACCAGTCTTGACCTCAACCTAAATGAGAAATTTTGGCATGACTTCAAGAGGGCAGTTCACACCAGACATCCCCAGAATACTGCTAAAATAGTGCAAAATCCCTCCTGACTGATGTTCAGGTTTGAATCACGGGAAATCTTTGGAGGAAGTTATTGCTGCCAAAGAAGGGTCAACCAGTAATGAAATCTAAGAGTTCAATACTTTTTCCTTCCTGCACTGCGAATGTTTTACACCCTGTGTTCAATAAGAACAAGAAAAGGTGTCATTGTTTGGGTGTTAATTGTGTTTGAAGTCCTGATCAAACCTTGAATGAACGAATGAATGGTGGGTGAACAAATCCCTTTAAACAATACTTTTTTTACCCTTAAATATATTTACTTTCACTTTTTTTTCATAATAATAATTTCACAAGGGGAAAAAAATACTTGAATACTTGAGTTATTAAAATGAAACATCTCTTGAAGATTGTATTAAAGTTGATCAAAACCACATGAACTAACATGAATTCAAAGAGTAGGCCTACATTTCCAAGGCATATGATTTAAACTAGATTTAATAAGATTTCGGTCACACTTTATTTTAAGGTCCAATTCTCGCCATTAACAAACCATTGACTATGACTTTTGCCTCAATAAACTCCTAATTTGCTGCTTATTAATAGTTAATAAGGTAGTTGTTAGTTTAGGCATTGGGTATTAGGAATGTAGAATATGGTCATGCAGAATATGTGCTTTATAAGTCCTAATAAACAGCCAATATGTTAATAACAGGGATGAATATAAGCAACTACTTGTTAGTGAGAATTCGTTCCTATACTAAAGTGTCATTATTTCTTCCTTTATCCTTCCCGAATACCAGAAATGTTGGGAAGTTTTTTATATTTGAATAAAATGAAAACTAAAAGAATTTCAAATCACATGAGCCAATATTTTATTCACAATAGAACAAAGATAACATAACAAATGTTTAAACTGAGAAATTATACAATTTTATGCACAAAATGAGCTCATTTCAAAATTGATGCCTGCTACAGGTCTCAAAATAGTTGGGACGGGGGCATGTTTACCATAGTGTAGCATCTCTTCTTCTTTTCAAAACAGTTTGAAGACATCTGGGCATCGAGGTTATGAGTTTCTGGAGTTTTGGTGTTGGAATTTGATCCCATTCTTGCCTGATATAGGTATCCAGTAGGGCTGGGCGATATATCTCATGCGATATGCATGCGCATCTCGTCAGTAAAGCCTGTTCCTTTAATTAGCGGCAAATCTCCATCACCTGTTTTCAGATGGAGCGGCATTTAATACATAGAGCCGTAAATCACTGACAAGCTACGCAATATCGCGTTCATTATCTTCTGCGATATTGAACGTGATATTGCGTAGCTTGTCAGTGATCTACGGCTCTGTGTATTAAATGGCGCTCCATTTGAAAACAGGTGATGGAGATTTGCCGCTAATCAAGGAACCGGCTTTACTGACGAGATGCGCATGCATATCGCATGAGATATATCGCCCAGCCCTAGTATCCAGCTGCTGAAGAGTTTGTGGTCGTCTTTGAAATTTGGACTCATCTGACCATAGAACACTTATCCACTTTGAAACAGTCCATTTTAAACGAGCCTTGGCCCACAGGACATGACAGCGCTTCTGGGCCATGTTCATATATGGCCTCCTTTTTGCATGATAGAGCTTTAGTTGGCATCTGCAGATGGCACGGCGGATTGTGTTTACCGACAGTGGTTTCTGGAAGTATTCCTGGGCCCATTTAGTAATGTCAATGATAGAATCATGCTGATGAGTGATGCAGTGTCGTCTGAGGGCCCGAAGACCACAGGCATCCAACAAAGGTCTTCGGCCTTGTCCCTTACTCATAGAGATTTATCCAGTTTCTCTGAATCTTTTGATGATGTTATGCACTGTAGATGATGAGATTTGCAAAGCATTTGCAATTTGACGTTGAGGAACGTTGTTTTTAAAGTATTCCACAATCTTTTTACGCACTCTTTCACAGATTGGAGAGCCTCTGCCCATCTTTACTTCTGAGAGACTCTACCTCTCTAAGACATCCCTTTTATAGCTAATCATGTTACAGACCTGATGTCAATTAACTTAATTAGTTGCTAGATGTTCTCCCAGCTGAATCTTTTCAAAATGTATTGCTTTTTCAGCCCTTTATTGCCCCATGCCAACTTTTTTGAGACCTGTAGCAGGCATCAAATTTTAAATGAGCTCATTTAGTGGATAAAAGTGTAACATTTCTCAGTTTAAACATTTGTTATGTTATCTATGTTCTATTGTGAATAAAATATTTGCTCATGTGATTTGAAAGTCTTTTAGTTTTCATTTTATTCAAATTTAAAAAAACGTCCCAACATTTCCGGAATTCGGGTTGTATTACGGGCACTTATATTCTATTGAAAAATCCATGGGTTTACAAACTTTCCCTGCAACTGCAACAAAGAAAATAAATGCTTCTCCTATTCCTAATTTAGAAATATTAATTTTATCCCATAGTTCCATTAAGATTTTAAGTCTTGTTTTTGTTCCCCAACCAAGGTCATATCTGCAATCATTTCAAGTGACTAAAATAGTTATGCTATATAGAGGACAAAGACAAACCAGTGAATAAGTGTAGACCAAAACTGCCCTTGCCCCAGAGTCACATAACATGTCTAAGAATGAAATATTCTGATGAAACCCAAAGATCAGGCACAACTCAAGGGACAACACAAAAATGATGCAATGAACAGATACAATGAAAGAGGTCAGGAAGTCACAGCGCTAGAAATATACCCCGGTTGTTTCACATTAGGAGATGTAATGATATTTCAGATGTTGTATAAAAATACACTGGAGTTGTATGCGGTTTAACGGATTGGCTGGTTTCTTCATGTCCGCTGGCTAAAGGACAAGCAAAGATTGTGGACTTCCTTCATTTTCCAGTAGTCCACTAGTCCCTCAAGACCCTGTAATCCCTTTCACCATGACCATCAGATTGACAATGCTATTCATCTGCTGCTCTCTCTGCCAACATATAACCGGCAACACATATATCTGCTGTTGACTTGAGGAAAAAAAGAGGTGTCCATGTGTTGACATGATTTAGGAAGGGAGCTCTTTGTATTTATCAGGATTAAAGGAGATCTACGGGAACACTTCAACAAAGATGGAGCTGGTTGTCTTTGTAGCTTTGCCACAGTCACCGCCATCCACTTAGCCTCATGCTGGGATTGGCATCACAACAACAAACACAAAGAGCTATTGACAGATAGTGAGCACCAGCACACTACAGTACATTAAAGGCAACAACATGAAATCAGAAATGACCCATTTTGCTAATAAATCATCAAAATGTTGCATCAAAATTCAACAATCTAGGAATGCATAATGTCTACCATATAAGCTATACGATTTAATCAGACATTTTTAAAGTGATCTGTATCGGATATTAGATATTTAATTGTGCAAGATCATTTCTGCCTATATTTACCTTTAAATTCATTTTGCTGTCATTTAATTACACTGTTCATCTTCAGTAAATCTCAAAAAAAAAAAAGTATATCCATTTTTCATACTGTACATTATAATACTGTGATTCCTAGCATTTCATTTTTTAATATGTTCAGGCAAAATAGTATGAAATGTTAAAATAGCATGCAAATGATTCTGGGCTCATCAGAATAAGCCAGAATTGTAATATCAAGACAGACATCCATAATCCAATCATTTCTTGATGTTTAAAATCAAGTCCCATTCGGCATGTTTTTCTCATTGAATATCATGCAGAACTTGAATAAATACAGAACTTGAAAGTATGAAAGAACAATTGGTTTTGCATGTTGATTGATTTTAGAAAAGGACGTGTGTTAAACTAAAGACATGGCTCTAAACTAAAGACACAATAAAATCAAATCAAATAAATATATTTTAATAGTATGTTTAATCACCACGCTGATAACTGACATTTCAGTTTTTGCTTTATGAAACTAATTTGCACAACAAGACAAATGCATTGTCGGGGAGAAAATATGCAATTAATTCCAGATTATTAATAATATTGTACTATTCATTATCGTAGGGGGTTATTAAATGTGGGTTGGTTAAGTGTGAGTAATTTACTGTTAGTTTGTAGTTAATAGCTCAAGCACTGGAAAAGAAACACCATAAATTACAAGACACTTTCTACTAAAGAAAACATGATTATATATAGGTACAGTAGCCTACATTTCAACTTTTTTTCAATAAAAAAAAAAAAATAAAAAAAATATATATATACAGTTGCTGGTCATATAATTAGAATATCATCAAAAAGTTGATTTATTTCACTAATTCCATTCAAAAAGTGAAACTTGTATAATGTATACATTCATTCCACACAGACTGATATATTTCAAGTGTTTATTTCTTTTAATTTGGATGATTATAAGTGACAACTAATGAAAACCCCAAATTCAGTATCTCAGAAAATTAGAATATTGTGAAAAGGTTCAATATTGAAGACACCTGGTGCCACACTCTAATCAGCTAATTAACTCAAAACACCTGCAAAGGCCTTTAAATGGTCTCTCAGTCTAGTTCTGTAGGCTACACAATCATGGGGAAGACTGCTGACTTGACAGTTGTCCAAAAGACGACCATTGACACCTTGCACAAGGAGGGCAAGACACAAAAGGTCATTGCAAAAGAGGCTAGCTGTTCACAGAGCTCTGTGTCCAAGCACATTAATAGAGAGGCGAAGGGAAGGAAAAGATGTGGTAGAAAAAAGTGTACAAGCAATAGGGATAACCGCACCCTGGAGAGGATTGTGAAACAAAACCCATTCAAAAATGTGGGGGAGATTCACAAAGAGTGGACTGCAGCTGGAGTCAGTGCTTCAAGAACCACTACGCACAGACGTATGCAAGACATGGGTTTCAGCTGTCGCATTCCTTGTGTCAAGCCACTCTTGAACAACAGACAGCGTCAGAAGCGTCTCGACTGGACTGCTGCTGAGTGGACCAAAGTTATGTTCTCTGATGAAAGTAAATTTTGCATTTCCTTTGGAAATCAGGGTCCCAGAGTCTGGAGGAAGAGAGGAGAGGCACAGAATCCACGTTGCTTGAGGTCCAGTGTAAAGTTTCCACAGTCAGTGATGGTTTGGGGTGCCATGTCATCTGCTGGTGTTGGTCCACTGTATTTTCTGAGGTCCAAGGTCAACACAGCCGTATACCAGGAAGTTTTAGAGCACTTCATGCTTCCTGCTGCTGACCAACTTTATGGAGATGCAGATTTCATTTTCCAACAGGACTTGGCACCTGCACACAGTGCCAAAGCTACCAGTACCTGGTTTAAGGACCATGGTATCCCTGTTCTTAATTGGCCAGCAAACTCGCCTGACCTTAACCCCATAGAAAATCTATGGGGTATTGTGAAGAGGAAGATGCGATATGCCAGACCCAACAATGCAGAAGAGCTGAAGGCCACTATCAGAGCAACCTGGGCTCTCATAACACCTGAGCAGTGCCACAGACTGATCGAATCCATGCCACGCCGCATTGCTGCAGTAATTCAGGCAAAAGGAGCCACAACTAAGTATTGAGTGCTGTACATGCTCATACTTTTCATGTTCATACTTTTCAGTTGGCCAAGAATTCTAAAAATCCTTTCTTTGTATTGGTCTTAAGTAATATTCTAATTTTCTGAGATACTGAATTTGGGGTTTTCATTAGTTGTCAGTTATAATCATCAAAATTAAAATAAATAAACACTTGAAATATATCAGTCTGTGTGGAATGAATGTATACATTATACAAGTTTCACGTTTTGAATGGAATTAGTGAAATAAATCAACTTTTTGATGATATTCTAATTATATGACCAGCACCTGTATATATATATCCGAGCTAATGCTATAAACTATACAATAAACCCTGCCAGGGGGTGTTGGTACATTCCTTGTAAAACAAACATTTAAACAGCACAAAAAGCATTTTTATAATAAAAAAAGATATATAAGAAAAATGTATTTTAATTACTTTTCAATTATATAATTGTGTTTCTACTACTGTTTGTTATTGAAAGACAAATATTAAAACAGTGGATGTATTAACTTGTTTCATGACAGATTTATCCAAACATGCGTTAAATATTGAAGAAAAAAAATATATATAATGAATGTGTAATAGGATTTCGATTTAAGCCAAGAGGAGACTGGTTTTCCTTTGCTGTAAACAAAGGACTCTGCTTATGCTACGCCTATATCATCCGCTGGAACACCACTCTCACAAAGATTACGGTTGATAAAGTTTTAAATATGAATATTTTTCTTACACAAACACATTGATTCACTTCAGAAGGCCTATATTAACCCCCCGGCACCATATGGAGCACTTTTTATGATGGATTTCCGCACTTTATTTTGCTTCAAAATCTTGACCACCATTCACTGCCATTATAAAGCTTGGAAGAGCCAGTCCAACATTTTTCAATTTAACTCCAATTGTATTCGTCTGAAAGAAGAAAGTCACATACATTTAGGATGACTAGAGTGCGAGTAAATCATGGGGTAATTTTCATTTTTGGGTGAACTATCCCTTTAAAATGAAAATCAAATAAAATCAAGAAATCGCTATTTTTCAGTCCTATAGCATCTATTGTCTTTTTAATATCGTGAGAGCAGAAGGAAAAGAAAAAGCCAATCATTTTTAATGACGCTAAACTAAAACAGGAATGACTATTTGCACCAGAACCTCGTTACATATTAAATACATAGTTGAATGCACATTTGCATTTATGTTGTCTTCAAATCTGTTCAAAATCCCGACAAGACCACCTCCAAATGTGGTTAATGCTTTTAAAAGTCTAACCCAAATCTGTAACCCTAATTAAGAGCAATATTAATAGTGATTATTGCCATACAAAACACCACTAATGAATAAAAAAACAGTTCCAGATGACTGGATACCTTATAGAGCAGAGGCAAAACTCATTTGCAATATGAAGTTCCACATTCACCTTCTTTCATTCTACCCAAAAAAAACCAGTTACACTCTCTTTGAACCTGAAATGCAGAAATACGCCCCAAGTCATGCGCCTTCATGTAAATGTAAGGAAGGTCTGAAGTAAAGAGGAGTTGATATTCCAGTATGAGTTCTGGCGGCCCTCCCCCGCTGCTCTGAAAGGCTGACCTTTGACTTCTGTACTGAGAATGAATCCTCTGGCCTGGGCCACGCTGTCAGAGTAGCCGTTCTGATCCAGACTAGCGCTCTTGAACCTCAAGCCACCCTGACGAGAACACTGTGACAGAATCAGAGCTTCAAGGATGTGTATGTTCTGTCATCGATAATAAACACTCCTCTTTTTGCTTTCCTCAAAGCATTCGCATCTCCCACCGAGAGGGGAAAGACTGACTGAGCAGGGCCTTTCACCTTTAAAGGTCAGGGCATAGAAACCCTCTATCAACTGAAATCAAGGGTACATGTGGGACTTTGGGAAACGCTGTGAAGAAAAGAAACCCAAAGCTGTTTTGGTGCACTTCTGTAAACAGTCAGTGTCAAAAACAGCAAGTTAGGAAGGTTACAGTGACACAAATGAGCAGTGTCGGGGAATGTTACTTTTAAAAGTAATGCATTGCAATATTGCGCTACTCCTTAAAAGGTAAATAATTGTGTTACTTTGTTACTCTTTATGGAAAGTAATGCAAGTAAGGCATTCACGTTACGTTTGGTCACCTGGGCTGGGTTTGCTTATTTGTTTTTTAATAAAAAGAAGAAAAAAATGGGACAAGAGAGGTGTCAGTGAATAAATGGGAAAAAGTAACTTGCGTTACTTATTTAAAAAAAGTAACTCAGATATTTCCTTGGAAATTTAAAAGTAATGCATTACTTTACTAGTTATTTGAAAAAGTAATCTGATAATGTAACTTGCATTACTTGTAATGCGTTACCAATGCATTGTTTAAAAAACATGTGCCATGTTCTTATGTTAACATATTTCCTGACATCTTGAATACATGTAAAAGTTTCAGATGTTTTGGGAAAAATATATATTATAAGTCAATAATTTAAAAAGAAAAATCAGATAAATTGACCTATTAGTATTACTATTATTATTTAAATTATTTAAAATAATTTGAGGCTAATGCTGAGAAAATCTCTAACATTATGTGTTTGCATTAGATGATAATGCAATTAAATTCATAAATTTTTAAATCTGGCTTTACCACACCATTTTCACACAGTACATTGTAATTTCACATAACTCTCTATTGAAAATATTATGAAAGCTTTTTTTTAATGCTTGACTTAATTTTCTTCCATTAAACGGCTCTTATTACTAAAATCACATTTTAAAATAATTATATTTGTCAAGGTCTGTATTTTAACTGTTGATGGAGGCAACACTCTGCGAAAATGAATAGAATTAAAGACACTGCCGATGTCAAAGTACTAAAAAAAGAAAGAAAGACAGAAACAAGACAGAAATCACATAATAAACTCCAATCTAGGCAACAAATGCAGCTCTAAAGGGTACTTGCAAAATATATATATATATATATATATATATATATATATATATATAAAAATATATGCATATTACAATATATGACTTCAATTTTTTTTTTCATTATTGACCAATTTATTGTATTTAATTGCTCTTTGGAAACACACCTGATCAATATGGTTAAAAAATGTCCAGATATTGTTAGGGATGTCAACGATTAATCGACGATCGATTAATTGTCGATAAGAGACGTAATCGATAAAAGCTATCGATGGTCCATTAAGCAGTTTCATTTTGGGGTGCGTGCGGCTCGGGCGCAAAACACGTGCAAACGGCTGTGAGTGACGGTGAAGGCGCTGGATCTTACACGAAAATAATTTACTAATGTACAAACTAGCTTTTAATATGATCCAAACTTTAAAAGTACATTAAAACAGATACAGTACAAAGTTATTTTGTATTGAAATGTAGTAATAAGTCATGTTCAATTATAATTTCCCTAGATAATTATTGCATATCAGGCGCTTGGCTTTGACAGGGCTGCACGCGAGCAGGACAGATATAGGCTATTCATTCATACAACTTGTTAATTCGTTCCTACAACATATTAATTTGTGGCAGCTGTCCATGTTTCATTAATTTGTTCCCTAGAACAGGGGTTCTCAAACTTTTCCATTCCACGACCCACCTAGACAAGTATAATCTATTTCAAGGCCCACCAAAATATTTGAGATAAAAAAACAATTGACATTACTATAAGCTTAATCATAATTAAAAGCATAATATTGCAGAAATTAAGTATTTAAGAAAAATAACCATTTTATTTTATAGGCTAGTACCACTGTAAACATTCACTACTAATATTTACGTTTTAATTTCTTAATTTACAGACGATAATGAGTCTAGAAATATGTCCATAAAACCTCGAAACGCGCTCACTCCGGTGCGGCTATGAACTGTAATCTGCGCTGCTAGTGCTATAAAAACAAATGTGCCCTCACAACCCAACACTTTTTATTTTATTTTAGCAAAGCATAAGAAGCGAAGCAGAATTCTCAAACAGTTTAGAGATTAAAATAATTTTGAAATAATTGTAAAAATAATAAACATATGCGTCTCATTTTAAATAAACACTAAAAACCGAGAAGACAAATTTACTTCAGCCAGAAATTTACTTTTGCAATGGTTAAATAAATGTTCAGCTATATCTTCAAAAGATTTTATTAAATTTTTTTCTCTATATAGTGATGATATGGCAAGGAAATAATAGGACATTTTGTAAATTCTGTTATGCTAGCATGTGGAAATGTTTGTATAGTGTTACAATTAACCCCGCATGTGTGCCCCGCTCAACCCGTACATGTGAAATGCTTTATACGGACAGTTTATGGATTAAATGCATATGAAGGAACGAAAACAACAAACGCTTTACATCTCTCAGAAAGATACAGTGCAGAGTTCAAACAGACGATAGAAATTAATGAACAGCCTACCTGATACAGTTTTCGCAACATTTGAATTTTCCGGTGTATGCAATCTCATGCAGAACACAGCGCAGTGAAGTGAGAGAGTTTCTTCTCATTAATAATGCAGACCGAGCATTTTAATAATGAACCGTCGCTCTGAGACCCTCACTGTTATTACAACTCGTGCGTGTCCGCGCTTCAAAACACGCAACGCATGTTTTAAATCCCGGCCTTTGCGATTCGAAAATCGCACTGAGCAATATCACAATTCGTAATTAATCTTTGTATATCGTCCAGCCCTAGTAACTGTGTGTGTGTGTCATTTAGCTGCCGCCAAGTGGCTTTGTGCGACCCACAGTTTGAAAACCCTTGCCCTAGAAAACCCATGATTTAACTTAAATGCGGGAACAATTTAAGTCATAGTAACGAATTCTTAATTCATGGCCACGAAATCTTTCATTTCCCCCCACACGTTTACCACAGTAATAGATGCGAAAACAGTGATTAAAAGTGAACAACAATAAAATAAACCTGCGAATCTAGAGGGTGAGACAGTGAGGATTTGGGAAAAGAAACAATAAATATTATTAAATTCGTGACCATCCGGAAAAACAGAACATAAAGCCGCATATGGCTTGATTTAAATGTATGCGCTCGGCATGAATCAAAAAGCATGGTCGCGATGTAACATTTGCCTGCTAACCAATTATTTCTCTTATTAACAAAGCTTTGTACCTCACTTGTGTCATAATATTCATATTAAAATGTTTCAAATGGGTAACAGTGTGTTTGTAGCAACGCAGTGGTTCTGGAAGCGGATCACTGACCGCGCGTCACAGCCCCACGCGCCGTACTTGTGTTTGGGATCATTTTATTTTAAATCCTGATAATGTCAATTGCAAACATTGCTATGATGTTTTAAAAATAAAAAAACGAGCACCATGAAACCATTTAAAAAGGCGCATTCAGCGGTCTCCGTGACAGGATATGAAACAGCACACAAAGTATAATGATCCCGTGCGTAATACGGCGCGCTCTCTTCCTTTTATCAAATGATCATAATCACATCTATTCATTTTACCATCCTGCCACTAGCCTTTTATTTAGACTAAAAACCCTTTTCATTCGGGTGAGGAAGCTGGCGTTTTGAGTGGCATTTGCACATCCTGTCATGCCGGTGACTATGCCACTGAAATAGACGCGTTTTGCAGTAGTTAAGGTTAACCATTAATCGATTAATTGATCGTTAATTTAAACGACGATCGATTATGGAAATTATTGAAAATTGACATCCCTAATCCGCATGCACAAAAACATATTAATGCCAGGAGTGAAGTGGGCCATAGACTCTTGGTTTGGGTTCTTTCGACTTGGACCAGTAAGAGACCAAATGCAATCATGACGGACAAGAGATTTGTCCCATCTCAAAGCTGCATCACCCAAGGCCTACCCGTCACCAACATCCCGTGTCTGAAAGCCACACACAGGATCTGTGCCTATTCAATTATACATGAAGCAAACAGAATCAAATCAATTAGGTATTGCTGTGGCATGAATGAAAGGTGCATAATTGATGCCCGCTCTCCTGCATTATACATATCTGTCTGCAAATCTCCACGTACCGCTTCTGAGAGAGAGTCAAAGAGCCACAAAAAGGCCACATTTCACCACTTTATTCACTTAATCTACTCATTTGCATTGGCATGAGCCGGACGTGGAGACTGATCTTCAGCTGAAAAGGGTCTCTAAGGGTTTCAGTCTTGCCATTAAATAAGAAGGCCACAGTTACCACAGGATTGAAATATCCAGATATTTTCCATCGATGTCAGGATATCAACTGGATCGGCTCATATTGTGGCAAGAAAACTCAATATTGGAAAAACGGTTTCTGGAGGAACTACTCATGAGTGGGAGTGAGAGTATTAGATGAGGTGAGAGGCAGAGATTTTGGGGTCCATTTCTCTCTTTATATTCTCAGGGCGTCTAGACAGATGGCAGACATTAAAAGGAGGAGCCATGTGACATCTCTCAACCGCACCGCTGAGATAGAGGTAATTAAAATACATTTAATCAAGTTACTCTAATGAAAAATGCAGCTGGACACTCGGTTCCACCTTCTGCTCCCACTCTCACACCTAAACTCTCGAACTTTTGGCCCCCTGTTTACCAGAAAACTGCACTCACAATAAGACCTTTTTTTTTTTTTGGCTTTACATATAAAAGTAGGGCTGGGTACCATTGACTACATCATGATACAGCACACATCACAATATACATGTCATGATTGCATTTAACAGTCAATCAAAAGTAGGTAACAACTAGCAAATGAATGATATACCACCTGGTTTAAAACCCGATCATATTCATGAGCCAGGGTGATGATTTTTAGCAGGAAATATTAAAATTATGTTTTTTAAACCTGGCAAAGTTATTGCAATTGGAACGAAAATGATTAATAATATGTTGAAATGTATGGAAATTCCTGTAATGAATCCATTTTTCTCTTTATGCTTTTCTGTAAAATATGTCATCTGCTAAATATTGCTTGTGCAAAATAAAACTTGCTTGCAACCAGCAGTGTCTCTGACTGATTCACAAATCAGTCTAAATGATTCCTTAGTAAATTCATTTTAATTTGAATTATATTATCGAGTAATTACATATAGGAGGATCATGGAAATACATTGGTCAAAAACTGTTGGAACAAACACCAAGCCTAAACTTGACCTTAAAACCTTTTGGTTGAATGGAAAATTGTTCAGGAACATGTCCTACTTAGTCAAATCAAGGTACAAGAAGTACATATAAACCTATATATTTAAAATATAAATAAGTATCTTTAATTTGTTATTGTATTAGCAAATGAAAATGTCTTAGCCACATTAAAGGCTTTTGGGGTGACTGTTTAATAATGGGACATTATTATATAAATCAAACAAACAAAAAAAGTTATCAAAAGTTACTGGGGCCTTTTATTAATACTATGGAATAAAAAACAACATTAATAGTAGTAATAATACTAATACTAATTTATAATAATATAAAAATAAATATTAGTAAAAACAATTAATTATGAATAATCGTTTGATAAGAAAATATTTTGTACAGTATATACAAGGCCTTATTTTAATAGTAAATAATAATAAACTGACATTTCAACATTTAACCAAGTTTTTCACTCTTAGCATGTCTGAATTTCAGATTGTTTGATTATTTTCATTAAACTCACTGCCTCACAATGCTGAGCAAGACATATTTTCCGAGCATCACATGCAACTACTGATTTGCATGACGCTGTCACGAAATAAAGAGTAATATGTTTACATTAGGGGTGGGCGGATCGATCCTAATATCGATAGAATCGATACCAACGTTGGTATTGGTATCGGATCGATACTAGCCTGATAAGATCGATACTTTTTTTATCCTATACACTTAATACATTGCTTAATACATTTAACAAAGTGTAGACATGTCTGTGGGTGTATATTCCGCTCTTTTCACATCTCGTATGCAAACATTGCTACTCCTCCCCTGCTACGCTGTTTTGTTGTCATGGCATCACGTGACGCAGCGGCTCCAAGTGCAAGCGGATACTTTTGGCTACAGTGTGAGATGGAACGGTAGAACTCCGAGCTACAAAATAAATGAAATGGGGAGGAAGGAAATCCTTCACATAGTACATATTGTATATAACTACCGAATTTGTCCTTTTTATGCAGTATCACTGTAAGGCAGTGGTCTCAAACTCAATTCCTGGAGGGCCGCAGCTCTGCCGAGTTTAGCTCCAACCAGCTCCAAATCACACCTGCTTGGAAGTTTCTAGTAATCCTGAAGACCTTGATTAATTGGATCAGGTGTGTTTGATTAGGGTTGGAGCTAAACTGTGCAGAGCTGTGGCCCTCCAGGAATTGAGTTTGAGACCAATGCTGTAAGGTGTATACTGAGTTTGGCCTTTGAATATTACTTTCTTAATGCATTAAGCTACTTTAAATGTTTTCATTATAACAGTTTTCTATGGGAGTAAAATGCTTAACATGTAATTTAGCATGTTTTCGTATATATTCTGGGCTCAGCTGCTTGCCACATATTATATTTTATTAACAAATTGTATACTGAATTTAGTCTCTTATTTATTTGGTCTTTATCGCTGTCTTCCTCCATTATACCATATTGAATGTTTTTCTATCGGTTATCAATGAGGAAATTAAATTCAGCGTGTTGCATTCATGTTCTGGGTTCATCTGCTTACCTGTACATTCATAGTATATATTTTTATAAACTACCGAATTTGGCCTTTTCATATCACAGTTTTTTTATTGCAATAATAACAAACAACTATTACTGTATGTATAAAATAAACAGAAAATACAGTACATACGAAAATCCTTTCAATAATAAACGAGTTATGGTTTAATAGTTATTTTTCATATCACTGTCTTCATTCAATAAGCCACTTACGTTAAACTTTTCTTTATAATGGTTTTCTATTGGAGAAAATGCATAATGTGAAAACTTTGAGTGTTGCTTTCATATTCTGGGCACATCTGCTAACTTGTATATCTAGTTTGCAACATTAATAAGGTGTATACTGAGTTTTGTATTTTACGTTCTTAATTTATTAAGCCACGTTAATTTTTGTATAACTCTTTTCTATGGGAGGAAAATACTTAACATGAAACTGCGCATTGCTTTCGTGTTCTGGGCTACACTCTGCCTGCAAAGTCCTTTTAGAAAGGCAAATAATATCCACGTAGCTTTAAGGTGAATATAATATTAGTCATATCAACATTAGTTATTGTTAATTTTTTTAATTGTTATTGGTCATTTAAATGTATGTTTTTTTTAAATGACAAGTATCGGTATCGGGATTGGTATCGGCGATACTGGCCCTGTATTTACTTGGTATCGGATGATACCAAAATTTGCAGTATCTCACACCCCTAGTTTACATTCGCCTGACGCACTGACATAAATCATGACATAAACCATCTATCACCTCAATACATTTACATAAACACCACATGCGTATTATTAAACGCGAATTTAAAGAGACCGTGATCACACCACCCAAATGACATCTCACACCGTCCACACAGAACACATGCACTCACCTTCCGTGTCGAGGAGGAGACGCTGACTGTGTGGAGGATTGTGGGAAGCGTAGTTTTTTAGGCTCTCGCGGAAGCGCAGTCCAATGCGCCACAAAACTACATGTCCCATTATTTTGTTGTTGCTGTCAACCACATTCAGGATGTTTGAAGTATATTTGCATGTTATTAGTCAGATACTTCTTGTACGTTTCAGTGCCGCTGTATTATATACATGATTTCTTTTTTCTTTTTCTTTTTTTTTGTCATTTGAACATCAAAACATAATGAATAGGTAGGACCTAAATGTGTTTATGATATGTTTATGTATTTATTTTATGCATTTATTGTGTTTACCTCAGGATGGTGGTGCTCATATTATTCAGAGAGACCCTGTGTCTTATTTCTGATTGATTAAACCAATGGTGTTACAACTCAGGTCTTGACTTCCTTTAGGTTGTCACTAAAAACATCAAGCTTAGACATCCATAGGCTACTTCTAGTATCCCAGAAGTCATTAGGTTTCCCATATGCAGTGAACGGATTGATTATTGTAGAGAAATTGTTTAGCTGACTTAATTAGAATGGACAGCTGATTTAGCTTTAAAACTGGGGGAAACCTCCCTAAGGAACATTACATGACTATTAATTAAACACTTAGTTAAACTTAGCCACCAAATACATTTTGTACTAATCTATAAAGAGTCAAAGATAGTGTGCTGGCAGCTGCAAAGTTTATGAGGCCTTTTATAGCTATGAGTAATAAATTTTCAGTAAAGCGAAGGACAGTGTTATTGTTATACCGCATATGACATTAAGAGTCGGACTACAGTGAAAAATGGCATGAATGGCATATTTAGGGTTTGTCTGTTGCTCGCTTCGTATCGAGTGGGATATTGATTTACTGTCATGCAGATGTTGGATAAATGAGGCAACATCTGGATATGACAGAATGACTTATCATAAAGCTGCACTCTCATTGGCAGCTGTTATTTCCCCTCCTACCAGCAGCCATTAGCTCACCGTTCTATTCTTAAAATTAATATATTAATTCAAGTGGCTCCAACAGCAAATATATGTCAGCGTTTATGTGGATTCCAGGAAGCCATAGCTATAGTAATAATAATAATAATAATAACAGATGCTGAAGCCACATTCTTCCTTAATATGACAATGAATCCATTTAATGATTTTCTGACTAGGCAAAAAAAAAAAAAAAAAAGTCCCTAGTTTAATAGGAAAGAATAATTTTAAACAGTGAGACAAAAGAGTCATGTGGAGCTCCAACCCGATATTTTAAAATATCAAAACATACAAACGAGTTTATACAAAATTATACAAATTGACCCTTTATGGTTATTTTGATTGACAGGCGATTTGACCAGTCATAATGCAGAATCTGCTATTTTGTCCCAACAAACAAACCAGACAAGAGTAGTTTAACGTTGGTGAACTTGAACTCAAAAATGGTGTGTATTGACGTCTTTCTGTGGTTGAAAAAAGAAAACTTCTGATGTTCAATCATGTTTATTTCAGGAAGAGATGATCAGTTCACGTGCTGCTTGTACTGAGGCACTACAGCGATCTGTCTTGACCAGTGATGGGAATAACGGCGTTATAAATAAACAGCGTTACTAACGGCGTTATTGTTTTCAGTAACGAGTAATCAAACGAATTACTGTTTCCCCCGTTACAACGCCGTTACGTTACTGACAATAAAATGCGGCGTTACTATAATTTATAATATTATTATCATTTTATTTTTCAGTTCATCTGAATGGATGCGCAGTGTAGCTGTATTTGACATACCGTAAACTCTAGTGTGAAGCGCACGGCTCGCCGTAGCTTTGTCTCTCACACACACACACACACACACACACACACACACACACACACTCGCGCACGCGCGCGCAAAGAAAGATACAGAGCAAGAGAGTCTTTCATAACATGCAAAATTGACGCGCTACATGTAAACGATATTCTTTGTTGTGTTTTCCTGTCAAAATAATGGAGTTCCTTTGGAATTCTTCAGCTTTTAAGAACTGCTGGGTTCTCCGCAAGTGGGCGGAGCTAATGCGGAAACGACAATCTCATTGGCCGGCGCTCACCTATTATCATCCCTGTTTTGATTTCAGCAAATCATTTCGAGCGAACGCAGACAACCTGATTAATATTCATGGACCCAGCAGCTCATTAATCCTTAGTGCGTTTTATATTGTTATTAGTAGTAGAATTCATAGTAGTTTTATCTTATCATTTTTTCCACCTTTTTTATAGAAACACTAAATGACAAACAATATCTTAAGCACCACCACCAGTCCTAAGTTCAGTCAACATGACAAATATGAATTCATCCTTGGTTATTCTAATTACTAAAGTTCTATCATCATATAATGCTAAATTATCATAATATCATATTATAATACTTGACTGACTAAGTCAACACTGACTAAGTGTCAGTAGATAAAAAGTGTAGATTAATGTACAATGTTTTATAATAATAATGTATTCTATTTAGTGTCCATTTCATTCAGGGGCGCGGGAAGGTGTTTTATGTAGGGGGTGCTGTGGGGGGGGGGGGGTGTAGTCAATTTCTGCGTATAAATATTACGCCAAATAGAAACAGAAAATCGTGCTATAGCCTACGCACTTTCATGAGATCGTGTTAGACAACAATTAGCTATTTTACAAATGGGAATAGGCTACAATGAATTCATAACAATGTTTTACATTCAAGCTACATTCAAGCTTAAAAACCCTTAAAAGGTATAGTGAAAAGCTCTTTAAAAGCATCTGGAATGCAATAAAGTAATTTTAAAGCTGTTTTTAAAGCATTTGCTGCATGGATTAAAAAGATAGGCCAATAAATAATTCACATAGGCCTATCAGTCAGACAAAATTGCGTCGCAGCAAATCCTTTAAATTTCAAGGACAAAGATTTACATATTTTTTTATTATTATTGAATACGATTATAAAATAAAACGCAAATTATAATCGGGCCTGTTTTAGGCTTTCCCTTATTTTTATATTTTAGACGGTGATGGGGAAAAATGACTCGCCATCTCCTCATTGGACGCGCAGAGACATTTATATAGGTTAAACATTTAAACTAACACTGTGATATGCTTGAACTGTTTTATAGGCCTATCTATCGATTTTATTTTAGTCAACTCGTGATGATTTGGTGAGGCTAAATTAATCAAACATAGGCGATCAACTCTGACGCTGGCCGCTTGGTCGTTGCTTAAAAGAAGAAAAAAAAACATTTACCGAACAAAAAATGCTCCCAAGGTTTTTCTAAATTAACTTTATGAAGAAAAAAAAAACGAAACATAGCCTAATCACTTTTCCATTACATACAAAACTGAACTATTTTAATAGGTAGCTATAAGCTGTTTTGGGAGAAGGGGAAGACTCCTATCGCTGAGAACAAAAAAAAAAAGAAAGTCGAAAACGTTTTTTTCCCCCCAGTACATCCATGATATTTCCATGTTCCGCTTTTAAGCCACAACCTACAGATCCCACAACACAAACATTATGTGAAACATAACATTCACAAACATAAAAGCAAGCATTGGCAGTGCTGCGTGCGTGATTTGGCAGGATGTGTGCAACGCGCGCATCAAGTAGCCCTGCATCAGTTTAATAACTTTGATAACTTTAATTCTTACAACTGTTAAATTAATGGGCAAATGGTAAATATGTCATAGACATAGATAGCAAAATAGCCAATGTAAAATAAATGTTATAAACATCGGAGCAACCATAGAAATGTTTAAATGGATCTTTATTATAACAAATGTCTCTTACGCAACTATTCACACTTCATTCAAAACTATTTTTTTACAAGTTTAAAAAGTAAACATCATTTCATTGTTCTCGTATAACACGTACACAATACCTCATTAACACCCCAAATGTCTACAAACTTTGGTAAACAGTCCACCAGAGAGAGAGAGAGAGAGAGAGAGAGAGAGAGAGAGAGAGATGAGAGCAGATGGACTATAAGAACGCTAAAGTTTTACTCTACAGCCGATTCAATGCAAGTGACAGATGGCTAAACCAGGCCAACCACTAAAGCAGACTTAAAGGAGTGGGCCACATTCTGCAAACCCCTCTGCTGTTTTTAAGATTATGATGATAACACATAATATATCACAAATAACAACCAGAAAGACTAATAAATATTATACAAATATTCTACATGGCAGTAACAGTAGTTAACAAGCACACGGTGTCATATATGCGAAATAACAGTCAGCATTTAACCTTATGAAGACTTTGGAACTCCAACGTGGCTTTGCGCTCTGGAGTGATGCTGATAAACTCCCTCATGAGGTCCTGAACATTAATGCGATCCAAAATTTCTCACGCTCGTCCTTGAAACTTTTATATTTTTAAGGTTTTTGAAAAACTCATAAATTCTCTTTTGCTACATGCTCATGTGCTTCGTGTCTAACTGAAATTATGTCCCTCAAGGTAACCTTAGTTACCGTTGTAATCGGCAACAACAAATATGATTGGTTAATAATACACATCGTGATTTGATATGAATTATTGAATAACTCAAAACTCAAACATAATCAAATCTCTTTTCATAGTCAAATCCCAAATATTCAAGTATAAATATACAGTATATAGCCTATTTTTTTTTTATTCACAACAGTTTACAGTTGCCCACAGAAAAAACAGGGGGTGCTGCAGCACCCTCAGCACCCCCTGTTCCCGCGCCCCTGATTTCATTCATTTAACATATTTAATATTGGGGGCATCCAAGTTATTTTACATATTTTAATTTTTTTTTTTAAAAGTAACGCAATAATTACTTTCCCTGGTAATTAGTTACTTTTATAATGATGTAACTCAGTTACTAACTCAGTTACTATTTGTATAACTAATATATAACTAATTACTTTTTTAAAGTAACATGCCCAACACTGGTCTTGACACACATTAAAGGAGTAGTTCACTTCCAGAATGAAATTTCCTGATAATTTACTCACCTCCATGTCATACAAGTCATGTCTTTCTTTCTTCAGTCTCGAAGAAGTTAAGTTTTTTGTGAAAAACATTCCAGGAATTTTCTCCATATAATGGGCTTCAATGGTGGCCAATGGGTTCAACTTCAAAATCCGCATTGTTGTTTTGCCTTGTTTTGTAAAGGGTGTTGGACTCTCTTTCCACGTTCGCTATGTAAACACTGGGTCGGTACTTCTGCCTACGTCACGCATGTGTGATTACTAATGTGTGAGGTCTAGCTAGTGCAAGATGAGCATTTGTGGTTACAAAGTATATTTGTATTTTTCTTAAAAAATGAACAATCGTTTCGCTAGATAAGACCCTTATTCCTCGGCTGGGATCATGTAGAGCCATTTGAAGCTGCATTGAAACTGCAATTTGGACCTTCATCCCATTGGCCACCATTGAAGCCATCTATATGGAGAAAAATCCTGGAATGTTTTCCTCAAAAACCTTAATTTCTTTTCAACTAAATTATTTGTATTTATTTTTTTACATGGGGGTGAGTAAATTATCAGGAAATTTCATTCTGGAAGTGAACTACTCCTTTAAAGAGCCACAAAATGGTATCTGTTGTTTGAATTTCTTACAATAATGACCAAATTTGAAAGTGAAGACTTCATACCAAAAGTAACCTGTTCAGTCTTGTCTGTCGGCGCGTTGCGAGTTTCCTCTTTACTCCACGATCTATTTTTCACTGCATGAGTTGTAAAGGTTACAAAAGTAATTTATTTTATTTTGTGAAATACTTTCACGCTTTTTACCCAATTTGACTGGTTAATCAGTGATCACATTACTGAAAATGACACACAGACTTTTGGTTCACTTGATATTCACCTTGATTTTTCTTTGTTTTGCTCACATACACATCTCATATTTCATGTCAAGCATACTTGACACTGTTGTCTCCTTGGTAACCAAATATATAGGATTTTGACAAATAGGATTACAGACAAAATGGTTGGTTGTGGAGGAACTGATGCCATCAGCGAGGGACAGTCACAGTTTGTGTAAAATTGTATGTAAATATACATATGTAATGGTTTATGATTATTTCACTTTGTTTGTTTAGATTATAATAGTTTTATAATATACAGGTGCATCTCAATAAATTAGAATGTCGTGAAAAAGTTCATTTTTTCTTGTAAGTTATTTCAAAAACTGAAACTTTCATATATTTTAGAGTCATTGCATGTAAAGTAAAACATTTCAAAAGTTTTTCTTTTGTTTTAATTTTTATGATTAGAGCTTACAGCTCATGAAAGTAAAAAATCAGTATCTCAAAATATTAGAATATTTTCAGTTGAGTTTCAATTAATGACCATCCCTACAGTATAAATTCCGGGTATCTCTTGTTCTTTGAAACCACAATAATGGAGAAGACTGCTGATTTGGCAATGATCCAGAAGATGAACATTGACGCCCTCCACAAAGAGGGTAAGTCACAGAAGGTCATTACTGAAAGGTGTGGCTGTTTACAGAGTGCTGTATCAAAGCATATTAAATGCAAAGTTGACTGGAAGGAAGAATTTGGGTAGGAAAAGGTGCACAAGCAACAGGGATGACTGCAAGCTTGAGAATACTGTCAAGCAAAGCTGATTCAAACACATGTGAGAGCTTCACAAGGAGTGGACTGAAACTGGAGTCAGTGCATCAAGAGTCACCACGCTCAGACGTCTTCAGGAAAAGGGCTACCAAGCCACTTCTGAACCAGAGACAACGTCAGAAGCGTCTTACCTGGGCTGTGGAGAAAAAGAACTGGACTGTTGCTCAGTGGTCCAAACTCCTCTTTTCAGATGAAAGTAAATTTTGCATTTCATTTGGAAATCAAGGTCCCAGAGTCTGGAGGAAGAGTGGAGAGGCACAGAATCCACGTTGCTTGAAGTCCAGTGTGAAGTTTCCACAGTCAGTGATGATTTGGGCTGCCATGTCATCTGCTGGTGTTGGTCCACTGTGTTTTCTGAAGTCCACAGTCAACGCAGCCATCTACCAGGAAATTTTTAGAGCACTTCATGCTTCCTTCTGCTAACAAGCTGATTTCATTTTCCAGCAGGACTTGGCACCTGCCCACACTGCCAAAGGTACCAAAAGCTGGTTCAATGACCATGGTGTTACTGTGCTTGACTGGCCAGCAAACTCGCCTGACCTGAACCCCATAGAGAATCTATGGGGTATTGTCAAGAGGAAGATGAGAGACACCAGACCCAACAATGCAGATGACCTGAAGGCCGCTATCAAAGCAACCTGGGCTTCCATACCACCTCAGCAGTGCCACAAACTGATCACCTCCATGCCACGCCGAATTGAGGCAAAAGGAAAAGGAGGCAAAAGGAGCCCCTACCAAGTATTGAGTACATATACAGTAAATTAACATACTTTCCAGAAGGCCAACAATTCACTAAAAATGTTTTTTTATTGGTCTTATGAAGTATTCTAATTTGTTGAGATAGTGAATTGGTGGGTTTTTGTTAAATGTGAGCCTAAATCATCACAATTAAAAGAACCAAAGACTTAAACTACTTCAGTCTGTGTGCATTGAATTTATTTAATACACGAGTTTCACAATTTGAGTTGAATTACTGAAATAAATGAACTTTTCCACGACATTCTAATTTATTGAGATGCACCTGTATATACAGTATATATATATTATTTTTTTACCATGTGCTTTGCCAGTATACTTACAGAGAATTATGAAAGATAATTTCATTGCATCTCTTTGTATTTATTTTTAAATAATTAGTCGGAGCCTGCTGAGTACTTCTTTCTTATTGTTCTTATATAATATCTGTCCAATGTCAAGAGCTGCCAAGTCGAGTTCTTAAGAAAAGCAATCTTTCCTAGCCAATAAAAATCTCCTCTGTTCTTTACTGACATCACACTTCAGTTTAAGAAGGAGCTTTTTAATGGCATGTCCTCCTGTATCAGTATAACTGATTCTTTCATCCTTATTCAATGAAAAAATAGGCGGTAGGACTGATTGATAGATTGGGACAGGATGTAACAATATTATAGGATATAGTAAGGACAATAGTAAGGACAAACATGACTAAAAAATAAAACACACTTGAATGGTATGTCATGAAAAAAATGCTATAAAATAGACAGCTGTAGCATGTCTTTGTTTAGAAAATCCAATTAAAAAAGCAATGCTGAGAATAAGAACAGGGTTAAGCTTATGAATGATCTGTAGACCGTATATTTTTTGTATTGTTCACAAAAGAAGTGCGACTCTTTTCAGCTAGATAATTTATTGAATGTTGGCAACAACTTATAACACTGAAAAATGTTCCACATATGTACTTACATATGCAATCACATATGTTTTCACATATGAAAAATCATTTTATATAACCGTGTATTGTATTAATATGCAAAGTATAAATGTTCACCTCTAAACCCCCCATCCGAACCCACTCTCACCCTACTGCACCACACACTAACCTCTTGCTGCTATTGTTCTCCAAGGCCTGTTTAAAAACTGTTTGCAACTCTAATTTGCAGTACTACGTGTGCGAGTAGGCCACACATACAGTAGGTGGATGAGTAGGCCTCACAAACCTCCACCTGTGGTAATGCTCTCTTCTCTCTCTGTGCACTGGACACTTTAACATCCTCACCTAACTCACTGGAGTAATACATGTGTACAAATACTACACTCATCTTTCACTGTCTCCAAGTTGTGATGTTTGCTCTGAATGTCTCTTTTTGTACCACTGCACTACATTTTGTGAAATTCAAAATATATGTCCAAGGTGTATGTAGAGTATTTATGTAAAGTATATTAGTATGTATAGTTAGTATATGTATAGTTAGATTGCATAACAGTTTATATATTAAAATGTTTATATTTATTTTAAAATATGTAGCACTGTACATGTAGGAATGTGTGTAGGTGTGTGTGTGTGTGTGTGTGTAATAATTATTTTCTATATGAATATTTTTAAAAATTTAATTATTTATTCTGTAATGCAGAATGAGTTTTCAACATCATTGCCCCAGTCTTCAGTGTTACATGATCCTTTAGAAACCATTATAATATGCTAATTAATAATGGTTCTTATTATTATCAATGTTAAAAACAGTTTTTGCTGCTTAATACTTTTTTCAGGACTTTTTGATGAATTGAAAGTTCAAAAGAACAGCAATTGTTTGGAATGGAATCTTTTGTAACATTATAAATGCTTTTAATGTCACTTTTGATCAATTTAATGCATTTGCTGAATAAAAGCATTTTTTGAAACACATCTGAATGGTAGTACATCATGCTTTAATAAATATGAAGCAGCACAGCTTGTTTAACACTGATAACAATAAGAAATGTTTCCTGAGTATCAATCAGCATATTAGATGATTTTTGAACGATCATGTGACACTGAAGAATGGAGCAATATATATATATATATATATATATATATATATATATATATATATATATATATATATATATATACAGCGCACACACACACACACACACACACATATATATATATATATATATATATATATATATATTAGTTTGTTGTGAAATTATACGCATTTTGAATCACTCTTCTCCTTGTAGAAGATCCCGCTGATAATTCTAGACACAGAGCTTGCATGCAGTGATTTTATTACTGATGTTATCTGAAGTGTTTGGTTTTATCCCAGATAAAGGCGAGAGCCGCGAGAGAAGGAGAGCGCCTTTGTGCGTCCATCACACACTGACAGCAGCGGCAGCAGCTCCATGCGCTCGGCACTAGGATCCGGCGGATCTCTCTCTCTCTCCCTCTCTCTCTCACACTCACTCCCTCTCTCTCCCCTCTCCGTCTCTCTCTCTCTTCCAAGCCTGTTTTAAAGTCTCTGCCAGACTTCAGCTCATGCGCTACTTCCTGGATGGCGGAATGGAAAGCTTCCAGAGCCGCTCCAACTCTTGTCTCTGTGTTTTCAGCCTGATGCATGGACTACTCTAACATCTCTCTCTTAATCCACTGTCCCCTTGACATGTTTCTCTTCTGGACTACAAGCTCAGCCATCTGAAAGAGAGAGAAAGAGAAAATAAAAAAAAAACTGTTTCCTTTGGCTCGGTCGAACTTCAAAAGAAAAAATCTCTCCAAAGGACTTCTTAAAGGAGGCGGCCGAAATACATTAAAGCGCGTCCAGTGCGTTTGCATTGCTTGTTTGTGGGAGTTTTTTTTTTTTTTTTTGGTTTGTTCACCAGGAGGATAACTCTGTCAACAGTTGCCTTATTCCAGATCTGCATGTATACAGTGTGACATGCGGAGGCTACTGCGACCGCGCTGCTGCTGCTGGTGGATTCCGCCTCTGCTTTTCTCCTCGCTCGTGCTCCGCTGGGCACACTGTCATCCCGGTAAGTTGGATTTGAGGTGGATAAAAATTATGTTTCAAATCGCTCCATCAAGCATTACGACCTATTACATTGGCTGCGTAATGTGGAAGCAACCCATGTTCACAGTTAAAACCACGCGAGGCTTTTTATATTGGAGATATTTTTTTCAAGTTGTAAAACGTGGAATAGGGACGATCTAACACGGAACTGTAACGTTCATAATGATGTCTGTTAATATTCCAATCTCTACAGATGATCCTCTGCTGTTATTTATACGCGCGCAGACCCGTTATTTCTAAACAATGCACTGAAATCCGTTATTGGAAAGGCATTCTTTCAGCAGACGTTACTGATTTGAGCAGTTTGAATAATTCTAATGCACAATATAGTTAAGTCATCGTTAGTTTAAGTATAATTTAGCAGCATTTCATTCCTTACTTTTTTTTACGTGATTTAGGCACTTTCTCTTGGGAAAGGCAGTCTATGAGTTTTTAAGATATATGTGCATATTTTATTTTACAGATATATCGATTATTGGCTTGGCCAATATTTTTTTACAGATTCACATTTGTTATCGGTTCTTTAAAATAGGGTGGCACCATTTGATGGGTCTCTTAAGAACAACATCCAAAAATGCCAATACACTACAGAGTGTTCAAGAAACTACACTGTTTACAAGTAAAAATACTTACTTTTGAAATTATTGTTTGCATAATTCCTCATAACTTTTTTTTTTTACATCTATTCATTTTTAACTGAGCAACGCATAGCATTTCAAACTTGATAGTTAAAAATAGTCCAAAAATGCTTCCATTACATTAATTGTTATTACTATATAATGTATAATAAAATAATAATAATTATAATAACCATAAGTATTTTGTTATTAAAATTCATAATGTATACTCTTTTTATTGTAGGCTCATGATTTTTTTTATTATTATTATTGTGTAAAAGTCATAAATAAAACCATATTTGGGTATATCAGTTAATGGACAAAATAGCCTGTCTTAGTTTTGGTGGTTCTGCATATGGTGCTTAGTAGCGCTAAGGAGCAGCATAGTTTTGGGGTCAGTTAAGAAAAATCTCCGTTAATTGGCGTTAATTTGGTTATTTATTGATGATTCAAATTTGATGTTCAGTAGGATCGAGTATGGATGAAGCTTTGAATATGAATTCCCACAATAACTCGCTGCAGACTGACACTGTTTTTCGGAAAACCATAAGAATCTGATTTTGGGGGCTCGTCCGGGTTTTCAAATTGCCTCATATGCACATATATTTGACGGCATATGGTTTAGGATGACCTTGAGCGTGTTTGAGTGATAGGTGAGAATCTCTTAGGCTCTTCAGGTTTGTTGTGATGATAGACAGCAGCCAGAAAAGGAAGAGAGTCAGAGATGCACAAGCCATTTCAACCATGAAGAGACTGATAAGCTCTGCATATTTGCATGAGATTTTATGTAACGCTGGAGGCGTCAAGTCTAATGTATAATTCCAGAGAGTATGACATTCTCAGGTCTTCGAATTAGACCTTATGGAAACACAACCAGTGCAGGGACTGTTTGTGCTCTTTTAACCAAATGACATCGTCTGCACAGGCAGTCACATGTGACACAAGTGACAAGAAAGCCATATTCATAAACAAGAAAAGCTTAAGAGCTTTACCGCTCCATACAAATGAAAGATAACATGGTTTGCAGATTGCATCTGCGCTATGTATTGCATTTTTTAAAAGTGCATGCGTGCATGCAAAGCTAAAATGTGTTCGGAAATCTCATTAAAATACCAGAACGTATTGTGTTTATCTCTCATCTTTCCATTGGATACATCTCAAAATATAAATTTCTGCTATAGCTGACCTACTTCTGGGCAGCTTGATGGTTTTGTCTGAGTAAATGGTGATCGCTTTGCACGTGTAATAAAATTTCACTTTGTTCGCAGTCAATCACTGTTGCAGGAATAAACTAATTAATGCCGCGTTCTACACAAGACTTTATGGTTTCTCAGAAAATTCACTTCAGATACTGGACCAGTCAGAATGTCCTCTGGTTTTTCTATTGTTTTCTTTTGCCACTAGTTTTCATATCACATTCTGTGTGATCCAAAGCTACAAGAGCAGGGCACTCAGGGACTCGGTGGACATTGGGGCGAGAACTTGAGCGCTGACAGCGAGATAAAGTGTCTAAGTTTTCTGAATCTCAAACAGCCGGGAGATTTCATCAGGCCCGTCATGAATGTTCAATGAATAACACATTGTCACCAAAGGGCAAATACCTGACTCAAGGTTGTGGACATTATTGACAATCTCTTCTGTCTGTTTTTCTGTTTGCGCCTCTCTCTCTCGTGTCTGCCGCAGTATGTGTTTCTGTCCATCGTACTGTCTCTGTCCATTTCTCCAAGAGAAAAGCGCACGCTTCCAATTCTAGAGTCGGAAGTAGGAGAAATGAAGCTACCGTAGAACAAAAGACAACTTTAATGCGTTCTGTTTGCTTCCTGTCATTCCTCCTGCCCTCTCTGCTTTTTTTTCCCAGACACGGGTCTTTTAAAGCTCAGTGACATTTGTTCACTTGTCTGTGTCTGATAGACCTGTTCTTAGCAGAACCACTGCTGCGGAAAGACAAGCGAACTCTGTATCCACCACCTCTGCAACAGTGACATACGCGCTGGAAAAAGGAGAACAGCGCAACTTTATTTATTTCTGTCATGCCGGTGGGAAACAAGTGTCTGCACACTTGAGTCTCCAGTAATGGCCAGTTTGCTGACGGTGCAAGAGAGGAAGCGAGAGGGAGGGAAGGATCTCTCGGCGGGGCATCTGTTGGCCCCAGGCAACGCTCATCTCTCTACAGTCCGGTTGATGTAGCCGTTGGAGCGATGGATGACTAGTACAGAAGAGCAAATTCTAGTGGTTTCCACCTGGTAATTTAAAGCTATCAAGCTGAACTAGTGATACATAGTGAAACTAGCTAAAAAATTGCCGTTCCTGAGTCTATGGCATGTAAATCAATGCAGGGAAGCAATAGAAATTATCTTTTTATAGCCACTCTTTTTCTGACCTACCTTGCAGAATTCCAAGGATTCACCCAAATGGTGTAGAAACCACCGGCGATATCGAGGAAAAGACGGTTATTTCTGTCGCATGACGAATAGCATGCCACGCACTGGAGAGCACAATGATAATTCAAATCTCTTAAGAGGCATCAGACTTCCTTCCTTTCCGATTTCCTTTTATGTGGGCGAGGGGCCATTTCTGTGTCTAATAGAAAAGGATAATTTGCTAAATGTCGGTTCGGAAACGACAGGCACTTAAGATGGGGGGTAGAGTCTCAGGAGTGAGATAGCTGGAGCTGACATTTGGGCCGGACTGGATGCACTAGTGGCCCCTGTAACGACATTATCATCATCATCATCTCTCTCCGCTCGGGCCGTTATCTGTCCAGCTGGGTGACCAAAACTGCTGTAATGTTCGCCAGGTCATTTTATCAGTCATGAAGCCTGTCATCGTTGCCTGGCTCCTCTAGTAGATTGATTAAAAGATAGGGCCGTGCGGACGCGTAAACGTGTGGGGTGATGTCAGGCTGCCGTGGGGTCGCTCTGACAGAGTTTGTTAGCGCGTGTGCTCAGTGTGCGCTGTATTGGTATCTGGACTAAAAGCTGTGTGTGGTTAGAACCAGCAACATGGAGAAAATAAGAGGACTGACTCAATTTGATTGCTTTCTACTGTACCACCTTTCTCAGTGGTTTGATTTCTGTGCAAATATGCAGTCAGAAATGATACCCAAATATATTTCCAATTTCAATTGCAATTAATTTATTTTCAATTAATTTTTTTAATAATATCAATGTATATAAATAATAATTGAATATTTGTTTAATTATATTTGGCATTTTTATTATTGATATGGATAGTAGTTTTTTGTTTTGTTTTTATTTGTTTATTTATTTATTTTATATTAGAATGAATTCTGAAGAATCACATTATTCTATAAAAATGGATGAGGAAAATTCAGCTTCTCGTCACAGGAAAAAAAAAATCATTTTAAAGTAATATTGTAGCTGTGATTATTGTGGATGGTTTGATTTATATAACAAGTGTTCAGTCTTGACTTCTTGCATTTAATTTGTTGCTTGAATTATTCAGTTTAAGTAATAAAGTAAACAGCTGTTTTTATTTGACATTTATCTCACACTGTTTCTTTCTACCTCTTGTTGTTGTTGTGTTAGATGTTATGAATGGATCTCAAGGAGTATTCGGGCTCTTGAGTGAAGGACTCATCCCCAGTTTACCTTAATAGTCTTGGTGAAGGCAGACGTGTCTGTGTATGTGAAAGAGCGTATATGTGTCTGCTCTCCTGCTGGTACTTTTTCTCCTCATCTCCATTGGCAACCACAGCTCACAGTATGAGCCAACCACCAAATGAAGTGGACATTCATGAAGCATGCTGGTAGATCTTGTATTAAAGACAAAAATACATGCAGATTATGAACCCAGCATGCAAAGAATCACACTTTCTACTTGGAAATGGAAGTGTCCTTATACTTTAACACCAGTCATATAATGCTATATTTTTGGATAATGTTATTACCATGGAGACAGAAAGTTAAATGTTATACTTTACATATAATAGTGTATCTAAACTTTTGGTCCTTTTAATGAATTTTTAACCTGCATCTATGTTACGTATTATAACCTCTGCAAGTGATGTCAATTTAACAGTGAAATAAGCAATCATAGTTCAACTGGCCACAGAGCTTCTGTGGTAACAATGCACAACCCAGTATGTCAGATGCATAGGGAACTTTGTATTACATTCTTCAAAGAAGACCTCGAGCATCAGGGTTATTATAGTTAACTAAGCGGTCATTTATATGACACCATTTTCAACTAAATATGGAAAGTGTTTTATGAATTTTGTCCATTTACACGACAACAGCGTTTTGGTGGCCAGAAAACTTGGGTTTTAAAGTTGCACATTTTGTAAAACGATTCCATTATCGTCCGTAAATTTGTGAAAATGGTGACATTATGCACATTTGTATTACGTGTTAAGTTTATAGGTATGTGCACAGGCGCATATTGTTTCTTTACAAAGTGACATCGCCACCTACTGGCCTGGCATGCATCATACATTTTTAGTAGTTTTCCCTGATCTGTGTGAACAGGGATCATTTTAACATTGTTGTCTGTGCATTACATTTTTCATTTTATTTTTCATTAAATTTATATTTTTAGTACAAAAAAAACTGAAGCTAAAAATTATTTTTTTCTCACTTGAAAAAAAATGTTAACTGAAATAAAACAAAATGTTAAAAAATGAAAAATCATTTCAGCTAGTTGAAAGAAATTTATTTTAATTTAGTGTAAATGAATGTGCTAAAATAACTCAAACTAAAAAAATATTAATAGTAATAATAACTACGTAGACTATACTGTACAGTATATATATACTACTAAAATGACAAATTACTAAAACTTTGAAATGAAAACACAAAATAGAAACTGATTAAAAATATGAATAAAAACGAGAAATGAGAATTGTATTTCAGTGATACTAAAATAACACAGGTGAGCATAGTTTTTAGTGTTTGAGTGCTTGTGTAATTTATTTGAGTTTTGCCTCTTTAACTTTTGTAAACATTACAAAGTCATACAAGTTTTTCAATTGATTACAGGACAGTACAGAGTGCAACAAAGAAAATGAGGGTGGTACTGTAAATCTGGCCAAAATATTAATTGTGATAACATTGTTATCACATGCTCCTAATCCTAATCCTTTGTAGAGACGTGTCGGCTGCATTGGTTTTGTTCAAGTTCATTTTGTTTACTTGTTTGTTCGTTCTGTTATGTGGCGCTTTGCTAAATGTTCTTTGGAAAGCCGAATTCTGCAGAATTGATTGTTAAAGCATCACCGTGATGCACAGCAACAGCTCTCTGCTCTTGTTGTGCACCACTTTTTGAAATGTTAGCCTGATACAAATTTGGTAGCGATAACGATTGGCCTCATTGAAAGTTGTAGTGGTTGTAGGCAGGAGACCAAAGCTGTGATTTTCTTCATGTTTGCTCTTGCCACTCTTTTATTTCTCACTCTTTCTCTTTTTCTGACTCTCTCCCTCACCCAGACTGGAGGTTCTGAAAAGATTTGGCACAGGAACAGGGGTTGGAACAGTTTGCCAGGAGACGAAAGAAACCTTTGAGCCTCTGGGAGACTTAAGCGCTAATTCTCCTTGCACATAACCCAGACCCCCTCCAGCGCCTCGTTCTCCTGCTTAGCCCCGTCCCCCTCTCTAAGGTCATAATTAGCAGAGTATGGAGTAACAAACGTAAAAGTCTCTCCATTAATAACGTATAACGGCTGCCGGCCCTCTCCAATTTAAATGCCAGTTATTCTTCCTTTCAATGAAGACCCCAGGCTAACCCGTAAAGACCAACACACATCTAAAAAGGCAAATATGATATTAAATTAATGCGATCTGAAGCCAAACAATGGAACGTGTTTATGTTTCTTTGTATTGAGCAAGTGATGGATGGATTAATGAGAGAGAAAAGAATTACAATTTGATGAGCCGCAGTGGGTGTTGTGATATTAACAGTCAGACAGATGTTGTAATGCAACCGAGACGCAACAACATAACAGCATTCGTTTACACTTAGCCTTTCACGTTTTGGCCACTAGGGGGAGTATTTTGCATGAGTTTCTGGTTTAAAAGATGCATGCTAACTTTACGCAGTGCATACTTTTACTGTAGATTATCCGCAGCATTAATTCTGCTGTTTGTCAAGGAGAACGATCAAGGCTTTTGTGGCATGCTAAGCACTAGCGCTAAGTGCTAAACTTCATTTATTAGTGTAGCACCAGCCCACACAATACTCCTTAAATTCATTTTTACTTTCAACCACTCTTTTGGAAGCTATGAAGCCTTTTTTTTTTCCTTTATAAAAATAACTAAAATTAACACGGTCATCATTTATATACTCATGTGGTTCCTAATCTGTATGACTGTCAAAAAAACCTGATTTGTCTATACAGTGAAATTCAAGATACTTTTGGACCCATTGGCTTTCATTGTAAAGAAATTTTAAAAAATATCCACAGAAGTTATACAGGTTTGGAACAACATGAAGGTGAGTCGTCTTTCATTTTTGGAACTATCCCTTTAAAATCGCTTTTGCGAAATCCACTTTCCACTTTACCTGGTTCTAAATGGCCTTTAAGGAGAACCCTCTGATGCCAGTTTTTCGATTCATTCTTGAAAGGTAATGGCTGGGATTTAGACTTCGTAATCCAGTCTGGATCAGTGTAAAAGGCCAATCTCGTCCTAGAGCCCTTGATGGGCTGGCTGTCATGAACAGGCCTGCTTGCAACAGAGAAATAACCTTAATTTGGAGGTTGGGAGCTGTGGTTGTAATGATACAGCCTTTAGGGTGATGTTGTTCGTGTGATGGGTGGTTGTCAGTCAGGGAATTGTAGCCTAATGGTTTTGTAGGCCAGTTCATTCCCTTTGGTATTTCTAATGCTCCCCACACTATTTGTCCCCTTTTGAAAAAAAATAAATAACAGGAAAAACAGGCAGAAAAGGAGTGAGGCTAACTATTAGACACCCTCCATATATCACATCAGCTTCGGAAATTGCGGTACCAAATTATTTGTTTGTGCGTGGATGTGTGTGGTCTCTCAGTGACTGTATAAATGAGGCAATGCCGTGGCGTTTCTGAGAAGCACGGTCACGTATTCAGAATGCCCATTTTCACAGACACAACGCATTAGTGTTGCATTAGTCCACGACTGAGAGGGCCAGGCCGGTTACAGCCCCTTGATATTTCCTCTGCTTCCATAGCGAAAAGAGGAAAGAAAAGACGAGAAGGGGAAAATAGCCACATGCCAAGGAGCATTGTGTCAGTGAGGTAGTGTTAGGCCAGAGTTGCGAGTCTTCTCATTAAATTTTTGCAGTGTAGTTGGTTTTTCCACTTTAATGCTTGGGAGGATGCTGGCCTCTTCCATCGAGAGAGAGAGTGGGTCGAGACGCAGCCTGCGGATTGCACCACGCTGCCCAATTTGTCTTACTTCTAGGGAAGCTGTTTAAAGTACAATGCTTTCTCTTTTTTCCCTTCTCTTCTCAAATTGGTGTGCTCGGAAAATGGCTTGTGATCAGTGTCTGTCCGTTCTGATTTATTCCAATCGTAACAGTCACTTGGTGTGCGTATAGTGAATTAGATGAGCACATTATACATACGCATGTTCCCATATGACCGTTCTGATCCTGTAACTCTCTCGGAATAACCTGACGTTACTTATCTTCAGGTTTCTGCACCCTGATACTGAATCAGTGGGTCTCTGAATTAGTGATGATCTTCAAAGCATGTGGTCTTTGCTGAAATTGTACTAGCATGTGAATGTTGCATTTTGTGCATCAAAAAAACTCTTAAAGGTGTCTTAAAGGTGAATTGTGTATTTTGCGTTATAAAGTCCAATTCTGAATTGGACTTTTTCTCAGAATTGCAAGTTTATATTTAAAAATTCTGACATTATACTAATTGCAATTGCTTGTTATGAAGTCAGACTTGAGTGTTTACATCTCGCAATTAAGACACTTTTTCTCAGAGTTGTGAGTTTCTATCTTGCAATTCTGACCTTATATCACGAAGTTCTGACTTTATAACTTACAATTGCGAGTTTATATCTCGCAGTTTTGAGGAAAAAAGTCAGAATTGTGAGATGTAAACTTGCAATTGCGATAAAATCATCAGAATTGTGAGATAAAAAGTCGCGATTACATTTTTTTGTTTTTATTCAGTGGCAGAAACGGGCATCCATAGATGTTTATGCTGATGTTGTAAATGTAAATTGCACAAATACCAATCACCTTTATCAACCTTTTATATAGTAGACAGCTACTGCTCTGCAGTCTCATTGGGTAATTGTTTGCAGCCATTGTAAAGTAGTTGAATTCTGGTGTTCAAAGTCAGTATCTGTAAGGTTTAGCTCTACACTACATAATGCATCAAGCCAATTAATAAACAGAGTTTTAGAATTTAGCTATTTCAAGATTATCGTGTTGGCTAAGAAGAGACTTACATTGCAAACATAGTGTAAAATCAGTGATCATTTAATATCAGTCATTTTGTGAAAGTCACTTTGCCTATCATTAAGTTTATTTACACCAGTGTCAAAAATGTTGCATGTAATCTTGTTCTAGCAAAAAATGAAACCGCTATTCTTAGGCTTTGTCCAAATACCCACACTTGCAGTCTTTGCACTTGACCACTTGACTACTTAAATGACATATTTCCTGTATTTGGCCCAAGTGTTCAAGTGAGGATGAAGACCACAAGTGTGTGTCGAACTTTTCGTTACCTGATGGGACCCGATCTCACGGCAATTCGTACGTATTTTACGAGGTGGCTAATTCGTACGAATTCGTACGACCTCACTCGTACAATTTTGTAAGATTTTTGGTAAATCGTACTTATTGTACGAGTTGCCAATTCGTATGAATTTGTACGAATGACCTACACCTAACCCCGCCCCTAAACCTATCCGTCACTGGGGTTTAGACAAATCGTACTAAATCATACGAGTGAGGTCGTACGAATTCGTACGAATTAGCCACCTCGTAAAATACGTACGAATTGCCGTGAGATCGCGTTGGATGGGACACACACTTATAGTGTTGTAAAAATGTAAGTGTTTGCATAGCTTTTTTTATTTTAATTTGAAATACTTTGCATTTTAAAATCAACTTCTAAATATCTGTTCAGTAGTCCCTATAACATGACATAATTTAATTTGTGGTGCTTCTAATTAAGTGATAAAAAGCACTTGCAAATGTTGTACAAAATAAATATCACCACTACTCATCTTTGCACCAATAAAACATAAAAACACTGTTTTTCTACCAAATTATATGTAATATCTAGGCTAATTATTATATTAATATTTAACTTGCATTGGAAAGGTTTCCGTGACCTCTCGTGAGATCTCGGCAAAAAGTCCCACGATTTATATCCAGAACATGATGCATGATTAGCCTCGAATACCGCTCCGGAGCAATTTAGTGTGGATTTAGTATCCATTAAGAGCACTGCACTTTGGCATTTTGAAGACATGGGACAGACTTGCACACTTACTTCCTGTCACGCACGCGCGCTCTCAAGTGGCCAAGACCGCTAGTGTGGGTATTTGGACAAAGCCTTAATGAATTAGCACCACTGTATGCTAAGCTAGTAGGCTAATCTGTTATCCAAAGGCTAACTAAAAACATAATGAAAGGGAAATGGTTAATTTTACAGTTTTTATCTTTGGTAATATAATATGATAAGTGACTTAAAAGACATTAACATTTTCATGGTTAAGAATAGATACACGTGAAGCAATTTTCTATCATTTCTAATCAGGCAATGAATAGAGTACTCATTCGTCTCTTTTGGAGATGATTCTGAAGGCTTTCTGCTTCATTTTAATATGCTATTCAGTAGTGTAATCACCATGATCATATGATGATAGCTTTGATGAACATGCAGTGCAGATGAGAAAAAAAGAATTGTAATTTTCCACCTCTAAAAACCCTTTTTGACATCTCACTTAAAGGTAGTGTCTTCCCTGTCTTCCACTTTTCTTTTCTTTCCTTACATTTTTCTTTTTCTGTGTGGTGGTATTAAAAACAATGAGCATCGCAAAGAGCTGTAAATGTGCCTGAAGTTAAGCTCAAACAGCAGCCGAGTGGCAGTTCAATGTACAAGCATGAAATCAAACCCAAAAGTAGAAACACTTTTTCAAATCTTTGCCGCTTGACAGCTATGATTGCCTTTTCTGGTTTGACTGTGTCTTTGATGGTTCACTCTACCTTGACTAGTGTTGATGGGTTAGCAGCATGACTACTGATTGGATTGGCTGTCTTTGACATCTTGCAACCTTCTCCTGCACTGGGTCGCAACCGATGATGGTGCATTGATGCTTGTATGTCCACTCAAAAATGTAAATTCCATCAGTTGACACTCTCTTAAGTCATTACAAACTCATATGACTCTCTTTCATGAGCACAGCACAAAAGGAGACATTTTGTTTTCCCTGCTCTTTTCTATGCGGTTAAAATGAACAGGGACTGAAGCTTTCAAGCCTCAAAAAGGACTCAAAAGCACCATAAAATATCATTAAAGTGGTCTGTTTGACTTAAATTTCAATCTGCTCGTCACTCAGAGCCGTTGTATGACTTCAGAAGGCTTGGAATATAGTGTGCAAGACTTATGGACTGCTTTTAAGATGCTTCCGCTGTGCTTTGCGTCTTTTTGAAGCTTGAAAGCTTTAGTGCTGATTGATCATAATTCCATGGAAAACAGTCTTCAGAATTTCTCCTTTTGTGTTCTACAGCATAAAAAAAAAGATTATGACAGAATTTTTTTGGGGGGTGAACTATACCTTTAGCTCCAAGATTTTACTGACCAGCATGTTGAAGGTCTTTCACTTCATTGTGATAAAGAGGTATATTTTAGCAGACTTTTAAAAAGAATAGTTGTTACAGAAATATTATACTTTAAACGAATATTCAGTTCTCAAATAAAAATTCTGTCATTTACTCACCCTCATGTTGTTCCAAACTTGTATGAGTTTATTTCCTCTGCTGAACACAAAAGAAGATATTTTGAAGAATGTTGGTAACCAAACAGTTGACGGTACCCATTGACTTCCATAGTATGTGTTTATTTATTTATTTATTTTTCATACTATGGAATTGAATGGCTACCGGTTATTGTTTGGTTACCAACATTCTACAATCAAAATTATAATCAAGTTTACATGTGCTTAGTTAATGCTGTCAAATCGATTAATATTTATATATGAGCTATATATATATATATATATATATATATATATATATATATATATATATATATATATATATATATATACACAGTACACACACATATCATTTAATATTTTTTATTAATCGATATCATTTATTAATCGATTTGACAGCACTATGTTATTCAACACATATTAAGTGTACTTCATTATGTTTTAATTATCTTTTGTTGTGCTTTGAAGATTTAAAATGTACTTTAAAGTACAACTTTTAATTTGACATTATTACAAAGTACACCTTTTAAAAGTGTATACTCAATATAGTCATTAAACTCTCTCTATTCACACTTAAAATACACTTTTATTTAATTGATATTATATTATCTGCAAGTTCAGCTTGTTAAAATACTTTTAAGGTTTGAAGTACAGTACAAGTGCACATTGAATGCAATTTAGCGCACTTCGTTTTCACAATGGCTCCTCCGACCAGATGTCCGACAGATGGGCTTCTACTCTCATGCCCTTGGGAGTGCTGTGAATTTTCCATACTTTTTCATGAAATTCTTTCTCCGTATACCACCTGTCCTTCAGTTTTCAAATAGCACGAAGAGTGCGGGGCGGGATAGGACGCTTCCAGGAAGGGTTTTGGCCCGGTCGGTTCTCCATTCCTCATGTGGAGACAAGCGGCGGTGTTCCTCCTTAAACCTCTTTGGATTTACGCTGCCAGTCCTGCCATCTTTCTTGCGTTAATCACCCCGGGCTTCGTTCACCACTCACCGGAGGGGGCGATGGATGAGCCATTGGGGAAATGGAATGGAGAGTGGCCAGGCGTGACAGAGGAGATGAGGAGACAGTCAGTATAGGAGAGGAGAATAAAGAAGATGATAACCACCTTAACACACATCCACACACACATTTTGCTTTGAAATATCCCACACCCCAACATTTAGGGCAGATGACGCCACGTGGAACAAGAGTCTTAAATCACCATCAGTGACTCAAGGTCCCACCGAGGCCTTAAACAATCAGCGCTGTCGTTTGCATGGAGTTCTTAATAGTGCTCAACTCGGTTTTTAATGGCTGATAAGCAATATCTAGAGAGCAGGGTACTAATATAATGATTGGAACAAAAGGATAGTTCACCCAAAAATTTAAATTCTGTCATCATTTAATCACCATCAGGTTGTATGTATGAACTTCTTCTTCTGTTGAACACAGAAGAAGATATTTTGAAGAATGTTGGTAACCAAACAGTTGCTGGTAGCCATTAACTAAAAAAAACTATGGAAGTCAATGGCTACCGTCAACCATTTGGTTATCCCTATTCTTCAAAATATCTTTGTGTTCATATATATATATATATATATATATATATATATTTATTAAGTTATATTATTTCTGTTATATTAAATTTAAATATATAAACTTTTGTTGTGATAAATTGAGTAATTATTGAAAAAAAATATGTACTAAATTGCATTTATGGTAATATCATATCAATATACATTTTTATTAATATTTATATAGTTATGTATACAAACAATATATATTAAAATGTTATATATACTGTGACTGTGCTCAACACCATATTAGCTTTGGCTGTTATAGATATTGACTATGATATAACGGCTATATATTAAAAACATAATAAAAAACACCACTTTTGTTAATTGGTCAAGTGGATATATTGCCTATCCCAAAAATCTCAAAATGGACAAATGTAGACTGATTATTTGGACTGATCATGACTTTTTTCATAAATGACTGAATACTTCACGGCATGAACTTCCCACACACTATTTTAGGCTGTTGAAATATGTGTTCGTCAAAACAAACACCTCTGGACACCAAAGCATGTGTTTGTTTCAGAGTCAAAGGCAACCTTGGGCAGAATCGATGAACCAGATCTCATTTCCTTGAGGATTGTTTATAAGTGGCTGCAGATCAACTCTTGTTTAAAGAAAACACAGATGCTGTCTTTTTAGAATGAGACCACTTGATTAGCATTTATAACTGTATTTTATGAATAAATACATAAGTAATGCTTCTGTATTTACCCTGGAACAACGGTTTGAATTATTTAAATTTCTGACCCCCGAGGCAAATCCATCCATTATGCTTCAACATTTTGTTAATCATTGATAGGCTCTGGAATGTGATCAGGGAATGACTAATTGCTAAATAAAACTAGCCACTAGCAAAAGCAAGGAAAAATGTTCATGTTTGTCGGATCGGATCAGGCCAACAGAATAACGAGGGTTTTCTGTCGGACATTTCTTCCTGAACGCCGCTTTTGTTTCTTCTTTAATTTTAGTTTGTGTTATTTTATTTGCCAGATGCTTGGTGCCTAGCGGTGCTTTGGTGCCCAGCCAAAAAAATGGCTTTTAGGCTGTGTCACTATGAGGATTTTCGAGGATGTGACAGGATGTTGACAAGCGTTCGGCGAACGTTCCAAAAAGAAAATCTAATTACCATTATATGCAGCCAAAATTCCGGGTAGCGGATGACTGCGGGGCCTATTAGCGGAAATTAACAGAAACTGATAGCGACAGTTCTCCTGATCCTGGGCTTTTAGTGGTCACGCTGGCTTGGTCCTTGCCACAAGCATTCTTTCACACACTGTCTACACACTTTCTCCTCCGCTCTTCTCATGTAGGCAGAGGCACGTTTTACCATTCTTGTCTGGACGTGCAGATACTTTGTTAGCATGAACCACAATGCAAATGCTAATCATGCTTTGCTTAAGAATATCTGCATTTTTGTACACACTTTACTTGAAGAAATGACTCCCCCAAGAATGACTTTAACAGTTTAAATCTTGTCTCTTCCTGTCCAGTGAGTACACTGAGTACTTTTATAGTACTTTAATTTTTGTCAGTTTTGGAACTTGGCAGTAGTGTTATTTTAGTGTTATTTATATACTGTAATATTTTTTTATAAATATATTTAATTGGCTTTTATTTTTATAATTTCAGTTTTAATTTTAATTTGTATATTTTTTTCAATTATAGAGTATTACTATTTAGGTTCAATTTACAGTTTTAGTTTTATTTCAGATTTAGATTATTATAAAATTTTTTGTATTTATTTTTTTAAATATTTATTTATGTATTTAGTCATTTTAGTGTTTCAACTGTATTTTATGCCAGTTGCCAAGGTTTAAGTTTTTACCTTACATTTACAATTCATTTTATTTAAGCTAATCATACTTTACTGAAGAAACTCTGCATTTAGGCTTAAAATTGGCCAAAAATTATTTTAACAGCTTAAACTTTGCCTGTTTCTGTTAAAGAAGGTTGAGGGGGGAAAAAAAGCGCTTTTCTGGTACTTTTTTACTGCTTCTTGGCATTTTTGGAACTTGTGAGCAGTGTTATTTTAGTGTTATTTATATACTATTATAGTTTTTCTTTTTTATTAATACTTGTATATTGAATTAGCTTTTTTTATTTCAGCTTCAAGTTAATTTTAGTAATTTAATTTTATTTTGTAATACTACTTAGGTTTCAAATTCTATTTCAGTTTTATTTTGCTTTTAGTTTTAATTTATTTCCAGTTAGTAATTTTAGTGCTTCAAGATTTCAATTTTTTATTTAGTTTATTTTTAAAATCTAAATCTAATATTGATATTTTATTTTATTTAAGCTTTATTTCAGTTACCAAAAATGATTTTAATGATTTAATTTTGGTTACTATAATTACCCTGCTAAGCATGAATAACCATGCACTTTTGTTGCAAAGGAAGCTCTAACATTCTGCCTAACATCTAATTTAGTGTTTAACAGAAGGCAGAAAAGGATTGGAATGATACGACAGTGAGTAAACGTCAATATTCTCATCGGGTGAATTGTTCCTTTAAGGGTTTTGAGTTTGGGTTAAGTGTTTTGGTTCATCTTCCACTCTCCCTGTGGGCTGAATCTGTGTATAGCTTAGCTAGCGTTATGCTAGCCTTTCGTCAGATAACGTGACCTTATCACAGTAGCTGTCTGTTTGTGTGTGCGTTGTGGTGGGAGTATTGCCTGTCATACGTGGCCGTGTACGGCCTTGCGCCGAGAGGGGTTTTGTATTGCATAGGAAGTGTTTTGGGCCGTGTGGCAGATGGTGGGTAACAAAATATCATTACATTTGTGCTCCGAGGCTGTGCTGGCAGCCAAATGATAATATAGAAGTCTGCAACTCCAGCAGCAATGAGATTCTCTGACCCTATTACCTGGGAATACAGAGCAGAGAAAACACACAGAGTGCAGAGAACAGAATTATATATAGTGAGGGGGAATTTTTTGTCAAGTGTGTGCGCATACGCTACTCCTTCATCTCCAATCATCTCAGCACATTTATTTTTCACGTGAGCGTCTTTTTAACTTTCTGCTTCTTGTTATTATTTCCTGTTGTACAGAATGTAATATGATTCATAAGAAATATCTTACACATTGAGGAATCAAAATCAAATTAATCTCTGAAATAGCCAATTTTGGGATTTGGGAAAAAAAAAATAAACCGAGAAAAAATAAGGAAAAAAATAGATTCTGCTTCAATTCTAGGTCTCTAATCAAAGAAAAGGAAAAAATGCATTGACCGTGTTTGCATGTTTTACAAATGTTATTCTAATTTGGTATAAAATTAGAAAACATAACATAACATAATGTAATATCCCACGACCCTACATTGGAAAAACAGTGTGTTCTGGATAGATAAAGTAGATGGATAATATAATATAATAATAAAACCTGATAAAATGTATTTATTTGATTATTTATTTAGTAATTTTTTTATCATTCTAATATTATCATATATCACATGATATTATTAGAATATAATATATATATATATATATTATTGCAATGATATAATATAAATTTATTGCATGCACTCATGGTGTTCTTCAGTCATATTTTGGATAATGGAGAAAAAATGAAATGTATTTTATGACTGATGTTGCTCTGAGTACTGTATGTTAGCATGTTTCACAAATTATCCTGTAATATTTGGTATAAAATAAGAAAACATAATCTATAATATAATCTAATGTAATCTAACGCAATCTAATCTAATATTAAATATTATATCCCACGAGCCTACATAGGACATATAATAATATAATATAATAATATCAGAATGATAAAATATTAATTAATTTATTGCATGCAATTGTGGTGTTCTGCTGTGGTGAAAATAGTCATGGAGAAACTTTTTATGACATATTTTGGTGCAAAAAACATGACTAATGTTCTAACTACTTGTATAAGTGGACATAAGGGGGGAGAAAAGTAGATGTATGATATGACTGATACAAACAATGCTGTCATCGTGTGGTAAAAAAAAAGTGGTATCATCTGTAACTAGATTATAGTAGGAATAAAAAGGATTTCATCCTGAAGTCAAGCATGTGTCATCTTAGCCTGTTGAAATAAATCATTTGTTCATTTCTCACCCTTGCTCTCATGAAAGCTGAGAAAACTCTTGCTGGACCCCTGGGATGGAATTGTTTTCTGTGAGCGGGATGAAGAGTTGGAAAAGTCACCTCACCTGTTGATGCCTGTGTTAGCAGTGGCACATGGGCTGAGGTCATCAGAAACACACCATCATCTGGCTACATTGGCCTGCCAGATTTCATCTTTTCCATCGATCACAGCATGCAACTCTCAATAGGGCTTTAAAGGAGAAGTTGATGTGCTCGATAGTGTACCGCTGTTGCTGTGTGTGTGTGGTTTTTTTTTACCTGTAGTGTGCTAGAGGGGTTATTTTGTCATTTTTGGACTCTGTGTATTGATGTTCCAAGCTCCTTTCATTTTTACCCCAGTTCTGCTGTCACAAGATTGGCAACACTTTTTTTCCTGGGTTTTAAATTTCAAGCAATACTTTTTTTTTTTTTTTTTTAAGCCTTAAATATTTTAATAGATGCAAAGCGTTCAGCTAAGGTCGCCCACACACCAGAGTTTACTCTGTGTCTGAGAAGGCTGCGGATTCATTCCCTGCTGGAATATCCATCTTAAAGGGATAGTTCACTTTGAAATTAAAATTTGGTATCTATCAGCTTACCCCAAGGGCATCCAAGATGTAGGTGTCTTTTTTTCTTCAGTAGATCCAATTTTGATGTTTTTAGGTCAAACCGTTCTAGTCTGTCAGTCATATAATGGCAGGTATAGGTCACTGTCTCTATAAGAGGGAAAAAGAACATGCACAGAGAAATCCAAATAAAAAAAATTCCCCATCGTAACTACACATTGATGGCCTAAGACACGAAACGAGCGGTTTGTGTGAGAAAACGAACAGTATTTATATCGTTTTTTACCTCTTGTACACAACCATGTCCAAGTGATAAGAGTGCGCACACACATCCGGTGTGTGACGTGTGTGTGCGCGCGCTCTGGCTCACGCTGCATTCACACGGGGCGTCGGCGTCAACGCTTGACGGAGGGCGTGTCTGAAGCGTGGTGCTGACGCGCCGTCATAGTTACAACAACCAATCACATACTTCTCTGGTGTTGCATGAACGGGATTGGGTATTTGCATGAGGCGATCTGATTGGCTGATGCCTCCGTTGGCGCTTGAAAAGTTGCGTCAGCACCACGCTTCAGACACGCCCTCCGTCAAGCGTTGACGCCAACGCCCCGTGTGAATGCAGCGTGAGCCAGAGCGCGCTCGTTTCGTGTCTTAGGCCATCAATGTGTAGTTACGATGGGGAATTGTTTAATTTGGATTTCTCTGTGCATGTTCTTTTTCCCTCTTATAGAGACAGTGACCTATACCTGCCATTATATGACTGACAGACTAGAACGGTTTGACCTAAAAACATCAAAATTGGATCTACTGAAGAAAAAAAGACACCTACATCTTGGATGCCCTTGGGGTAAGCTGATAGATACCAAATTTTAATTTCAAAGTGAACTATTCCTTTAAGCTGATACTGTGTCCTGGAACATGCTAGCTGGTTTATACAGTTTGAGCTGGTATTTAATTGGTCCAAGCTGGTTATTCATAATTTAGAAGGCCATCTTGGACCAACAAACCAGCTAGCTGTTGCACATATTAGCATAATGTGGTCAAGCTGGGTTTTAGAACTTAAAAGCCAGTCAACCAGCTACAGCTAATGGCATGCATGGATTGGACCAGCTTGAACCAGAAAATGACTTGTTTTGACTAGTTTTTTTTTTTTTTTTTTTTTTCTCAACAGGGTCAATTTCACTGGGAATAGTTTGTTTACAAGAATGTAGAGGAAAAACATAAGGATTTGCAATAGTGAAAGATGAGCAAACTTTATCTTTGGCTCAGCATTCTCAGACTTTTATTTTAAATAAATAAATACATGTGTAGTGTACTCCATATATACAGTATACTGTATATATATATATATATATATATATATATATATATATATATATATATCAATGTGTCCCATGGTGTGATGGAAAAATGTAAAAAAATAAAAATAAACTAAAAACCTCTAACATTGAAGATACACCTCTCTCATGCCTTTTGTAACTCTAAGAATGAAGATACATTTTTCTCATGTTATTTTATGTTAAGTTTTTTTTTTTTCTACATTCTTGCTATGTCACACCATGGGACACAGTCCAGTTTTATTTGTCAACTACCCATATATGAAGTACACTACACATGTATTTATTTATTTAAACAAATGGAAAAAAGAACAGATAATGTAATATTAATGAAATGAATGTCCACATAAGTGCATTTAAGAGAGTAGCCTACACTTTTATAACTATACTTTTGCAAATTTTTAAAAGGAGTTTTAAAGCGTTTAAAAGTGCTCTTATTTTGATGTGTAGACTAACATACATGTAAATTACTTAAACTTTTAGCTGTAATGTGTTATTTACTATTACATTTCAAAAGTAACAAATTGCAACTTTATCATTACAAATGTGTAATTAATGTGTAATTAATTAATAATGTGTAAAGATATTTTAAACACATGACAACAGTTTCAGTAGAAATGACATTGAAGTATATTTTTAAAATCATTTCAATAGACATGATAATATGTATTTCTATTTACCATAAGACAATATTAATTAAAATATTATTCAGCCAACTGCACTTAATATAAATTAAAACTCTATTTCAGTTTAGTTTGTAGGTAGTTGTCCGACAACTACATTAAGTTACATAAGTAGAATACACTTAAGTATATTCTTTTAAAATATATATTCTTATATATTTACTTCTTTTTCACAAGGGATTTCGGTTACACTTTATTTTACAGTGTCCTTGTTACAGTGTAATTATACATTGAAGTACTGAGTAATATTAATTAACAACATGTACTTAGTATATGGTCAGGATGAATTTGATTTAGGGTCAACTGCATGTAATAAAGCATCATTTATTGTTATTACTATAGTAAGTACATGTAACTTGTGTAACACTGTAAAATCAAGTGTTACCAGGATTTTCATTGACCAATGAGATTTAGGGAAGCCAGGTTTGGAAATCCTACTTGTTGTATTCTGACTTGACGTCATACTTTTTCCAAACTCTCAAAAACCAACTTTACATGTTCATATCAACAAGCTTTCCATAGTCTGCAGCCATCTAAGCCTGAATATATATTTCAATAACACAAAAAGTACCAAAAAGCCAAGTAAATGAAAAAAATAATTTCTTCATAAGACGTCATAATATTTTGTACTCTATGGCAAAATCATACAAAACATTTAGAAAACATGTACAACCCAACCTAAACCTAACTGTAAATCCCAACCCCCAAACCTAAACATACAAAAGTTGAAACTTTTGGATTTTGAGCTTACAAATTTGCCATTTCATGCATATTATTATTGAGTAGAGTTCCCATTAGAATGTGTTGGACATATTTCATTTTTTTGGACTAGTATTCTTTGTAATAAAATTCCACGCTACATGAAGTTAGTTGTGGGCAGTTGTGGCCTAATGGTTAGAGAGTCGGACTCGTAACCCAAAGGTTGCGGGTTTGAGTCTCGTGCCGGCAGGAATTGTAGGTGGGGGGAATGTACAGCGCCCTTGAGCAAGGCACCGAACCCCCAACTGCTCCCCGGGCGCTGCAGCATAAATGGCTGCTCCGTGTGTGTGTGTGTGTGTGTGTTCACTGCTTTGTGTGGGTTAAATACAGAGCACGAATTCCGAGTATGGGTCACCATACTTGGCCGTATGTCACGTCACTGTCACTGAAGGTATTACAGTCTGATAGCATCGCTGGTACCCCCACAGTACTTCTACTAGGGGTCGCGTGAAGGGCACGTTGACTTATGTCTTCTGGCTATCTAAAAGCAGCCACATATGTTGTTGTGACACGAAACCCGTCCGCCGTGGCAGCGTGCCCGTTCCTGTGGAGTAAATGCATAGGCTGTGTATTTTTAGCATCTCTGAGAGATGAGTCACGCTCTACTGTACACACCTGCGAAACGCAGGTACTTGCCCAAATTTCTCGAACGGCTATCGCTTCAATTCAATTCCGTGTTCTATTCTGGTTCTGGATGGGTTTTTTGATAGACACGCTCTGTCGATCCTTTTCTCCACCAACATGATATGCCTTTGGATGTTGACATAATCTGTCCAGCCCCTTTCTGTAAGCCTCACTGCCATAGATGTAGTTATCAATCCAAGCAGACAAATGTCATTCCTAATCTGCTTGTCTGCGCTGGATTGAGCTCTCCGTTCAAAAACGACTGCCGCCATTTCAGCCTTATCGTCTTTATCTCTGATTTTCATTATCTCTTCCTGCCGGCCATCGAGCGGGACGGTCGACCTCAAAAAAAGCTTGCGAGGCCAGCGAAGATGCTGAAAGCTGAGCAGATATGAGTCCTTAAGCCACATTGCCTGCTCATCTCAGATAGATCTCTGGAGGAAATGAGAGTTTGAGTTAAATGGTGTATCACTGGGCGGATTTACCTCAGGTTGGGCATAAGATGGTCGCAATTTGAAATGAAACGCAGCTTACTGGCTTAGTTTGGATGGGCCACCTTATCATCTGGAGCAAAAATGTTTGGCCACTGGCAGCTGTAAAAAAAAAAGCCCTCATTAGATCTAGAAGAGCTGGAGGAGCGCTTAGCAACTGTGTACGTTGGCAAGGGGAGTGAACTTCCTGTGTGCGGGTGCGGGTAAGAGACCCCATGTGATGAGGGTTTTTTTCTGAATAAATGGATGAGATGGGTGAAGAGCAAGGGAGGGATGAGTGAAAAGATGAGATACTGCTCAAATATTCAGTATGGAATCACAGATACTAAGAGCGGTAATCAGCATGGGCATATATTACACTGAGAGATCCTGATTTGATAATATTTTAATATTAGTTTAATATATTTAATATTTAATATTTCTTGCAAATGCAAGATTATGGCAGTTGTCACTTTATATCTTATATCTCACAATGCGACTTTATTGTATTTATTGCATTGTAGCTTTACATTTTCAAAATTATGACATTTTTCACTATTTGGACGTGATATCTCACAAAATAGCTTTATTTCACAAAGAGACTTTATATCAAATGTGACTTTAACTGTCACAAATATGACTTTATATCTCACTGTGTGGCTTAATATCTCACAAAGATGAAGATTGTTTACGTGACTTTATTTCAAACATATTTCTTGCAATTGCAACTTTATTTCGTATTATTACATTATTTCTCACAATTTGATTTAAAATCACATTGATATACAGTATGTGTGATTGTGTTACTATATGTCTTGTTATTTCAACTTGATATCTCACAATTTCCACTTTATTTCTCACAATTTTAACTTTATATCTCACAATTTCAGAGTACGACTTTATATCTTGCAGTGTAACTTTTATTTAAAATTTTATAAAAAACTTTGTTTTAATTTTTACAAGGTTATTACAGGGTTATTATAGTTAACTAAAACTAAAACCATAAGAATTGTGCTTCAAATAAAATGAAATGTTAACTGAAATTAAATAAAATATACGTTGCAGATGTCCTGCATAGGCACACCTGCCAGAAAGGCCTTAGAGGCCGCCACACTTCTCGTTGAGTGAGCCTTGACCCCCAATGGTGAGGGGAGATCAGAGGACTCGAGGCTATAGAATAGCATCCTGATCCACCACATAGCATAAGCTTCTCTGGCCGGAGGCCTCAGCCTCATCATACCGCGGAGGAAACATGTAACCAGGGGGTCCTTGCCCACTGACTGACCACCAAGAGGGGCGTGGTAGGCCGCTATAGCTGCCACGTAAACCTTCAGGGTGGAGTGGGTTAACCCGGCGGAGAAACAAGCCTGCAAGAACTCCAGCACTGTACCAATCGGGCAGTTAACTGGGTCAAGCTGGCGGTCTCTGCACCATGAAGTGAAGAGTCTCCACTTCAGGGCGTACAGTTTCCTCGTTGAGGGAGCTCTAGATTGGAGGATGGTCTCAACAACCTCGGTTGAGAGACCAGAGACTATGAGTTGTGCCCCCTCAGGAGCCACACCCACAGCTTCCACAACTCTGGGCGGGGGTGAAGGATCATGCCCTCCGCCTGTGAGAGGAGATCTCTCCTGACAGGAATCTCCCATGGAGAGAAATCAGGTCCGAGAACCACATTCGGCCCGGCCAGAACGGGGCTACTAGCAATTGACGGACCCCGTCCCGGCGCACTCTCTCTAGAACTCCCGGGAGCAGAGCGATCGGGGGAAAATCATACAGACGAAGCCTCGGCCAAGTCTGTACCATAGCATCCAGCCCCAGTGGAGCTGGATGAGTCAGAGAGAACCAGAGGGGACAGTGCGATGTCTGACGAGTCGCAAACAAATCCACCTGAGCCTGGCCAAAACTCTCCATATCTGCTTCACCAACTCGGGGTGAAGCATCCATTTCCCGGGCCTCGGCCCCTGCCTCGACAGGATGTCTGCTCCCATATTAAGATGCCCAGGAATATGAACTGCTCTCAGCGAGAGAAGCTTGTCCTGAGACCACACAAGGATCTGGTGCACCAGCTTGTATAAGGGGCGCGAACGTAGACCTCCCTGGTGGTTTATGTAAAAGACCACCGCTGTGTTGTCGGTGCTCCCCAACACATGGCGATCTCTTAGGTCTGGAAGAAAGTGTTTGAGTGCTCAAAACATGGCCAGCATCTCCCGGCAGTTGATGTGCCACGTGAGATGGCGACCATTCCACAGACCGCAGGCAGGGTGGCCACTCATGTCCGCTCCCCAACCGGTGAGGGACGCGTCTGTCGCTAGCGTTACGAGGCGACAAGGAGCTCCCAGCACCAGGCCCTGAGACAAGAACCAAGGTTTCCTCCACATGTCTAAGGCACGTAGGCATCGCCGCGTGACCTTGATCATGCGAAGCGGGTTTCCCCTCGGGGAGAACCCCTTGGTCATGAGACCCCTACAGTGGTGGCTCAAGACCAAGGGGTTCTCCCCGAGGGGAAACCCGCTTCGCTTGATCATGCGAAGCGGGTTTCCCCTCGGGGAGAACCCCTTGGTCTTGAGCCACCACTGTAGGGGTCTCATGTACAGCAGGCCAAAAGATATCACGTTGGATGCAGCTGCCATCAGACCCAGCAGTCTCTGGAACTGCTTGACAGTGAGTGACTGGACTTCTCTCACTCTCCTGACTACCGTGAGGATCGACTCGATCCGAGCAGGGGACATACGTGCCTGCATCGTGGTCGAATCCCACACCACGACCAGATAAGTGCAGCGCCCTGCAGCGCGCTCACACAAAAGGGGGAAGAACCGCAGCGCGGGCTTCCGTACCCCGAGAGAGCGCTAGATCTGGGGAATGCAGGTGGAGATAGGGCGAGCCCGTCTCCAACCCGTCCGCCAGATCCATGTGCGATCCCCGCGATCTCAATCGCCGCCGTGCCTCAGCAGCAGCGGGACCAGAACCGCGAGATCACAGGCACACACTCCTCGGAGCGTGCCCGGCGGGAGCGCAACGTATTGCAGCGGGGAAAGCACAATCAGCCTTTTTTTTCTCGAGAGAGCTGACTGCACTAGCTGCGCTCCGCAGATATGCTGCTCATAATGATATTCGTTCACAATATGCTTATGCAAACAATATGCTTGTGCAACTGCTTTACGAAAGCTCATCGACGCCTCCATGTCCACCTCCTCGGAGGAAGACAGGCAGAGCATCGCCCTCTCTCCGAGGGGAAGAAACCGCGGGGCGGGCTTCCGATCCCAGAGAGCGTGCGCTGGATCATGACGTCACCCACACCTGACGTCTCACCATCAATTGGACTGATTACACATATGATTCAGAGCTTGATATCGCTGAAAGGCGTTCCCATAGCGTTTTCGACGCAGCTCGAGTTCCTGAAGGGGAACTAATATTATTTTATTTTCATTTCTCATTTTCCTGAAGTTTATCTTGATATACTAAAATAACTAAAAATATAACTGAAATAGAAATAATAAAGACTATGTACTGTAGACATATAAAAAATAACAAAAACACAAAAATAACTGAACAATTTCAATTGACACCATATTCTCGACGAGAAGCTTGGGTTCGGGGGAACCTGACTGCCCTGACGGAACGTTTGCAGCTGGCTACACGATGGACGCGTGGGATAGATGGCGTATCGTGTGTCTGGCGGCTCTTTCCGTGGAGGACATTGAAGATATCTACCTATTTGGAACCATGATAACAGGTCTTCTGCTGATTGGATTAGGCTTTGCCCTGGGTTATCGAAGAATTCAGAAAACGGGAACAGCTGTCCAAAGCCTCACAAGGCTGCCCGTCATGTTTGAAGCAGTGGGCAGAGCGATCAGCATTGAGACTGAGACTATTAACCGCAATATGGATTCCATCACGGAGAAGCTCACGGCTTTGCAAAGGAAAATTGATAGTATTGGAGATCAGAATGGACAAAGAGAGTAGCCGTGGAATTGGAATTCGGCTACTCGCCCCAAGACAAAACAAATCGCAATCTTATCTTTTTCGGCTCCCCTCTACCAGCACTGGCCTTGGCCAAGGTCTCTGTTGGAAAATCAACCCTGGGACGAGCACTGCAGTGAGACGCTCTTGCGTTCCTCCCCCATTCTACAGACACCTGCTGATTACAACTCTTACATACACACATACACACATATATAAAGATATGCATTCACCTCCCCACCCCCGATCCCTCGCCTCCGTCGCTTTGTACCGCCAGCCTGACAAGCGGGTCTGTGACCAGCGCTAAACTCGGCTGCAGGACCGGATGGCTGCTTGCCGGAGCTGGATTACCTCCCCTGTTGCAAAGTCGTGTGTCTATGTTGTGATTATGTGCTTTTGTTGCTGAGGTGTTTTTCCTGTTCTCACACGGTACTCCCCAAGGAGCATAGTCTGGGGGTTATTTTTTTTCTCCTCCCTTTCCTCATGTTATGCTGTATTTTCTTCAATTCCCTGCCCCTACATTTCACTGCTGATTGTACCCTGTATGATTGTGTATGTGACAAATAAACTGAACTGAACTGAACTGAACTGACATTTGAAAAAATATAATATATATTTTATAGAATTTTATAGAATTATATATTATATAGAATATACAATAGTATGTTATTGATACTAAAACCAGACTGCTCTGAGACACAAACAGTTCCATAGTACCCGCTTATAAAATATGATAATATACAATGAAATGTTCCTTCACAGATGTCTAGTCAATGTATGTATGCTTACTGGGTTGTGTAATGACCCCTTTAGACCCAATTTCAGATTACACAGCTGTCTCCTTAAAGAATGTGTGTTGTTTTTCTTCCAAGAGAAGCTCAGAAAAGGTTCATTTTGTTGCTGTCTTGCTGCTTGGATTGGATGTTTATCTCACTATCAGATCATTTCATCTGTTTATTTGCCTTTAAATGCTAAACTTTGAGAGACACACAATAAGACAATACAGCTCTTTGTCGGTACACTGAATAGCCTTTGCATCCATGCTGGATTTACGTAACGCTTTGTGGAGTGAAAAAGTGAACGGGAATACAATGATCATTTGAGTGGCAGGTTGAGCTGGAACAAAGAGGCGAGCAGAAAGAATTTCAATTGGATTGAATAGAATGGGTGGAGAACATTGGTAGTAGGTCACCTCCTTTATCACCGCGAGTCAGTCGTACCACTGTTGTAATCTGTTTAATTAGCATTCATCAGACACGTGCTCTCGTGAATGCTAGTCTGTGAGAGCAGGCGAGTGATCTTCTCAAGAGCAGCTTCTACCAGGATTGACAAGCCTTTAGACTTCCTCTGGCAAAATGAGCTGATCAGACAAATAGCTGCAAGACTTTGTGTCCTGTTGTTAAATAAAATCCTGATGCCATTTCAATACTAACCCACCGACTGCATGTAAGTGTATAATTATATATGTAAGTAAAAATGTAAAAATAAGCTTTTGTACGGTCATATTGTGTGTTTTTTTTGCTGCATATAAAAGAATGCTTATAACTTGAAAAATAAGCTTATTAAGATAATTACATAAAATAATAAGTATCAGAAATAAAAAAGCCCTCGACACTAATGAGCAAACATTTACAGTATGTGTACCAGTGAGGTTTTGCTTTATGAGCTTTGCTTCATTAATTAATTAATTAATTAATTCATTCATTCATTCATATATGCATACATAGATACTAAATAAATACATAAATAAATAAATAGTAGTAGAAGTATTTATTTTTTACTGTAAAAAATAAATACTACTTTTTGTTATTTACTATTGTTATTCTTTGTTTGTGAGCTTTAAATAAACACATAATAATAATAATAATTAAAATAAAACAACAACAATAATAATAATAATAATTATTATTATTTATATTATTATTATTGATTAATTTATTGTTACTAGCTTAGTTAGTTTGATAAAAATAATAATATATATTATGAAAGAGTTGTGATTTAGTTCACCTAAACTACTGGTTGTAAAATAGTTGTTTTCTCATGAGATCAGGCTGTGGTATCTCAGCCTTTCCAGCTCTGCGTCTGTCAGAGAGTAACTTTGGCTTTCTGACAGGGTCGGTCTGGCCCTCTTTACCAAACGGCTCCTTAAATCTAGTTCACTGTTCCCTTCTGTATCCTGATAGTCGTTCGCTGGCTTCCATGAAGGATTGATTCCAAAATATCTTCAAAGCTACTTTAGAAGTGGATGGAGCGAGCCGGGAGATGAAGAGTGTGAGTCAACGGAGCTGATAAGAGTGTGCGTGTGTGTGTTGAGGGGCGTTTGCTGTTAAGGACTGGCAGGAGAATAGACATTCCTGAGAAAATGCATTTGCTAGATGTTGGCTTTTGATACTCGCTAGTTCTTTTAGCCTCCATGTTTTCTTCTTGTTTACAGGTTGCTCAATGCTTTGAGGTCTCTCCGAATGTCGCAAGACTTCTGTCTTTTACGTTTTTGAGTCTTAATTTCACAGATGTATCAGGTCTTGTGCTTGTGTGTGTGTTTGTTTGCATAATTTACTCACAGTTCCTGACCTTTAGATCCCTCCGCAAATCTGTTTGTTTTCAGAGCCACTGATTATTATTCCGTGTTTCTCATTAATCACTCCGACACAAAACAGAATTCACAACCAGCAATGTCACGTATTTCACAGCAAAACAGGATATTCATTCAGAATTTTTTTTAGAAATCATTACTAACCTTGTTTACTTAGGGATAGTCCCAGGTAACATATTTAGGTTATAAAATGTTGTGGGAACATTGTTTTGAAATGTGTCTAAAATGTTGACATGTCCAGTTTTCTTATTGAGATTGTAAGGTACTTTAAAGTTTAGAAAAATAAAAAAAAAATCTACAATGTTCTACTAGCTTTATTTTCACCCAAAATATAACATTATTTGAACATTTATTTTTAATATTCTAAGAACGTTAAAATGAGCAGTTTTCTTGTCATGATTATAGCATTATAATTTTTTTTTAAATGTTTCTTACAATCTTCTATTAACTTTATTTTCACCTGAAATATAACATTATTTGAATGTTTATTTTTTATATTCTATAAGAATGTAGTAGGCCTACAGGTTTTTTTTTGTCATGATTACAATTATTTAAAGGTTACAAAAAGTCAAAGGTTACAAACTTTTTTTTTACCCAAAATATTATTTGAATGTTTTTTAACCCCAAATACAACATTGTTTATTTTCCATATTCAAAGAATGATATCTCTCAACATCATGGAAACATTCATTGAGAACAAAGAACATCTGAGAAGGTTCTCTAAGAACTGTTTTAAATGTTATGAGAATATTATAAGAATGTTTTGTTCTAATATTTATATAACTTTTAATTTTTTTTAGTGAAAGTTGTTAGCTGGGAGTCAGAGGAAAGAAAGTCATACACGTTTAGGCAGACATGAGGATGAGATGATGACAGACTTTTAATTTTTGGGTGAACTATCGCTTTAAGAAAGTAAACAAGGACATTTTGATTTCATGTTGACTTTAAAGGCCGACCAGATCTTACAAGTGACAAATGTGTGGAGCTATCCTGAGGAAGTGACCTCATGCTGACAGAAGCAAAGGCCACGAAACAGTCTCAGCACAGTCTCAGTAAATACAGATGTACCCCGACTTCACACACACCGAACAAGGAAACGGAAATTTACATACTAAAGCCATGAAATCCTGTTGGGATTTTTCAAACACTAAACTTCTTAAGTACACTTCTTCTGAATGTATTAAAAAGGAGACTTTTATCAGAGAGAACATTTTGTTTTACTAGTTAGTCATTCCACCGTAGCTTGTCTAAATGCCCTCAAAATGCCACGGCCTGGAGTTCTTGCCTTCACTGCTGGTAGAACTCTCAGATAAAGCAAGCTGTGGAAAAAAAAGACATAAAAGATGAGAACGAGGGGGGGCTGTATTACCGTGACTCATTGTGACATTAATATTGCGTGACGCTGGGTCAAAATGAGTTGGAATATTTTATGTGACTCAGTGTTGCACTGGCATTGTTTGAAAACAGCCTGAATGCTCAACTATATAATAAGGTTAAACTAACCTATAATCAACTCGCTATTCTGTTTTTTATAACCCAGACCCACAATTCCAAGCATAATCGCTAGTTTTCATCTATGCAAAAACCCCAGCTGTTAAGCCAATGTTTCCAGCTCAGCGCCGGTAATGTTTTAAAAAGAAAAGGTTCGAGCGAGGGTTTAATTATTGCACATGTGTGCTCAGCGGTGATTTGAGCAATCGGGGGAGGACGTTGTCTTCTTTATGTCCTGTCAAAAGCCTCGCTATAGGTGCAGGTCCTGATGGATTTGAGCTTGCTGTGTGAGAGTATAATACAGCTATATGTCAATCGAAGTGTCGTCTGTGAATTATAAATGATGAGTTCACCCAAAAATTACATGCATGAGAAAAATTAAAATATAAATTAAAAAATAAAATCCATACCGAAAATCATTTAGAACACTGAATCTGCATATCAACCCTTTGGGAACCATCCACGATACAAACAGCCACATAAAAATGTGCTAAAACCCCTTAGCAACCACGTAGGCAAGATACATATCTTTTTTTTTCTGAAACAATGAAAATATGAATAAAATGTTTTAATTGAAAATGCTATCTGATGCTAATTTACCTGAATAATCCAACACTATCTCATGACCAATTCGTACGTATTTTACGAGGTGGCTAATTCGTACAAATTCGTACGACCTCACTCATACGACTTTGTACGATTTGTCTAAACCCCAGTGACGGGTAGGTTTAGGGACAGGGTTAGGTGTAGGTCATTCGTACAAATTCATACGAATTGTGCCACTCATAAAATACGTACGATTTGGCAAAAAAATTATGAATTTGTACGAGTGAGGTCGTATGAATTCGTACGAATTAGCCACCTCGTAAAATATGTACAAATTGCCGTGAGATCGGGCTGGAATAATCTCCTTAATTATCATGCAATAGTTACAGCTGTCTGTAGATAGATATGCTGTTTTTGGACAAATTTTGTGTTTTGGGCTTGTTGTCACTGGATTACCTGTGTGCTTTTAACACAAGTTGTAATTGCTCAGTCAGACGTTTGCGTTGCACACATGGCAGTTGTTGTTTTTTTGTCTAAGAAAATTAAAATGTCACCATGCTTCCGTCCCTGTGGCTTTAAATACAAACTAGTAGGACGTTATGGAAATGTTAATGTATTTGTATTTCAATTTGAATGAAACCTCCAGCCCATATTTGTCATTTCAAACGTATAACTGTTAAAAAAAAGGAAAAAAAAGTGCGGCTTAAAAAAGAATATTGGATTACCAGCATTATCTCACAATTTCTGCTCATGCTTGGCTAAGTTTCAATGCTAATGTGCATGTGGTTTTCTCACCGAGCGCGTTGGCTGATGTATCTACAGCCATGAGCTCTTTGATTGGATTGCTCTTAAGGGAGTCTGTAAGAATAATGCGAAGAGAAAAACAGACACAGAGGAGTTGGTGTTAAAGGTGGTGAAGGAAACTAGTCTGGTCTTCAGCTGCAGTGAAATCTGGGTCATTGGGGGGTGTTGTGAGGGGATTCTGGTGTCGTGGAGACCGAGGTTAGGAGGTCAGCAGTGATTGAGGTTGAGGAGTCAGCTGCCCTCGGCCTCCACATCTGTGGAATCCAGAGAAAGTTGTTAATGGCGGCTTTAGTCCAGAAAATGTCAATTCTCTGTCTGCCTACCTGTTTGTGTCTGTGTACAGGCTATAAACGGTCCATAATTACTGTTTTTTTTTAACATTTATGGAGCAATTATGGTGTAAACGGTAATGGTTAACTCATAAAGCAGATTATTATAAGGTAACTGAACTAATTAAAGAACCGCTGTATGTGCTGGGTAAAATGCACTGTCACAGGCATTACACAGTCATCATGTTTTTGGCTGTGCATAAGAATCAACATTTTGCCAAAAATGTAACACTTGCACATGAGTTGCAATTCAGAGCGTAAATGCGTTCATACCGCCTCTGCACTGCAGTACAAACATTTAAATGTGTGACGTGTACACGCTGAGTGAGAAGATAAGGTAAAATACATCTGCCTAGTATCTACATTGGATCCAATTAGTTTTTTTTGTTGTTGTTTGTTTGTTTGTTTAAAAATAAATACTTTTATTCAGCAAGAATGCAATATCTATCTATCTATCTATCTATCTATCTATCTATCTAATTTCAAATAAAGGCTTTAAAAATGTAACTAAAAACTAAAATATTAATCAGCACAACTGTGTTCAACATAGAAGACGAAGAAGCAGCAAATCAGCGTATTACATTGTTTTCTGAACGATCATGTGACACTGAAGACCGTATAGCTATCACAAGAATAAATTACATATTAAAATATTTTAAAATAGTAAACATTTTAAAATTTTAAATATTTCACTGTTGCTGCTTAACTGATTTTTGTTTTTACCCAAATAAATGCAGCCTTGGTGAGCATAAGAGTTTCTTTCAAAAACATTAAAAAAATCCGACCAACCCCAAACTTTTGAATGTTAGCTAGCTAACAAAACAAGCAAACAAACATGCATACATACATTGGTATGCCAGCAGATGGCAAAAATGAGTCTTGTTGAGTGACTTGTTGAGTCATTTATTAAACCGATTCGTTCAGAAACGATTAATTCAGAAATAAAACGCCCCCTACTGTGTTTTGCTCGGAAGTGCGTTTTTTTTTTCGCCGGGCTGGTTTGTTTGGAAATATTTTTGCTGGCGAAGCAATAACAAATGAAGCTACTGGCAATATTTTGTCTAAAATGTAAGTTACTCAGTTTTAACTACTTGTTTATCGAATTTACGATGTTGTTTACGGAATTGCGATCGTACTGTTTTTCCTAACACTTGCTGTTATTCGGACACGAATAACATGAGCTGCGAGTGCGATATTGGATTAATATTTCATGTACATTTATATTTCTGATAAGCAGATGTGTAATGAGAATAATAATATACAGTTAACCAGTCATTATCACAAAATAAAACCCTTTAGAGTGCTACAAGACTCTCATTTTACGCTAAATGGCCGGTGTCCTGACATTTTATCCTATCAGATTCTTCTACCAGGGCTTACTGCGCATGCGCACATCAATATTACGTCATTTTTCTCACTCTGAACAACGATAATTACTGTATTTGCATTACTGTAAGGGGTAGGTTTAGGGTTGGGGTAGGTGTAGACATTAATAAAACACAATCTAATAGGCAGAAAAAAATTATTTATTGTTGGTTTCCGGCCATTGCTGTATCCCTTCTAGCCACAACCCTGAACAACACATAATTATATATATACAGTATATAACAAAAACAAAACAAAAAACAAATGCTTTATAAATGTCTTGAGAGTTTTGTTATTGGTCAAACTATGGAATGTGTTTCATAAAGTGCTTTATTCGAGGCTAATGTAACGGCTGAAAGGGCCGCAGGTGAACTTTCTCCTCAGAGCACTTTTAATTTGTGCTACTTGATGCGGATCCCTGAAGGACACAGATTCCACTTTAACAGGTTAATCTCCAAGGGATTGAGCGCCTAGAGAGGGACCGAGAGAGAAAGCATGTGTGTGTGCAGTGCTGGTATTTGTCAGTGGACTGCTGAGGGATTTGGGAGTTGATCTGTTAGATGAGGGTCCCTGGGGGGGGATTGTGATCCCAGTGCTGTTTAACCTGTGCTGTTGAAACAAATGCAAACTGATGATATATAAAAGTGTCACCTATATGAGCAGACTACAAGATGACATTTGCTGATTCATATTTTCATTGCCTTTTCTTTGTATTATGGCTTAGTAAAAATAATAAACCACTGATAAGAATTCCTTCTCGTGAGTCATTGAATCGCTATGAAGCGTGTTTGAATGATTCATCAGACTGAAGTGGTTTCAGAGGTTCTCAAAATGAATCACTCATTGATTGATTTTTTTTTTTCTTTTTGCTGTGTGGATTATTGACTCTTTTTATTAAAGTTTATTACTGTTTTTGTCCTTTTTTCTTTCTGCCTTACCTTATTTACACTCTTTTCTCTCACACACATTTCTGTTCTGTTCTGATCAGATAAAGTAATAAGTGAGATTAGACTCTGGATGTGCAGGACTGATTCGGTCTTTCCTTCACATGAGTGAGGGTTGTCAGGGTATGTGTGTTACTTCCTCTGCTTTGAGAA